>CM054059.1:113721391-114299586 GCA_028641055.1 Alopecurus myosuroides | reverse complement strand
GGAGGAGGCTTGGATGGATCGGGCTTCTTAAGCTTTATTGTTTCCCATGCTTTCACGTCCGAAACAAACCCTCCAGTAGATTGCGCCTGCGTATCAAGTAGGAACACAAGAGGAAATGTTATGTTCATCAAGTAGGAAAACAACACGAAATAGATGCAGGTTGTTCCATGTATACCATCTTTTCCTTGAAGTTGGCAAGGCCGCAGGCACCCGCACGGTGTGTCCCGACGTGGCCACGGTTTGCCTTGTTTCGGTCGCTCACGGCTTTGAACTCGGCGTCTTGCCCGAGCCACTTTGTCGCCACCGCTTCCCATGCGTCTTCCCTACCTAAGGTCCACGAGGGTCGAACCTGAAAAATCGATACTCATTTGAAGCACAGAAATTGCAAATGCACCTTAGCAGCAACATATGAACTTTTTGACAATTTACTTACCAACATGTAATCATCCAGGGTCATGTCAGGTGGATTCTCCACATTCTCGTGCTTCGGCGCCCTCTTGCCCAACTTCTCAGAACTGAATAAGTTCATGGACGTATTCTTTTGATTATAGAACTGTTGCGGCACCAATTTCTTACAAGCCCCCTGCAAAGTCTTGTCCGCCCTGTCCTGATCCTCCGGAAGCACCCTAAAGAATCTCTGTAAATTAGGCAAAAAAAATAATTGTGAGAGTCATGAGGTAGCATGGTGGAGTCATCAACTATCAACTATGAAAGAAATTTGAAGAGTTTGTCTTACCCAAAACCTGGTGATAACAGCGTCAGCAGCTGACTCGTAGCCAACCCAAGGGGCGGCCTGATAGTCGTGCCAACTGCTGGCTAGAATCCTCTCGCCACCGGGGACGGGAGAGTAATAGCCCGACCAATACTTCCTAAGCAGAGATCCAACCAGGCTGTTAGGAGTACGCTTGATCCCCGGTGCAAAAATCCAAGTGCTGCACAATAATGAAACATTAATACACGTCAACATGAAATTACCGTGTTCAAAATGGGTAGTCATTTACCTTTTGCCGTTGCCCTTAATGAGGGTTCTCGCCTCCGGTGCAGGTTCCTGTGACTCATCAGGTACCCCGGATTCCCTACGTAACTTTAGCTTCTTCGGAGCCTCGGGGTTCTCCTCTCCAGAATCCTCGTCCTCCACCTCGGCCTCCACCTCGGCCTCCACCTCCTCGTCTCGAGACTGCTCCTCCGCCTCGGCCTCAGGAGACTCCTCCACTCGTGCCCGTCCACCTAGTCGTCCTCCAGCTCGTCCTCCACCTCGGCCTCCACCTCGGCGTCCCCTCTGGGGAAGTGCATCAGAAGCTACCCCTCCACCTCGTCGTGCACCTCCTCTCTCACCCCCCTCCTGAGTGTAACGCGGGTTCGCAAACCGCCGGCGCTGCGACTTGCTCAAGGTGGCCGAGGATTCCTTGCCGCTCATATTGCTCAATCACCTGCATTGACAAAGGGTAAACAATTAATAAGCATGTTCAAAAATATATAGTAAGCATAATAAAGAATGCAAGGAAAATAAGTATTAAGCTAACTACATGAGAGAAATTAAATACTAAGCATAAACATAAAAGACCCTCACCATCACTCTCATAGTTAAATCTTGTGTTCTCATTGTCACTATCAGAATCACTATCACGTGAGTAGTACGGTGGATGCTCATCGCACGGTGGAGGCTCATCATTGGCAATGTCCGAATGAAACTTGTTGAGCATATCTATGTCCTTTAGATCCATCACTGCCTCACCGCCTGTTTGTGATTCGTTCTCGAGGTCCACAAGATCTTGTATGCCAAAGTCCCCAAAGCTCTCTTGCTCTTGGTAGAAAATCCCCTCATATGTTTTAGGGTCGATGTTGTTGTAATCATCGTCCGAGGGCATGGGTAGCTTACCATGTGGTGATACATGGAACACGACTTCCCATCCATTGAGTCCATCTTTCTTGCATGGGTAGGGCAAATAATAAACCTGCTTCGCTTGGTGAGCCACAACAAAGACATCGGATCGACTATAGGTGGTTGAAGGCTTAACTTCAACTAACCCAATGGAAGGGGTTTTTCTCAGTCCATGCTCCGTTGGGTCAAACCAGTGGCATCTGAACACGACGAGCTTGAGTTCTATGTTCGTATTATTGTACGTCACCTCGTATACGTTTTGTAACCTCCCATAGTAATCAAACTCTCCGGCTCCTTTGGTGAAGACCCCGGTATTTATAGTTTTTGCATTGGGCCGACTGTTCTGGTGAGACTCTGTATGGAAGCGAAACCCATTCACGTCATACTTCTCATACATCTCAACTTTACGATTACAACCTTGGGAGACACATCTCAACTCATCCGACATCACAATAGTGGGATCACCTCCCTACAAGTTTGGTACAAATTGTTCTGTGCATTAGTTACGTGTAATAAGATGGACAAGACACGGATTGCAAGGTAGGAGGGACAGGTTAGAGTTTACCTTTTCCCTAAACCAAGCCGTGAAATTTTTCTTTCCGGGGGCACCCTCTTTCATAAGAGTGTCCAGCTCGGCTTCATCGGGGTCCACAGTTCCCGGCCACATTTCATCGGTGAATTGCCTAAAAGGACAATATACGTATTAGACCAAAACCAAGATACTAGTTGAAAAGATACTTTGTTCACCATTTTACCTAAGGAAACTGCCCGCCTCATTTTGCTCGTCGCGGGTCACTTCTTTCATGTTTTGAAGCACATAGAGCATTATGCACTCCTGCTCTTCGAAGGTCAAGTTATACTTCTTTGCGCCACCGGCCTTGCCACCGGGAAACTGGAAGAGGAGGAGCTTGGGGTCTTGCTTGGGCTCATCAACATTGTACCGAGAGGCCTGGTTATGCATAGTGGGAACATCATCGGGAAAGTAGGTTAGCCTGGCGTCTGCCATCTCCTGGAGGACAGTTGCCTCAGCTATGCATGCTTCAATCTTATTTTTGTTTCCACACTTGGTTCGAATATACTTAAACTCTCTCTCAATACAAAACTGCCAACGAAATTGCACCGGTCCACCCAATAGTGCCTCGTTCGCGAGATGCACAACAAGATGTGCCATCGGAGTAAAGAAGCCAGGCGGAAATATCATCTCTAAGTTGCATAGCAACTCCGGCACTAGCTCATGCAGCTTCTTAATCATCAGGGGACATATCTGCTTAGCACAAAGCGTGCGGAAGAAATGGCTCAACTCCGCGAGCACACGCCAGACACGTTCGGGGAGATACCCTCGAACCATCACCGGCATCAGCCGCTCAATCCATATATGATAGTCGTGACTCTTGAGCCCGTTGACTTTTCCCGTTGAAAGATTGACTCCCCTACTTATATTCGAACAATATCCATCAGGGAACATCACGACGTATTTGAGCCACATGAACGCCTCTTTCTTTTGGATACTATTAAGGCAGTAGAAGGCATGCGGCTTGAACCAGTTTTTTCGACGGCCCTCAGGTTCCTGCATGTGTAATCTCTCCCTATCACAGAGCTTCTGAACATCGACTCTAGCCTTCACATTGTCCTTTGACTTCTCAGGAATGTTCAGGACAGTGTGAAACAGAGACTCTCCGACATTCTTCTCGGTGTGCATCACATCGATGTTATGGGGAAGTTCGAGGTCCTTGTAATATGGGAGTTGCGTAATGCTTGCCACGTGAGTCCAGTTGTGGTCCACACCATATCCCGAATATCGTGGGCCATTTCCCTGAGCAAGCACGAGAGCACTTAGCTCGGCATCAACAACTGCACCATCAAAAGTTGGTATCTCTGCCTCTACACGCTCAACTCTGCCCTTCTTAAAGTTCTTTTCGTCATCTCTAAACCGATGTCTTCTTTTGAGAAACTTTCGATGCGTGTCAAACGCGGAATACTTCTTACCCGCGCTTAGCCAAAGAAACTCAAGCCGGTTCCTGCACACTGGGCATGGGAACTTACCAGCTGTACACCATCCGCAGAATAGGGCGTACCCCGGCATGTCGTGCATGGAATACTGGAACCAAACTTTCATCAAAAAGTTCCTCTTCGATGCACGGTCGTATGTGAAGGTACCGTGGTGCCAAGAGTGGTTTAGATCATCCACAAGCGGCTGCAAATAGACACTCAAATTCTTCCCAGGGTATTCAGGCCCTGGAATGATCAATGACAGGAATATGTTCTTCCTTTGCATTAGGACTCCGGGAGGGAGGTTGAGCGGAATAACAAACACGGGCCAGCAGCTGTACGAGGCAGTCGACATACCATACGGATTGAAACCATCGGTTGCTATCGCAATTCTGACGTTCCGAGCCTCGGCTGCCTCCTCAGGGTATTTTGCATCGAAATTCTTCCATGCCATACCATCAGATGGATGTCCCATCTTTATCCGTCCGTGCTCGTCCTCGTATCTCTTCCCATTCTTGTGCCAGGTCATCTGGGTGGCAGACTCCTTATTCATGTAAAGTCGCTGGATTCTTTTTATGAACGGGAGGTACCGAAGAATCTTCATGGGGACTTTTGTCTGCCTCTTCTGACCATCACGTCCATTTACCTCATGATACCTAGAGGCCCCACACTTGATACAGTACTTGTCTTCCGCAAACTGTTGCCGAAACAAAACGCAGCCTTTAGGACAGCAATCTATCTTCTCATAATCCATGTTCAGCTCTCGCAGGATTTTCTTTGTTTCGTACATGCTTTTAGGCAAACAATGTCCTTCAGGCAGCATGTTACCATATGTTTGCAGATGAGATTCAAAGCATGAACGGGTATTGCCGTGCTTGAGCTTTTCGGCTAGGGCTTGGGAGATGGCATCGAGCTGACAAATTTTTGCACCATCGTACAGAGGCCTCTGACCCGAGGACATCATACGAAAATAGGACTGTGCGGTTGGCTCTGGTTCCTCTGGTTCACTCGGTTCGGATGGTTCCTCCCGTGAAGGTGGCGAATCTGGTATGTCGGCATCACGGAGATCTTCTAGGAAGTTTCTTATCCCATCATCCTCAATGCCATTGATCCGCTGCCGCATCACCCTACCATTTTCACGTTCGTACTCAGCAAAGTCGATCGTCGTGGTGTACTCCGCCCAATACCCATAAGACCATAGGTGTTTAGTCATATCTTGCTTTCCCTTACGAAGACGCAGCTTGCATCGAGCGCAAGGGCAACCTGGACGGATGCCCGACTTTGAACCACGCCCTAACTCCCTCACTAAGAAATTAGTCTTCCATACCCACTCATCTGTTCTTTCCATCGCATTTTTTCGGCCAGTGAACATCCAACCATTATCAGCCATAATCTGCTGTATTGCGAGGCAAACAACACATATTGTATTCGAGACAGGTCAAATAATCTGCTGTAATCATCTCAAATAATAGCATGAAATTAAATGCATGATATTTTTATTTCCTAGCGGCAAAACCTACATATCTAATAGGTAAGGGTCCTAGCAGCCGCCGGATCCGTAGATTGAGTACGTTTTCCATGCTCTACCCCGATCCGAGACAGAATTTCGGCAGCACCTCCCCGCTGCTCTCCCGATACACGTCTCGGCAAAAAGCCGAGAGAATGTGCATAAGGAGAACAACGGGGAAGCGCTACCGAAATCCTGACCCAGACCGGAGCAGAACATGGAAAACGTACCCAACTACGCATCCGCCGACTGTCCCGTGAATGCCGCAAGCGTTACGGTTCAAAATTTGCCTACCACTATTGCATATTTATCTTCGTAACGCTTGCGGACGGGAAATGACACCTAGGTGACGCGACAAAAAAAAATGCGAGGGAGAAGACAGAGTTCTAGCTCACCCGCGGCGGTAGAGGACGTAGTCGAACAACGGCGTGACGGGGTCGGGGATCGACGGTGTGGCGGGGTCGGGGATCGACAGCGTGTCGTGGCGGCTCCAGACAGCGGTGGCGGGGTCAAAGATCTATGGTGTGTCCTGGCGGCTCCTACCCGATATCCTGTAGCACATAATATGTGAATTAGAAAAACAGATATCTATAATATGCAGATAATATGCCAAATCTAACAGCTAATCTCTCGCGAACGAACAAATCCGTAGGCTCGTTATTTGTTATGTTCGTTTCCTAACAAATATGGAGTTATCCAAAATAATATTAAGTTTAATTTGTTTATTTTACCTGTAACTGGAAGTAAGCAGCTCGAATAAAAACACTATTTACCTTTACATTCATGTTTTTTTAACATTTATGCTATGAAAATGCAAAGCGGCATTTAAGCAACGAAAATTTGGAACTGACAATGTAGTTTGGCCATCAATTGCTTACGTTACATATGTATTCTACATGGTACAATGCCGCCTCTGTTTACAATATTTCAAATTTCTAAGTCTTTGTGCGAAAGCTTACAACAGATACGTAACCATAGTGTAAGATGGCCAGCAGGAGTGATTGTTTGAAGAAAAAAAAGATCAACGAAAAATCAACTAAACTCAGTGGCAACATACTCCCTCCAATGAAAAGAAGGGGTCGTATTTTCTTCCAAGCCGATATATGCCTTTGAGCAGCAATTACTCAATTAGCATCATCAGATTGATGCTTCAAATTAGTTGCTTCCGCTAATGTTTTTTCTCTTGCACAAAGTACCCTGTGATGATTTGTAAAAAGTTTGTCCGACAAAAACAGAGTATATGTAGCTTATATCTTTCATGATCTGGAGTGCTCCAGATCACTATGTTTGATCATTCTAAGTTGGAACGGTAGCCAGGATTCATTATTAGATTGTAGTCATACTACCCAATCCTGCTATATGAGACCAAAGTTGGCACGGATGGAAACAGATTTTAAAGGAGAAGAGGGGCGACGAATTAAGAACCTGATCCCCTACATTTCCTCACCGGAGGAGTCCAGTGGTGCTCCTCTCCCAGCCAGTCAAGGGCAGGGGCCGACGACGACCGCCTGCTCTCGCGTCGGGGAGGGCAGTGGCACGTGGGTTCCCAACGGGCTAGGAGATCCGGGCTCTCGCGCCGGTACGCGCCCACTCGCAGCTGGACGGGGACGCGCGGGGACGGGGACGGGGCGGCGCGGGAGGGGCTGGGGGGAGGCGGCGGCAGCGTACGGGGAGGCGACGGCGGACGGGGAGGGGACGGACGGCGGCGGCGGTGGACGGGGAGGCGCCGGACGGCGGCGGCGGCGGCGCGCGGGGGGGAAGCTGGGAGAAGACGCGCGGGGGGTAGCTGGGAGGGAGTTAGGTTTCGCGTTATTTTTTTTTTCTCCGCGTTAAGTCGATCCTCTGTATACACGCGTGCGTGTTAAAAAAAACAAGTTCAACACATACGCCGACGGCAAGCCGTCGGCATAGGGTGTCAGTTTTTTTCCCTCCCCGAGCGTTGCACGCGTGCGTGTTATAAAAAAAAAACTATACCTACGCCGACGGCAAGCCGTCGGCTTAGGTAGTTTTTTCTTATTTTTTTACTCGACCTGCCACCTAGCGTATAAACCACCGTTTAGTTCGATATACTTCAATACGATTCCACATATTTGTTGTCTAATGTTAGGCACTGAACTAGCATAGCCGATGATAAGATGTTTACTGAAAACAAGACTGGCTTTTCCCGTATGCAACTGAAGTGGATATCGGGAAGTTCACTCTGGCACACGGTAGAAAATGCTTTTGTCACTCGAAAAATATTTCTAAATGTAAAAAAAATGGTGCGCACATCTCGACATTCTAGTGCATGTTAAATTTCTCGGAAAATCGATACTTTTGTAGCGTATGTAATAAAGGAAAAAAGTTGGGAAATGTCTTTTTGCAGCACCAATTTTTTTTTTCTTTGTACATAGATCTCAAAAAATTGTCGGTTTTCTGTAAAAAAATTAAGCTAGATCTTTTGATATTTTTTACGAGGGGACATGTGCTAGTTAAGCCTAAAATTTCATTCTAGGTAACTACTCCCTCTGTTCTAAAATAGATGACTTCCATTTTTTCATACATGCATGTATCTAGACACTAAAACATAAACATATCTACATACATGTATGTATGGATAAATAGAAATCATCTATTTTGGAACGGAGAGAGTAAAATGATAGAGTGACTTATTTTATTATGGGGAAAGTGCTAGAGTAACTTGAGATAAGAGAGAAGTGACACGTCATGATCGCATCACATCCATGTGCTCTCTGCTTTGCTCGATGGACGCTAGCTAGGTGCTGCACGGCGTCGTTGGGTGTTTTCATTCCCCGTTCGTACATACGTAGATGTTGCTGGAGGCTTGACCATGCTACTACTGCTGACTGGTCCTTCGGATTCGGCTGCAATATTCTGTTTGGTCGCTGTCTCAAAAGGGATGGGATGGACCATCCATATTTTGTGGATGGGATGGGATGGACCATCCATATTTTTTCTCCCGGAGTGCAATCTTTGCCATCCAAAGACCACAACACACCTATACTAACATGTTATGCCACCCTCTAGCTTGTGAAAGGTTCCGGACGCTCCGTAGCCCCCCTCCGGTGAAAAACCTAGACCCGAAGGAGAAATACCGGACTTATACGGATACACGCGGTAACGGCGTCGAAAGGGGGTAGCATTGTGTAACCAGCTGCTTGTTTGTGTTATGGTAGCCCATAGGAACATAAAACAAGTTGGTAGAACCCAACTCTTCGGAAGATTCCCGACGTTTCGTCCGATAAGGGAGTTTCACCCTATAAGCGCATGTAAACTCACGAGGGAGAAACGGACGCCGGTGAAGCGGGTCACACCCCGGAGTGCAATCTTTGCCATCCAAAGACCACAACACACCTATACTAACATGTTATGCACCCTCTAGCTTGTGAGGGGTCCGGACGCTCCGTAGCCCCTCTCCTGTGAAAACCTAGACCCGCTGGAGAAATACCGGACTTATACGGATACACGCGGTAACGGCGTCGAAAGGGGGTAGCATTGTGGAACCAGCTGCTTGGTTGTGTTAGGGTATCCCATAGGAACATAAAACAAGTTGGTAGAACCCAACTCTTCGGAAGATTCCCGACGTTTCGTCCGATAAGGGACTTTCACCCTATAAGCGCATGTAAACTCACGAGGGAGAAACGGACGCCGGTGAAGCGGGTCACACCCCGGAGTGCAATCTTTGCCATCCAAAGACCACAACACACATATAATAACATGTTATGCACCCTCTAGCTTGTGAGGGGTCCGGACGCTCCGTAGCCCCCCTCCGGTGAAAACCTAGACCCGCAGGAGAAATACCAGACTTATACGGATACACGCGGTAACGGCGTCGAAAGGGGGTAGCATTGTGGAACCAGCTGCTTGGTTGTGTTAGGGTAGCCCATAGGAACATAAAACAAGTTGGTAGAACCCAACTCTTCGGAAGATTCCCGACGTTTCGTCCGATAAGGGAGTTTCACCCTATAAGCGCATGTAAACTCACGAGGGAGAAACGGACGCCGGTGAAGCGGGTCACACCCCGGAGTGCAATCTTTGCCATCCAAAGACCACAACACACATATAATAACATGTTATGGCACCCTCTAGCTTGTGAAAGGTTCCGGACGCTCCGTAGCCCCCCTCCGGTGAAAACCTAGACCCGCAGGAGAAATACCGGACTTATACGGATACACGCGGTAACAGCGTCGAAAGGGGGTAGCATTGTGGAACCAGCTGCTTGGTTGTGTTAGGGTAGCCCATAGGAACATAAAACAAGTTGGTAGAACCCAACTCTTCGGAAGATTCCCGACGTTTCGTCCGATAAGGGAGTTTCACCCTATAAGCGCATGTAAACTCACGAGGGAGAAACGGACGCCGGTGAAGCGGGTCACACCCCGGAGTGCAATCTTTGCCATCCAAAGACCACAACACACATATAATAACATGTTATGGCACCCTCTAGCTTGTGAAAGGTTCCGGACGCTCCGTAGCCCCCCTCCGGTGAAAACCTAGACCCGCAGGAGAAATACCGGACTTATACGGATACACGCGGTAACGGCGTCGAAAGGGGGTAGCATTGTGTAACCAGCTGCTTGTTTGTGTTAGGGTAGCCCATAGGAACATAAAACAAGTTGGTAGAACCCAACTCTTCGGAAGATTCCCGACGTTTCGTCCGATAAGGGAGTTTCACCCTATAAGCGCATGTAAACTCACGAGGGAGAAACGGACGCCGGTGAAGCGGGTCACACCCCGGAGTGCAATCTTTGCCATCCAAAGACCACAACACACATATAATAACATGTTATGGCACCCTCTAGCTTGTGAAAGGTTCCGGACGCTCCGTAGCCCCCCTCCGGTGAAAACCTAGACCCGCAGGAGAAATACCGGACTTATACGGATACACGCGGTAACGGCGTCGAAAGGGGGTAGCATTGTGGAACCAGCTGCTTGTTTGTGTTAGGGTAGCCCATAGGAACATAAAACAAGTTGGTAGAACCCAACTCTTCGGAAGATTCCCGACGTTTCGTCCGATAAGGGAGTTTCACCCTATAAGCGCATGTAAACTCACGAGGGAGAAACGGACGCCGGTGAAGCGGGTCACACCCCGGAGTGCAATCTTTGCCATCCAAAGACCACAACACACATATAATAACATGTTATGGCACCCTCTAGCTTGTGAAAGGTTCCGGACGCTCCGTAGCCCCCCTCCGGTGAAAACCTAGACCCGCAGGAGAAATACCGGACTTATACGGATACACGCGGTAACGGCGTCGAAAGGGGGTAGCATTGTGTAACCAGCTGCTTGTTTGTGTTAGGGTAGCCCATAGGAACATAAAACAAGTTGGTAGAACCCAACTCTTCGGAAGATTCCCGACGTTTCGTCCGATAAGGGACTTTCACCCTATAAGCGCATGTAAACTCACGAGGGAGAAACGGACGCCGGTGAAGCGGGTCACACCCCGGAGTTCAATATTTGCCATCCAAAGACCACAACACACCTATACTAACATGTTATGGCACCCTCTAGCTTGTGTGGGGACCCGGACGCTCCTTAGCCCCCCTCCTGTGAAAACCTAGACCCGCTGGAGAAATACCGGACTTATACGGATACACGCGGTAACGGCGTCGAAAGGGGGTAGCAATGTGGAACCAGCTGCTTGGTTGTGTTAGGGTATCCCATAGGAACATAAAACAAGTTGGTAGAACCCAACTCTTCGGAAGATTCCCGACGTTTCGTCCGATAAGGGACTTTCACCCTATAAGCGCATGTAAACTCACGAGGGAGAAACGGACGCCGGTGAAGCGGGTCACACCCCGGAGTGCAATATTTGCCATCCAAATACCACAACACACCTATACTAACATGTTATGCCACCCTCTAGCTTGTGTGGGGACCCGGACGCTCCGTAGCCCCCCTCCGGTGAAAACCTAGACCCGCAGGAGAAATACCAGACTTATACGGATACACGCGGTAACAGCGTCGAAAGGGGGTAGCATTGTGGAACCAGCTGCTTGGTTGTGTTAGGGTAGCCCATAGGAACATAAAACAAGTTGGTAGAACCCAACTCTTCGGAAGATTCCCGACGTTTCGTCCGATAAGGGAGTTTCACCCTATAAGCGCATGTAAACTCACGAGGGAGAAACGGACGCCGGTGAAGCGGGTCACACCCCGGAGTGCAATCTTTGCCATCCAAAGACCACAACACACCGTATACTAACATGTTATGGCACCCTCTAGCTTGTGAAAGGTTCCGGACGCTCCGTAGCCCCCCTCCGGTGAAAACCTAGACCCGCAGGAGAAATACCAGACTTATACGGATACACGCGGTAACAGCGTCGAAAGGGGGTAGCATTGTGGAACCAGATGCTTGGTTGTGTTAGGGTAGCCCATAGGAACATAAAACAAGTTGGTAGAACCCAACTCTTCGGAAGATTCCCGACGTTTCGTCCGATAAGGGAGTTTCACCCTATAAGCGCATGTAAACTCACGAGGGAGAAACGGACGCCGGTGAAGCGGGTCACACCCCGGAGTGCAATCTTTGCCATCCAAAGACCACAACACACATATAATAACATGTTATGGCACCCTCTAGCTTGTGAAAGGTTCCGGACGCTCCGTAGCCCCCCTCCGGTGAAAACCTAGACCCGCAGGAGAAATACCGGACTTATACGGATACACGCGGTAACGGCGTCGAAAGGGGGTAGCATTGTGTAACCAGCTGCTTGTTTGTGTTAGGGTAGCCCATAGGAACATAAAACAAGTTGGTAGAACCCAACTCTTCGGAAGATTCCCGACGTTTCGTCCGATAAGGGAGTTTCACCCTATAAGCGCATGTAAACTCACGAGGGAGAAACGGACGCCGGTGAAGCGGGTCACACCCCGGAGTGCAATCTTTGCCATCCAAAGACCACAACACACATATAATAACATGTTATGGCACCCTCTAGCTTGTGAAAGGTTCCGGACGCTCCGTAGCCCCCCTCCGGTGAAAACCTAGACCCGCAGGAGAAATACCGGACTTATACGGATACACGCGGTAACGGCGTCGAAAGGGGGTAGCATTGTGTAACCAGCTGCTTGTTTGTGTTAGGGTAGCCCATAGGAACATAAAACAAGTTGGTAGAACCCAACTCTTCGGAAGATTCCCGACGTTTCGTCCGATAAGGGAGTTTCACCCTATAAGCGCATGTAAACTCACGAGGGAGAAACGGACGCCGGTGAAGCGGGTCACACCCCGGAGTGCAATCTTTGCCATCCAAAGACCACAACACACATATAATAACATGTTATGGCACCCTCTAGCTTGTGAAAGGTTCCGGACGCTCCGTAGCCCCCCTCCGGTGAAAACCTAGACCCGCAGGAGAAATACCGGACTTATACGGATACACGCGGTAACGGCGTCGAAAGGGGGTAGCATTGTGTAACCAGCTGCTTGTTTGTGTTATGGTAGCCCATAGGAACATAAAACAAGTTGGTAGAACCCAACTCTTCGGAAGATTCCCGACGTTTCGTCCGATAAGGGAGTTTCACCCTATAAGCGCATGTAAACTCACGAGGGAGAAACGGACGCCGGTGAAGCGGGTCACACCCCGGAGTGCAATCTTTGCCATCCAAAGACCACAACACACCTATACTAACATGTTATGCCACCCTCTAGCTTGTGTGGGGACCCGGACGCTCCGTAGCCCCTCTCCTGTGAAAACCTAGACCCGCTGGAGAAATACCGGACTTATACGGATACACGCGGTAACGGCGTCGAAAGGGGGTAGCATTGTGGAACCAGCTGCTTGGTTGTGTTAGGGTATCCCATAGGAACATAAAACAAGTTGGTAGAACCCAACTCTTCGGAAGATTCCCGACGTTTCGTCCGATAAGGGACTTTCACCCTATAAGCGCATGTAAACTCACGAGGGAGAAACGGACGCCGGTGAAGCGGGTCACACCCCGGAGTGCAATCTTTGCCATCCAAACACCACAACACACCTATACTAACATGTTATGCCACCCTCTAGCTTGTGTGGGGACCCGGACGCTCCGTAGCCCCCCTCCGGTGAAAACCTAGACCCGCAGGAGAAATACCAGACTTATACGGATACACGCGGTAACAGCGTCGAAAGGGGGTAGCATTGTGGAACCAGCTGCTTGGTTGTGTTAGGGTAGCCCATAGGAACATAAAACAAGTTGGTAGAACCCAACTCTTCGGAAGATTCCCGACGTTTCGTCCGATAAGGGAGTTTCACCCTATAAGCGCATGTAAACTCACGAGGGAGAAACGGACGCCGGTGAAGCGGGTCACACCCCGGAGTGCAATCTTTGCCATCCAAAGACCACAACACACATATACTAACATGTTATGGCACCCTCTAGCTTGTGAAAGGTTCCGGACGCTCCGTAGCCCCCCTCCGGTGAAAACCTAGACCCGCAGGAGAAATACCAGACTTATACGGATACACGCGGTAACAGCGTCGAAAGGGGGTAGCATTGTGGAACCAGATGCTTGGTTGTGTTAGGGTAGCCCATAGGAACATAAAACAAGTTGGTAGAACCCAACTCTTCGGAAGATTCCCGACGTTTCGTCCGATAAGGGAGTTTCACCCTATAAGCGCATGTAAACTCACGAGGGAGAAACGGACGCCGGTGAAGCGGGTCACACCCCGGAGTGCAATCTTTGCCATCCAAAGACCACAACACACATATAATAACATGTTATGGCACCCTCTAGTTTGTGAAAGGTTCCGGACGCTCCGTAGCCCCCCTCCGGTGAAAACCTAGACCCGCAGGAGAAATACCGGACTTATACGGATACACGCGGTAACGGCGTCGAAAGGGGGTAGCATTGTGTGACCAGCTGCTTGTTTGTGTTAGGGTAGCCCATAGGAACATAAAACAAGTTGGTAGAACCCAACTCTTCGGAAGATTCCCGACGTTTCGTCCGATAAGGGAGTTTCACCCTATAAGCGCATGTAAACTCACGAGGGAGAAACGGACGCCGGTGAAGCGGGTCACACCCCGGAGTGCAATCTTTGCCATCCAAAGACCACAACACACATATAATAACATGTTATGGCACCCTATAGCTTGTGAAAGGTTCCGGACGCTCCGTAGCCCCCCTCCGGTGAAAACCTAGACCCGCAGGAGAAATACCGGACTTATACGGATACACGCGGTAACGACGTCGAAAGGGGGTAGCATTGTGTAACCAGCTGCTTGTTTGTGTTATGGTAGCCCATAGGAACATAAAACAAGTTGGTAGAACCCAACTCTTCGGAAGATTCCCGACGTTTCGTCCGATAAGGGAGTTTCACCCTATAAGCGCATGTAAACTCACGAGGGAGAAACGGACGCCGGTGAAGCGGGTCACACCCCGGAGTGCAATCTTTGCCATCCAAAGACCACAACACACCTATACTAACATGTTATGCCACCCTCTAGCTTGTGTGGGGACCCGGACGCTCCGTAGCCCCTCTCCTGTGAAAACCTAGACCCGCTGGAGAAATACCGGACTTATACGGATACACGCGGTAACGGCGTCGAAAGGGGGTAGCATTGTGGAACCAGCTGCTTGGTTGTGTTAGGGTATCCCATAGGAACATAAAACTAGTTGGTAGAACCCAAATCTTCGGAAGATTCCCGACGTTTCGTCCGATAAGGGACTTTCACCCTATAAGCGCATGTAAACTCACGAGGGAGAAACGGACGCCGGTGAAGCGGGTCACACCCCGGAGTGCAATCTTTGCCATCCAAAGACCACAACACACCTATACTAACATGTTATGCCACCCTCTAGCTTGTGTGGGGACCCGGACGCTCCGTAGCCCCCCTCCGGTGAAAACCTAGACCCGCAGGAGAAATACCAGACTTATACGGATACACGCGGTAACAGCGTCGAAAGGGGGTAGCATTGTGGAACCAGCTGCTTGGTTGTGTTAGGGTAGCCCATAGGAACATAAAACAAGTTGGTAGAACCCAACTCTTCGGAAGATTCCCGACGTTTCGTCCGATAAGGGAGTTTCACCCTATAAGCGCATGTAAACTCACGAGGGAGAAACGGACGCCGGTGAAGCGGGTCACACCCCGGAGTGCAATCTTTGCCATCCAAAGACCACAACACACGTATACTAACATGTTATGGCACCCTCTAGCTTGTGAAAGGTTCCGGACGCTCCGTAGCCCCCCTCCGGTGAAAACCTAGACCCGCAGGAGAAATACCAGACTTATACGGATACACGCGGTAACAGCGTCGAAAGGGGGTAGCATTGTGGAACCAGATGCTTGGTTGTGTTATGGTAGCCCATAGGAACATAAAACAAGTTGGTAGAACCCAACTCTTCGGAAGATTCCCGACGTTTCGTCCGATAAGGGAGTTTCACCCTATAAGCGCATGTAAACTCACGAGGGAGAAACGGACGCCGGTGAAGCGGGTCACACCCCGGAGTGCAATCTTTGCCATCCAAAGACCACAACACACATATAATAACATGTTATGGCACCCTCTAGCTTGTGAAAGGTTCCGGACGCTCCGTAGCCCCCCTCCGGTGAAAACCTAGACCCGCAGGAGAAATACCGGACTTATACGGATACACGCGGTAACGGCGTCGAAAGGGGGTAGCATTGTGTAACCAGCTGCTTGTTTGTGTTAGGGTAGCCCATAGGAACATAAAACAAGTTGGTAGAACCCAACTCTTCGGAAGATTCCCGACGTTTCGTCCGATAAGGGAGTTTCACCCTATAAGCGCATGTAAACTCACGAGGGAGAAACGGACGCCGGTGAAGCGGGTCACACCCCGGAGTGCAATCTTTGCCATCCAAAGACCACAACACACATATAATAACATGTTATGGCACCCTCTAGCTTGTGAAAGGTTCCGGACGCTCCGTAGCCCCCCTCCGGTGAAAACCTAGACCCGCAGGAGAAATACCGGACTTATACGGATACACGCGGTAACGGCGTCGAAAGGGGGTAGCATTGTGGAACCAGCTGCTTGGTTGTGTTAGGGTATCCCATAGGAACATAAAACAAGTTGGTAGAACCCAACTCTTCGGAAGATTCCCGACGTTTCGTCCGATAAGGGACTTTCACCCTATAAGCGCATGTAAACTCACGAGGGAGAAACGGACGCCGGTGAAGCGGGTCACACCCCGGAGTGCAATCTTTGCCATCCAAAGACCACAACACACATATAATAACATGTTATGGCACCCTCTAGCTTGTGAAAGGTTCCGGACACTCCGTAGCCCCCCTCCGGTGAAAACCTAGACCCGCAGGAGAAATACCGGACTTATACGGATACACGTGGTAACGGCGTCGAAAGGGGGTAGCATTGTGGAACCAGCTGCTTGTTTGTGTTATGGTAGCCCATAGGAACATAAAACAAGTTGGTAGAACCCAAATCTTCGGAAGATTCCCGACGTTTCGTCCGATAAGGGAGTTTCACCCTATAAGCGCATGTAAACTCACGAGGGAGAAACGGACGCCGGTGAAGCGGGTCACACCCCGGAGTGCAATCTTTGCCATCCAAAGACCACAACACACCTATACTAACATGTTATGCCACCCTCTAGCTTGTGTGGGGACCCGGACGCTCCGTAGCCCCTCTCCTGTGAAAACCTAGACCCGCTGGAGAAATACCGGACTTATACGGATACACGCGGTAACGGCGTCGAAAGGGGGTAGCATTGTGGAACCAGCTGCTTGGTTGTGTTATAGTATCCCATAGGAACATAAAACAAGTTGGTAGAACCCAACTCTTCAGAAGATTCCCGACGTTTCGTCCGATAAGGGACTTTCACCCTATAAGCGCATGTAAACTCACGAGGGAGAAACGGACGCCGGTGAAGCGGGTCACACCCCGGAGTGCAATCTTTGCCATACAAAGACCACAACACACATATACTAACATGTTATGCCACCCTCTAGCTTGTGTGGGGACCCGGACGCTCCGTAGCCCCCCTTCGGTGAAAACCTAGACCCGCAGGAGAAATACCAGACTTATACGGATACACGCGGTAACAGCGTCGAAAGGGGGTAGCATTGTGGAACCAGCTGCTTGGTTGTGTTAGGGTAGCCCATAGGAACATAAAACAAGTTGGTAGAACCCAACTCTTCGGAAGATTCCCGACGTTTCGTCCGATAAGGGAGTTTCACCCTATAAGCGCATGTAAACTCACGAGGGAGAAACGGACGCCGGTGAAGCGGGTCACACCCCGGAGTGCAATCTTTGCCATCCAAAGACCACAACACACCTATACTAACATGTTATGGCACCCTCTAGCTTGTGAAAGGTTCCGGACGCTCCGTAGCCCCCCTCCGGTGAAAACCTAGACCCGCAGGAGAAATACCAGACTTATACGGATACACGCGGTAACAGCGTCGAAAGGGGGTAGCATTGTGGAACCAGATGCTTGGTTGTGTTATGGTAGCCCATAGGAACATAAAACAAGTTGGTAGAACCCAACTCTTCGGAAGATTCCCGACGTTTCGTCCGATAAGGGAGTTTCACCCTATAAGCGCATGTAAACTCACGAGGGAGAAACGGACGCCGGTGAAGCGGGTCACACCCCGGAGTGCAATCTTTGCCATCCAAAGACCACAACACACATATAATAACATGGTATGGCACCCTCTAGCTTGTGAAAGGTTCCGGACGCTCCGTAGCCCCCCTCCGGTGAAAACCTAGACCCGCAGGAGAAATACCGGACTTATACGGATACACGCGGTAACGGCGTCGAAAGGGGGTAGCATTGTGTAACCAGCTGCTTGTTTGTGTTAGGGTAGCCCATAGGAACATAAAACAAGTTGGTAGAACCCAACTCTTCGGAAGATTCTCGACGTTTCGTCCGATAAGGGAGTTTCACCCTATAAGCGCATGTAAACTCACGAGGGAGAAACGGACGCCGGTGAAGCGGGTCACACCCCGGAGTGCAATCTTTGCCATCCAAAGACCACAACACACATATAATAACATGTTATGGCACCCTCTAGCTTGTGAAAGGTTCCGGACGCTCCGTAGCCCCCCTCCGGTGAAAACCTAGACCCGCAGGAGAAATACCGGACTTATACGGATACACGCGGTAACGGCGTCGAAAGGGGGTAGCATTGTGGAACCAGCTGCTTGGTTGTGTTAGGGTATCCCATAGGAACATAAAACAAGTTGGTAGAAACCAACTCTTTGGAAGATTCCCGACGTTTCGTCCGATAAGGGACTTTCACCCTATAAGCGCATGTAAACTCACGAGGGAGAAACGGACGCCGGTGAAGCGGGTCACACCCCGGAGTGCAATCTTTGCCATCCAAAGACCACAACACACCTATACTAACATGTTATGCCACCCTCTAGCTTGTGTGGGGACCCGGACGCTCCGTAGCCCCTCTCCTGTGAAAACCTAGACCCGCTGGAGAAATACCGGACTTATACGGATACACGCGGTAACGGCGTCGAAAGGGGGTAGCATTGTGGAACCAGCTGCTTGGTTGTGTTAGGGTATCCCATAGGAACATAAAACAAGTTGGTAGAACCCAACTCTTCGGAAGATTCCCGACGTTTCGTCCGATAAGGGACTTTCACCCTATAAGCGCATGTAAACTCACGAGGGAGAAACGGACGCCGGTGAAGCGGGTCACACCCCGGAGTGCAATCTTTGCCATCCAAAGACCACAACACACCTATACTAACATGTTACGCCACCCTCTAGCTTGTGTGGGGACCCGGACGCTCCGTAGCCCCCCTCCGGTGAAAACCTAGACCCGCAGGAGAAATACCAGACTTATACGGATACACGCGGTAACAGCGTCGAAAGGGGGTAGCATTGTGGAACCAGCTGCTTGGTTGTGTTAGGGTAGCCCATAGGAACATAAAACAAGTTGGTAGAACCCAACTCTTCGGAAGATTCCCGACGTTTCGTCCGATAAGGGAGTTTCACCCTATAAGCGCATGTAAACTCACGAGGGAGAAACGGACGCCGGTGAAGCGGGTCACACCCCGGAGTGCAATCTTTGCCATCCAAAGACCACAACACACCTATACTAACATGTTATGGCACCCTCTAGCTTGTGAAAGGTTCCGGACGCTCCGTAGCCCCCCTCCGGTGAAAACCTAGACCCGCTGGAGAAATACCAGACTTATACGGATACACGCGGTAACAGCGTCGAAAGGGGGTAGCATTGTGGAACCAGATGCTTGGTTGTGTTATGGTAGCCCATAGGAACATAAAAAAAGTTGGTAGAACCCAACTCTTCGGAAGATTCCCGACGTTTCGTCCGATAAGGGAGTTTCACCCTATAAGCGCATGTAAACTCACGAGGGAGAAACGGACGCCGGTGAAGCGGGTCACACCCCGGAGTGCAATCTTTGCCATCCAAAGACCACAACACACATATAATAACATGGTATGGCACCCTCTAGCTTGTGAAAGGTTCCGGACGCTCCGTAGCCCCCCTCCGGTGAAAACCTAGACCCGCAGGAGAAATACCGGACTTATACGGATACACGCGGTAACGGCGTCGAAAGGGGGTAGCATTGTGTAACCAGCTGCTTGTTTGTGTTAGGGTAGCCCATAGGAACATAAAACAAGTTGGTAGAACCCAACTCTTCTGAAGATTCCCGACGTTTCGTCCGATAAGGGAGTTTCACCCTATAAGCGCATGTAAACTCACGAGGGAGAAACGGACGCCGGTGAAGCGGGTCACACCCCGGAGTGCAATCTTTGCCATCCAAAGACCACAACACACCTATACTAACATGTTATGGCACCCTCTAGCTTGTGAAAGGTTCCGGACGCTCCGTAGCCCCCCTCCGGTGAAAACCTAGACCCGCAGGAGAAATACCAGACTTATACGGATACACGCGGTAACAGCGTCGAAAGGGGGTAGCATTGTGGAACCAGATGCTTGGTTGTGTTATGGTAGCCCATAGGAACATAAAACAAGTTGGTAGAACCCAACTCTTCGGAAGATTCCCGACGTTTCGTCCGATAAGGGAGTTTCACCCTATAAGCGCATGTAAACTCACGAGGGAGAAACGGACGCCGGTGAAGCGGGTCACACCCCGGAGTGCAATCTTTGCCATCCAAAGACCACAACACACATATAATAACATGGTATGGCACCCTCTAGCTTGTGAAAGGTTCCGGACGCTCCGTAGCCCCCCTCCGGTGAAAACCTAGACCCGCAGGAGAAATACCGGACTTATACGGATACACGCGGTAACGGCGTCGAAAGGGGGTAGCATTGTGTAACCAGCTGCTTGTTTGTGTTAGGGTAGCCCATAGGAACATAAAACAAGTTGGTAGAACCCAACTCTTCGGAAGATTCCCGACGTTTCGTCCGATAAGGGAGTTTCACCCTATAAGCGCATGTAAACTCACGAGGGAGAAACGGACGCCGGTGAAGCGGGTCACACCCCGGAGTGCAATCTTTGCCATCCAAAGACCACAACACACATATACTAACATGTTATGCCACCCTCTAGCTTGTGTGGGGACCCGGACGCTCCGTAGCCCCCCTTCGGTGAAAACCTAGACCCGCAGGAGAAATACCAGACTTATACGGATACACGCGGTAACAGCGTCGAAAGGGGGTAGCATTGTGGAACCAGCTGCTTGGTTGTGTTAGGGTAGCCCATAGGAACATAAAACAAGTTGGTAGAACCCAACTCTTCGGAAGATTCCCGACGTTTCGTCCGATAAGGGAGTTTCACCCTATAAGCGCATGTAAACTCACGAGGGAGAAACGGACGCCGGTGAAGCGGGTCACACCCCGGAGTGCAATCTTTGCCATCCAAAGACCACAACACACCTATACTAACATGTTATGGCACCCTCTAGCTTGTGAAAGGTTCCGGACGCTCCGTAGCCCCCCTCCGGTGAAAACCTAGACCCGCAGGAGAAATACCAGACTTATACGGATACACGCGGTAACAGCGTCGAAAGGGGGTAGCATTGTGGAACCAGATGCTTGGTTGTGTTATGGTAGCCCATAGGAACATAAAACAAGTTGGTAGAACCCAACTCTTCGGAAGATTCCCGACGTTTCGTCCGATAAGGGAGTTTCACCCTATAAGCGCATGTAAACTCACGAGGGAGAAACGGACGCCGGTGAAGCGGGTCACACCCCGGAGTGCAATCTTTGCCATCCAAAGACCACAACACACATATAATAACATGGTATGGCACCCTCTAGCTTGTGAAAGGTTCCGGACGCTCCGTAGCCCCCCTCCGGTGAAAACCTAGACCCGCAGGAGAAATACCGGACTTATACGGATACACGCGGTAACGGCGTCGAAAGGGGGTAGCATTGTGTAACCAGCTGCTTGTTTGTGTTAGGGTAGCCCATAGGAACATAAAACAAGTTGGTAGAACCCAACTCTTCGGAAGATTCTCGACGTTTCGTCCGATAAGGGAGTTTCACCCTATAAGCGCATGTAAACTCACGAGGGAGAAACGGACGCCGGTGAAGCGGGTCACACCCCGGAGTGCAATCTTTGCCATCCAAAGACCACAACACACATATAATAACATGTTATGGCACCCTCTAGCTTGTGAAAGGTTCCGGACGCTCCGTAGCCCCCCTCCGGTGAAAACCTAGACCCGCAGGAGAAATACCGGACTTATACGGATACACGCGGTAACGGCGTCGAAAGGGGGTAGCATTGTGGAACCAGCTGCTTGGTTGTGTTAGGGTATCCCATAGGAACATAAAACAAGTTGGTAGAAACCAACTCTTTGGAAGATTCCCGACGTTTCGTCCGATAAGGGACTTTCACCCTATAAGCGCATGTAAACTCACGAGGGAGAAACGGACGCCGGTGAAGCGGGTCACACCCCGGAGTGCAATCTTTGCCATCCAAAGACCACAACACACCTATACTAACATGTTATGCCACCCTCTAGCTTGTGTGGGGACCCGGACGCTCCGTAGCCCCTCTCCTGTGAAAACCTAGACCCGCTGGAGAAATACCGGACTTATACGGATACACGCGGTAACGGCGTCGAAAGGGGGTAGCATTGTGGAACCAGCTGCTTGGTTGTGTTAGGGTATCCCATAGGAACATAAAACAAGTTGGTAGAACCCAACTCTTCGGAAGATTCCCGACGTTTCGTCCGATAAGGGACTTTCACCCTATAAGCGCATGTAAACTCACGAGGGAGAAACGGACGCCGGTGAAGCGGGTCACACCCCGGAGTGCAATCTTTGCCATCCAAAGACCACAACACACCTATACTAACATGTTACGCCACCCTCTAGCTTGTGTGGGGACCCGGACGCTCCGTAGCCCCCCTCCGGTGAAAACCTAGACCCGCAGGAGAAATACCAGACTTATACGGATACACGCGGTAACAGCGTCGAAAGGGGGTAGCATTGTGGAACCAGCTGCTTGGTTGTGTTAGGGTAGCCCATAGGAACATAAAACAAGTTGGTAGAACCCAACTCTTCGGAAGATTCCCGACGTTTCGTCCGATAAGGGAGTTTCACCCTATAAGCGCATGTAAACTCACGAGGGAGAAACGGACGCCGGTGAAGCGGGTCACACCCCGGAGTGCAATCTTTGCCATCCAAAGACCACAACACACCTATACTAACATGTTATGGCACCCTCTAGCTTGTGAAAGGTTCCGGACGCTCCGTAGCCCCCCTCCGGTGAAAACCTAGACCCGCTGGAGAAATACCAGACTTATACGGATACACGCGGTAACAGCGTCGAAAGGGGGTAGCATTGTGGAACCAGATGCTTGGTTGTGTTATGGTAGCCCATAGGAACATAAAAAAAGTTGGTAGAACCCAACTCTTCGGAAGATTCCCGACGTTTCGTCCGATAAGGGAGTTTCACCCTATAAGCGCATGTAAACTCACGAGGGAGAAACGGACGCCGGTGAAGCGGGTCACACCCCGGAGTGCAATCTTTGCCATCCAAAGACCACAACACACATATAATAACATGGTATGGCACCCTCTAGCTTGTGAAAGGTTCCGGACGCTCCGTAGCCCCCCTCCGGTGAAAACCTAGACCCGCAGGAGAAATACCGGACTTATACGGATACACGCGGTAACGGCGTCGAAAGGGGGTAGCATTGTGTAACCAGCTGCTTGTTTGTGTTAGGGTAGCCCATAGGAACATAAAACAAGTTGGTAGAACCCAACTCTTCTGAAGATTCCCGACGTTTCGTCCGATAAGGGAGTTTCACCCTATAAGCGCATGTAAACTCACGAGGGAGAAACGGACGCCGGTGAAGCGGGTCACACCCCGGAGTGCAATCTTTGCCATCCAAAGACCACAACACACCTATACTAACATGTTATGGCACCCTCTAGCTTGTGAAAGGTTCCGGACGCTCCGTAGCCCCCCTCCGGTGAAAACCTAGACCCGCAGGAGAAATACCAGACTTATACGGATACACGCGGTAACAGCGTCGAAAGGGGGTAGCATTGTGGAACCAGATGCTTGGTTGTGTTATGGTAGCCCATAGGAACATAAAACAAGTTGGTAGAACCCAACTCTTCGGAAGATTCCCGACGTTTCGTCCGATAAGGGAGTTTCACCCTATAAGCGCATGTAAACTCACGAGGGAGAAACGGACGCCGGTGAAGCGGGTCACACCCCGGAGTGCAATCTTTGCCATCCAAAGACCACAACACACATATAATAACATGGTATGGCACCCTCTAGCTTGTGAAAGGTTCCGGACGCTCCGTAGCCCCCCTCCGGTGAAAACCTAGACCCGCAGGAGAAATACCGGACTTATACGGATACACGCGGTAACGGCGTCGAAAGGGGGTAGCATTGTGTAACCAGCTGCTTGTTTGTGTTAGGGTAGCCCATAGGAACATAAAACAAGTTGGTAGAACCCAACTCTTCGGAAGATTCCCGACGTTTCGTCCGATAAGGGAGTTTCACCCTATAAGCGCATGTAAACTCACGAGGGAGAAACGGACGCCGGTGAAGCGGGTCACACCCCGGAGTGCAATCTTTGCCATCCAAAGACCACAACACACATATAATAACATGTTATGGCACCCTCTAGCTTGTGAAAGGTTCCGGACGCTCCGTAGCCCCCCTCCGGTGAAAACCTAGACCCGCAGGAGAAATACCGGACTTATACGGATACACGCGGTAACGGCGTCGAAAGGGGGTAGCATTGTGGAACCAGCTGCTTGGTTGTGTTAGGGTATCCCATAGGAACATAAAACAAGTTGGTAGAACCCAACTCTTTGGAAGATTCCCGACGTTTCGTCCGATAAGGGACTTTCACCCTATAAGCGCATGTAAACTCACGAGGGAGAAACGGACGCCGGTGAAGCGGGTCACACCCCGGAGTGCAATCTTTGCCATCCAAAGACCACAACACACCTATACTAACATGTTATGCCACCCTCTAGCTTGTGTGGGGACCCGGACGCTCCGTAGCCCCTCTCCTGTGAAAACCTAGACCCGCTGGAGAAATACCGGACTTATACGGATACACGCGGTAACGGCGTCGAAAGGGGGTAGCATTGTGGAACCAGCTGCTTGGTTGTGTTAGGGTATCCCATAGGAACATAAAACAAGTTGGTAGAACCCAACTCTTCGGAAGATTCCCGACGTTTCGTCCGATAAGGGACTTTCACCCTATAAGCGCATGTAAACTCACGAGGGAGAAACGGACGCCGGTGAAGCGGGTCACACCCCGGAGTGCAATCTTTGCCATCCAAAGACCACAACACACCTATACTAACATGTTACGCCACCCTCTAGCTTGTGTGGGGACCCGGACGCTCCGTAGCCCCCCTCCGGTGAAAACCTAGACCCGCAGGAGAAATACCAGACTTATACGGATACACGCGGTAACAGCGTCGAAAGGGGGTAGCATTGTGGAACCAGCTGCTTGGTTGTGTTAGGGTAGCCCATAGGAACATAAAACAAGTTGGTAGAACCCAACTCTTCGGAAGATTCCCGACGTTTCGTCCGATAAGGGAGTTTCACCCTATAAGCGCATGTAAACTCACGAGGGAGAAACGGACGCCGGTGAAGCGGGTCACACCCCGGAGTGCAATCTTTGCCATCCAAAGACCACAACACACCTATACTAACATGTTATGGCACCCTCTAGCTTGTGAAAGGTTCCGGACGCTCCGTAGCCCCCCTCCGGTGAAAACCTAGACCCGCTGGAGAAATACCAGACTTATACGGATACACGCGGTAACAGCGTCGAAAGGGGGTAGCATTGTGGAACCAGATGCTTGGTTGTGTTATGGTAGCCCATAGGAACATAAAAAAAGTTGGTAGAACCCAACTCTTCGGAAGATTCCCGACGTTTCGTCCGATAAGGGAGTTTCACCCTATAAGCGCATGTAAACTCACGAGGGAGAAACGGACGCCGGTGAAGCGGGTCACACCCCGGAGTGCAATCTTTGCCATCCAAAGACCACAACACACATATAATAACATGGTATGGCACCCTCTAGCTTGTGAAAGGTTCCGGACGCTCCGTAGCCCCCCTCCGGTGAAAACCTAGACCCGCAGGAGAAATACCGGACTTATACGGATACACGCGGTAACGGCGTCGAAAGGGGGTAGCATTGTGTAACCAGCTGCTTGTTTGTGTTAGGGTAGCCCATAGGAACATAAAACAAGTTGGTAGAACCCAACTCTTCGGAAGATTCCCGACGTTTCGTCCGATAAGGGAGTTTCACCCTATAAGCGCATGTAAACTCACGAGGGAGAAACGGACGCCGGTGAAGCGGGTCACACCCCGGAGTGCAATCTTTGCCATCCAAAGACCACAACACACATATAATAACATGTTATGGCACCCTCTAGCTTGTGAAAGGTTCCGGACGCTCCGTAGCCCCCCTCCGGTGAAAACCTAGACCCGCAGGAGAAATACCGGACTTATACGGATACACGCGGTAACGGCGTCGAAAGGGGGTAGCATTGTGGAACCAGCTGCTTGGTTGTGTTAGGGTATCCCATAGGAACATAAAACAAGTTGGTAGAACCCAACTCTTCGGAAGATTCCCGACGTTTCGTCCGATAAGGGACTTTCACCCTATAAGCGCATGTAAACTCACGAGGGAGAAACGGACGCCGGTGAAGCGGGTCACACCCCGGAGTGCAATCTTTGCCATCCAAAGACCACAACACACATATAATAACATGTTATGGCACCCTATAGCTTGTGAAAGGTTCCGGACGCTCCGTAGCCCCCCTCCGGTGAAAACCTAGACCCGCAGGAGAAATACCGGACTTATACGGATACACGCGGTAACGGCGTCGAAAGGGGGTAGCATTGTGGAACCAGCTGCTTGTTTGTGTTATGGTAGCCCATAGGAACATAAAACAAGTTGGTAGAACCCAACTCTTCGGAAGATTCCCGACGTTTCGTCCGATAAGGGAGTTTCACCCTATAAGCGCATGTAAACTCACGAGGGAGAAACGGACGCCGGTGAAGCGGGTCACACCCCGGAGTGCAATCTTTGCCATCCAAAGACCACAACACACCTATACTAACATGTTATGCCACCCTCTAGCTTGTGTGGGGACCCGGACGCTCCGTAGCCCCTCTCCTGTGAAAACCTAGACCCGCAGGAGAAATACCGGACTTATACGGATACACGCGGTAACGGCGTCGAAAGGGGGTAGCATTGTGGAACCAGCTGCTTGGTTGTGTTAGGGTATCCCATAGGAACATAAAACAAGTTGGTAGAACCCAACTCTTCGGAAGATTCCCGACGTTTCGTCCGATAAGGGACTTTCACCCTATAAGCGCATGTAAACTCACGAGGGAGAAACGGACGCCGGTGAAGCGGGTCACACCCCGGAGTGCAATCTTTGCCATCCAAAGACCACAACACACCTATACTAACATGTTATGCCACCCTCTAGCTTGTGTGGGGACCCGGACGCTCCGTAGCCCCCCTCCGGTGAAAACCTAGACCCGCAGGAGAAATACCAGACTTATACGGATACACGCGGTAACAGCGTCGAAAGGGGGTAGCATTGTGGAACCAGCTGCTTGGTTGTGTTAGGGTATCCCATAGGAACATAAAACAAGTTGGTAGAACCCAACTCTTTGGAAGATTCCCGACGTTTCGTCCGATAAGGGACTTTCACCCTATAAGCGCATGTAAACTCACGAGGGAGAAACGGACGTCGGTGAAGCGGGTCACACCCCGGAGTGCAATCTTTGCCATCCAAAGACCACAACACACCTATACTAACATGTTATGCCACCCTCTAGCTTGTGTGGGGACCCGGACGCTCCGCAGCCCCCCTCCGGTGAAAATCTAGACCCGCTGGAGAAATACCAGACTTATACGGATACACGCGGTAACGGCGTCGAAAGGGGGTAGCATTGTGAAACTAGTGTTATTTCACCGTGTTATATAGGGTCGGCTCCGGGAGATTTCACCGTGTTATTTCATGGGCGCGGGTGGCGGTATATTAGAAAGACTAGGATAATGCATTGGTTTAAACAAAATATTAGAAGAAACAAATTCTAATATTAGAACAAATTTATACCACACGAACGTAGGGAAAGGTTTCTTTTAAAACACACACGCACATGGCCGCCTGCCGACACCCGTGATAGCAGAATGTTCAGGGGAGCTAGCATGGGCTGCCGACACCCGTGATAAAGAAGCGGACCGACACGAGTTTGTCGCGCCGATTATGATACTAATAATCCACCTAGCACAAGAAGGTTCCACTCATATTAGATCTTGTTTATGACTATATATACGGTTCCTTTCTGCCTTGTTTGAATTGACGAAATGCAAAAGAAAAAAGAAAAAAGCCTAAGCCGACGGCACCCCCTCGGCGTAGGTCTAGGTTACACACGCCCGCGCACGGTACGGTCGAGCGCGGGAGAAAAAAATAATTTTACAATACGCCGACGGCACCCCCTCGGGGTAGCCCAACACGTAACGGGCCTAATTGCAACGGCGTAACGGGGCGGCCCCTACGCCGAGGGTGGGACATACGCCGACGGTGGCCCTCGGCGTAGGTTCCATACGCCGAGGGGCGAACAGACGCCGACGGGCACGGTGCGCGCCGATCCTCCCGGCCACCCTACGCCGAGGGGGCCGATGTTTGGCCGTCGGCGTCTCTGTGGGCCGTCGGCGTATAAGCTGATTCCCGTAGTGGGGCGGACCCAACACTGGGGCAAGCTGGGGCGACCGCCCCAGGTCACCGGTGGCAAGGAAATTACAACTACCTGTGCAGCCCCAGGCTCAAATGGACAAGAAGGTGATGAAGGAGCACAGACAGAAAAACGAAGGGGTAAGAAAGAAAATGGGCCTAGACTTGCCAACTGAACCCCAATATAACACAACAGCAGCACCACCTTTGGTCCAATACTAGTTCCGGTCGTTCCACCTAGAGCAAGCGCTCAAATCATGTTTTTTTATGTGTGAGAATAAAAACACTAATAGGAAGGCTCATCACCTAGCAAGACACGCTTTAGGCCTGGATATAGGTCGCCGTCTGTGGTTAATTCATCGACGTACTTCTATGTCCTCCTCCATTGTAAGCATATTTGATCAATAAAGTTGAGTGTGTTTTGCCCTAAAAAAACCTATAGCAAGTGCATTGATGGATTAAAATTTTCCAGCTCCACATTCAATCCCTAGTGCCGCACGCTCCTCTGCCCCTCGACCTCCACCTGCCGCCAGTTAGAGCATCTCCAGCCGTCCCCCCAGCGCACTTTTTTTGTTCGGGTTTAAGCTCGGATGGCCAAAATGTGCAAAAAAATGGCCCAGTCATGCCCCCCCCCCCTAGCGCCCTCCTAGGACGTCGAAATAGCGCCGGCAAACCTAGGCGAAACCCAGGGCGCGGGGGGAGCCGGCAAAAGTTTGGGAGAATCACGTCTCACCAAGTGTCTTTTTTCTTGGCCCACTCAATTATTTCCCTCACAAACTTTTGTTTTGGGTGGGATGTGTCTGGGAAGTTGCCCTCTTATTTTTGCCGGATGGAGCATTTGGACTTCCAAAACACAAACTTTTTTGCCTCGGGTGTGTGCTGGGGGGCTCGAACGGCTGGGGATGCTCTTACATGCCTCCACCTCCCTACTTAGCACCCTGCCCCTACCTTCTTCGCCTCTTCTGTCATGCTCGGACCTCGGTTGCTCGTCGCCTCCTCGTGATAATCCTGTTCATGTTAGTTTGTATAATGCAAATATTTTCCAGCATTTTTTAAATTGTGCTAAAATTGAAATTCATACTTTCTTAATTCACCCGTTATAGGCTTCTCTTAAACTTTGTGGTTATTTTTATGGCTTCAAACGAGAATTTACATGACAAAAGTCCATGTTAGTTAGTTTTAAGTGTTTTTTATTCGTGTTATTGATAGTCGTATTTCATCGATCATGACAACTGAATCTTCCGGGGACCATTAATTTTATGATTTTTATCTGGTATACATGCATCCTTGCGTGAAATTTTTTGTCCATAAAATGTTCGCCCCAGCAAAGAAAAAATTCTGGATCCGCCACTGCATGCATGCATCATGCCGATGACCTACCAAAAATATCCATCGAAGATATCATAACCCTGCCATGCAGAATGTGCCACTTTCCCGTCGTTGTTACTCATAAATCCTTCAAACATCAGGGAAAGGATTGAAAAAGACGGGATGCAGGTTGCTGTCTAAATAACTAATTTTACACTGAAAATCTTATTTTGCAGACGATAACTACAAATAAATCAGACAAACAAAACTGGCATGGCTCGCAAGAACCATCTAATTTCACGCAAGGCCAGCTAGGACATTCAGTGCACAATTCCAGTTCTATATATATAAATATATAAACGACTAGTTAATGCTAAGATCTTAAACCACCAAACTGTACCAGCAGATTATAGGACCTCATTCTCAGTTTAGGAAAGATCCATGTGTACCCACCTACTAAGACATCATACAAGTGGGCAAACAAAACAGATTCAGATGTAAACATTATAGACGTAACAACCACAACAAAAAAGTAAATCAGGATTGAACTTCATAATATTAACCTATACCATCGACATGGTTTGAATACCAGGGTAATTTCCTGCGGATATGAGGTGGACCAATCACTGGTAGCACAGCTCTTCGCAGGTTATGCATCAGATTCATCCCATCCAGTTCCAGCTATAGAGGAATTATTCCCATCAATAACAACACATTGATTCATGCACAATATGAAGGAACATAAATATGAAGTTGGTTCCAAAGTGCAGGACACTGCCACGCCGGATGTGACGGCTAATACGAAACCGAAACAGACAGGACCTCACCCAGCACTCGAGTGCACTTCCACGATGCAACACCTTTAGCTCCGGCCTGTTCTTGTTACACCACCCTGCTGACATATCATCGTCACTTGCCAGCAGCATTGCTGATTGGTGAAAAGATCATTGTACCAGAAGTTTATTGCGGGATGCAATTGAATTCTGGATTTTAAGTATCTTTATTTATAGCAAACTACTGTACAACATTCGATCAACATTGCATTCAAAGAAACATGTGAGGGCAACATCTTATCTCAGACTTCATAAAAACTAGTCATAGCTTACAGTAAAGTGTAAGCACACGTCTGATTCTGCTACATCACCATCGACCACCATCCATGCATCATGGGCTCTCATCGCTCCACAGCAGCATGCAGAATCTTTTTTCCTAATATCAAAGAATGTAAGATCTTCATCCAGAGACCCATCATTGTTACTGTTAACAACCTGTGGAATATACAAAATTCATAAAACCTTAAAACAGCAGGAAAAGGATTGAAGAAGACGGTACATCAGTTGCTGTGCAAATAGCTAATCTCACACTGAAAAGATTAGTTCACATATGATAATTAAAAATAAATCATAAGGAAGAAACTCCATGGCTCACAAGAACGACTTTTTTTTAACGGATCCAACCACCTAATTTGACATAAGGCCAACTAAGACATTCAGTGCACGATTTCAAGTTCTCAAAAATTAGTTGGTAATGCTAAGATCTAAAATCACCAAACTGTACCAGCAGATTATAGGACCACATTCATGATTTTGGAAAGATCTGTCCCTATCCCAACTGCCAAGACAGCAAAGATACACGAGTAGAGAACCAAAACAGATTCAGATATGAACATGATAGACGTAACAGTTGCACAAAAAAGGTAGATGAAGATAGAACTTCAATAGATGAACCTACCATCGACGTGATTTGAATACCAGGGTGACTATTTTCCCCAGATATGAGGTGAACTCGTCACTGGTAATACAGCACCTCACAGGTTAGGCTTCAGATGATAAATCCAATCCAGTTCCTTTGTTGTCAGAAAATATGCACAAGGATCAGCAAGCCCAAGAAATTGGACAAAGAATATAGGTACATAAATACAGAGGAATCATTCCCTTCGTAACAAGGCATTCAAGCACAACATGAAAGGAACCAGGCTTAACTTTTCCATAAATACAGAGTTTGGCTCCACTGGATAAAACAAATAAAGAATGGTCTACTTTTGTACAGAAAAGTGAAGATATAACGAAATCAATCTACTCCATAAACCTTTCTGAGTCAAGAGCGAACTTCTTTGGGTCCCATATCATAACTATCACTTTCAGGATACAAGAATGTTCCATAAAAGAAAGGCAGTTCAGCAAAATCGCTTACAACAGCCATGGCCCATCTGTAACATCCTGCATGCTAACTTTCTACATGAGAATTCTTGAGATTGGTGAGTTACCAAGGGACTATACAAGTTACATGTCTAGCTAGTTCACAATTTACTGTTAAACGAGGTTCTACAAGATTTACTGCCTAGCTAGTTCACAATTTACTGTTACAAAGGGCTCTAGAGAATTTACTGCTAGGCGGAGTTCTTAGGGTTGGTGAGTTACAAGGACTCTGCATAGGCATATTAAATCAAGAAAAGATGAATGTTACCTCCAGTGGATTTTTCTCTACAAAGAATTGTTTTGATAAACCGTCGCAGGATCATATAGTTTGGGAGTCGAATGACTTGATACCTCATACAGGAAATAGATGGACACACAGCTTCCCTAACTGCTCCACATCGTTAAAGATGGACGCAGAGATAGTTATACCGAAAATGTCATCAGAGTCCCAATTGCATCACATCACACATCAGTCACAAGCCCATAATAGTTCTGAAACTAGGAAATGCAACAACAATGAATCAAACAGGAATTCAAGTCACCACTAACACACAATTGTATTATTAGTTCATGATGTGGTAACTAGTGCTAACCATGGTGTGGAAGAAACACTGCTACAGCCTACAAGCCAGCATTAGTGCTTTTTAAGACACAGTCTAGCTAGGGGTTTAGATAAAAGTTGAGGCCATAATCTTGGTTAGGGAAAGTAGGTGCAGCTGCACAGACCAAAAAAAAAAGATTTTGGACAATATGAAGCAGTGAATTATCTATACATTTTTCCCTTAATCCTGAGAGGCATACTGTAAAATAAACAATTATGTGAGAATATTATCCAGCTACAATGTTCACTTTTTGCAAGACTAGCTAGTGTAAAATAAACTACTCCCTCTGATCCATAATAAGTATCGCTGATTTAGTACAACTCTGTACTAAATCAGGAACACTTATATGGATCGGAGGGAGTATCATAGCAGGTGATGACGATGATGAACAGACTATCTCTATAAGCCTGAACCAGCCATTGGGTTTGCAGGAGGTGTGTGCTCAGGCTCCTTGATGTCAACGACGAGAGCGTCTGATGTGATGAAAGTCTTCGCCACAGATGCAGTGTGTTTCAAGCAATGCCTCACCAGTCACCACCTTGTTTGTGCAAAATCAAGTTAATTCAAGGGCGCAATATGCTTGTGCAGAGAACAGGACTGTACCACCTTTCTCCACCTTATTCCAGACTCACAACCACTTCTTTTGTTGTCTAACACGATAGAAAACAAGGACATAAATCTAAAAAAATAAAACAAGGATATGTCATGCAGTTGCTTCCCCAACATATCCGATTCTCCCTCCCCCCGAATTTCAAAGCTGAACTCAACCAGGTCAAATCTGCATCCAGAGACCTTATGGTCTTGTTTACTAGGGGTGTAATTTCATTTCCAAAAGGATTGGGGATGGGATAGGATTTGGTGAAATCCTTCCTTTCACCCAATCCCCACAAACACTCTTCCACTCCAATACACTAGTATGGTGTAGTGTTTTTAATCTACATAAAAATGAGTTGGTTCGTGGGGGATATCTTCGGATTAACCCATCCAAAACCTGCTTGGTTAACAGACTATTGGGGATTTCCGGGATCCGGATAATCCCCTCCAATACCCTAGAATACACTAGAAGTAAACAAGGCCGCAAGGAACTCGAATTTCCATCCTGAATGATTGCATATCTATAACCAGAAAGATTTGACACTAACCATTGAATTAACACCCCACAGTTATCAGTGAAACCTAGGAACAAAAGTATACTAGTATTAGGGCTAGTTAAACAATTAGAGAGTCAAGGAAAGAGACAAAGAACTACTAAGGATCACCATGTCTGGCTAAAAACAATGTAATAAGGGCATAAAAAAGAAACATCATGTTCTGCACTTCAAGGGTATACTAGGTGAAACATTTGCCTCGTGGCATGCATCTTTTACTGTTTGCCTAGTTTTGAATAGCAGTACGGTCCAGAGAAACTTATCAGAAGGCTCAAATGAAGATCGTCTCTGAATGCAGAAAGATTGCCTTCAGATGTTTCACATGTCAAATGGAAAATAGATGGTTGCATTTGAGTTGTAACTATAGAACATACAGCCATAAGCTTACCAATAATTCGAATTTTAACTGTAGACTGGAGCCTGGGCAGATGTTGATATCAGAGACAAACAGTAGAGCAGTATATGAGCCGTTAGTAAACAGATGTTGGTCATTCCGAGATCCAATACTCCTAAATTCCCATACAAAAACGATCTGATTTCAATATGTAAATCTACTCAGAAAAGGCAGGCTGGGTGGTCCACTGGTTCCAGTAACAAAAGAAGCACCCTTTTCAGGTGTATTGTCAGGTCCACAAAAACACGGGCATGAAACAAATTTTAGCAGTCCATCCTACCTTTGATCAAGACTGTAAGCAACATGGTGCATTGCGAAGTCAGGCACTACCACCTTCTTACAGCACGGTCACTAGACTCCCCAGGACAGGCTATCTCTCATGTACCCCCAGTACTATATTCCTTCGCCACTGATAAGCTTTCCAGTCTCATCCCAACTCAGCCAGGCCACCTGGAACATCAAGCTACTGCTGTCAATCTCTCTTACAGCACAACAGCAATTTAATCAATTGATGGTTTTCCTAATCCCGAACACCCCTCAACAAGATGGACCTGACCAAAGGTCAAATATCCATGCAACCAAACACATCCTCCTTCTACAACATCCTTACTGATCATGACATGAAAATGGCAGCCTGCTTCCGAGATCTGGGTTCAACCTATACCCCACCAGGCACAATTTTTTGCTCTGGCTAGTTTATCGAGAACGGCTCAACAGCAAAGGTAATACAACTTCTAAGCACCGGAAAACAGACGCCGGCTGTGATACATGCCCAGCACTGAAATCCATTCATCACATTACTCTGGACTGCAGCAATGCACAGTGGGTCTGGCACAACCTCAAATTCCACCATTTGGCTTCACAATCTAACAGCTTGATCAGCTTTGCTGAGCAAGTTCAGCAGGTAACTACATCCAAAGCTTGGCCTATTCGCTTTGCCGCCTGTGCCTTAGTCCTATGACGAACCAGAAATAATTTCAACTGAAAAGCTTCTAGATCAGCCAAGAACTATGCCTTTGGGCAACAGGCACAAGCAGCCTTCAAAGCAGCTCTGCTTCTAGTTCTTGCCTATTCTACCTATCTCTGGGGCTCATAATCGAAATCGTAAGGTCGAGAAACCATCTACCCTTTTCCCTTACATTTTAGCATACAGTTGTAAGAAGCTTTCTCCAAGTACCCATCCGAGGAACAAAACCATGGTCTACCATTTGCTTCAGGACATGATGCGCGTTATCTAAGCACTTAACATTACAGAGGCCATCAATTAGCAGCTTGTATGATGAGAAACTAGGCCTCAGACCTTCTGCACTCATCATGCCTACTAGGCCCTTCGCCTCCACGAACATTCTTGAGGCCACAAGGCCATCAAGAAGCACCTGATAAGTCCCTGCATTAGGATGGCAGCCTTCAGACGACATCGACTTAAACAGATCAAACGCAGCGGTCACCCTCCCTTCTCTGCACAGACCAGAGATCAATATATTGTAAACAACAGCATCCGCCTCAATTTCCTCCTTGCGCATTCTGTCAAACAGCTCAAATGCCTCATCCACCCGACCGTTCTGGCAGAGGAAATGCAACAGCGTCGAGTAGGTCTTCACATTAGGCAAACACTCCTGCTTCGGCATCTCATCCAACAGCGAAATGGCCTCATCGAATTTGCCGAATTGGCACAGACCCTTGACAAGGATATTGAAGCAGCAGGTGTCCAGCGCCACGCCCAACCTTGGCGCGCTGGCGTACACCTCGTGTACAACCTCATACTGCCGCTTGCACACGAGCATGTGAAGAACGTAGTTGAACGTCTTCGTCGAAGGCCAGCAATTGTACCCGGGCATCGCGTAGAGCGTCTCCATGGCCTTCTCAGGATGGTTGGCCACATTGCCGTACATCTTGATCAGCCTGTAGAAGAACTCATCAGAGAACCTGAACCTCTCGGCCCTCGCCCTGGCCAGCAACTCCTCCACGTCGCCGAACCTCATGGAGCCGGCGAGACGGTCGATCATCAGGCTGTAGAGGGCCTCGCTGGGCTTGTAGTCTCTCCGGGCGCAAGCTTTCTTGAACACGCTGGTTATGAGAGCAGCGTCCCTGATGCTCGCGAAGATCTTGAGGACCTCGTTTGGGGCGAGCCAGTCCTTGTGGTCCAGCCGACGAATCCAGTGGCCGTCGTCGCACACCGTGGAGCGCAGCTTCAGGAATGGGGGAACCGCGCGGCGCGCTAGGGCTCTAGACATGCTGATGCAATGAGGTGGGGAATCAGGTGGAATTTGGGGGACCAGATGAACGGGAGCTTGTTGGGGAGGTGGGAGTGTAGGGCGTACGTGACAAGGAGGAGGACTGTGCTGCCGGCGGCGACTGGGGATGACTGAGGAGAATAGAGGACAGGAGAGGCGGGGGGCGCCGCTGGGGCTCCGGCGGCGGTGATGTGCCCGGACAGGACTGGCATGGTGGGCTTTTGGCCCTTACATACGAAGGCCCAGCTAAGTTTCTTCTAAGTTCTATAGTTCTGTATGTCATTCCTCACAACATGACCGCGTGGCCTAATGGATAAGGCGCTCGCCTCCGGAGCGGGAGATTCTGGGTTCGAGTCCCAGCGTGGTCGCTTTTTATGCTATGCTGCAACTTCGTTTTTCTTTGGGCATACCTCTCGTGGTATTGTTTTTTTAGGTGGCCGATATTGTTACTACTTCGTCGAAAACACTCTGGTTTCACTCAACCAAAGGCAGACTCTTGAGTTAATTTCATTCATAGTACCGGTGCTCCGGTCGTTAAAAAAAAAAATGTTTTTTTTAGGTGGCTGATATTGTTACTACTTCGTCGAAAACACTCTGGTTTCACTCAACCAAAGGCAGCCTCTTGAGTTAATTTCATTCATAGTACCGGTGCTCCGGTCGATTAAAAAAATCGAAAAATCTATTTACAAGTTTCAAAAATTATGAAAACAATTCGGATGTACTAAATAGTGTATCCCATGTGCAAATTTTCAATTTTGAGTACAAAGTAGTATGGCCTACATAGAAATGACAAAGTATGATAAAATTTAGAGATTTGAAATAGGCATACTCAGATCCACACTTTTGTCATTTTCATGTGGTTTAGAATATAAAGTATTTCGAATTGATTGTTTGCGCGTTTGTAGGATACGCCCTTAGCTATATCTGGATTTGTTTTTAGAATTTTTTAAGCTCAATTTTTCTTATAAAAAAATAAAACGGTAAAGCACCAGTGCCCCGGTGCACCAAATCTCCACTCTTAGTACCGCTTCTACCTTTTCGGCCCTTTCTAGGTATTTTTCAAGATATGCATGAGACTTGTGTGTCTATTACAAGACATGGCTCTAGGAGAAGAAGATCACAAGCTATCAACCTCGTGGACAAGATTCAACAATGCAGATTTAATTTCCTACGAATCTGCTGTAGCAACAGGTGGAGCAATTGTCTGCAAAGGAATTATTATTGGTACTAGTAAAGTCACAAAACCTGGTGGTATCATTGGTACCCATGCTTGCAAGATAAAGCAAAATAAACTAACAACGCAAATAAAAGACTAGAAAGTAGAGAACTATTTTTTGGAAGGTTTGATAAAGAGAAAACAATACTAAACAAAAATAAACTAAGCACGAACAAAACAAAAGAAAAAGAGTGGAAGTGCGAGACTCCTCTTGCAGCAAGCTAGAAGTCCCCAGCAACGGCGCCAGAAAAGTTCTTGATGCGGACGTGATCACACGCTCGTTGGGTAAACCCAAGTGGAAGGTATGTTGTAGTCTAGCGAAAAATTTCCCCCGGTTAAGGGACCAGGATTATCAATCCAGTAGGACTTCAAAGTCTTGGAGAAGTCTGCATGTTGCATGCGGGATCAACAAACATGGAACCTGGACACAACAAAACTCTCTCTTGTCCCCAACTTTCGAGAAGGTTGTCAATCTTTCCGTCTTGCTGAAAACTAGAGAATTAAACGTATAGAGTATTGAAAAGTAAAAACAGAACAACAAGGAAGCAATGGTGAAAAGTTCTTTAAAGAAGGTTGCAATGATGAGGAAAATAGGACTGGGTGCCATAGTTTCACTGTTTGTGTCTCCCCAAGAAAAAAAACATGTTGGATGAACAAATTACGGCTGGGCAATTGACAAATCGTGAACGTATAACAATACTATTATGACGACATATAGTTCACGAGTTCAAACATTGTAGGAATTACATCAAGGCATATGGACCTTTATCCAGCATGCATCCATATATAACAGTCCACCTCAAAAAAGTTACCCACCAAATCTCTCTGGTATTAAGTTGCAGCAACGAAGTGATTGTTTTGCATGCAACAGACAAATGCATTAAGAACAATACATAATGTAAGCAGTGGTCGTCGTCCATAGACAAGAGCACTACTGCCTAGTAGCAACAGCACATCACCCATCTGTCACGTTTCTGTCACTCGAGCACAGCTGTAAGGGGGGCATGAATGCACTATCTAGCATATAAACCCTCTCTTGGAGGTGAAAACAACTACGTGTCCAAGGTAATTATAAACACCGGAGAGCATTGAAAGACACCATTAAACCTCTCTACGAATATAAGTGAAGCATCTCAGATTGACATGAGCAAAATAATCATAATTTAATGGAACATCGGATCCTAGCAAACACAACATGCATAATTACATAACAGTGATCTCGATCATGTGAGCCAGCTCATGAGACACTAAACATGGAGGCATAAGGGAAAGAACAACCATCTAACTACTGCTATGGACCCATAGTCCTGATATGAACTACTCACACATCTGTTCGGAGGCGATAATGGCGATGTAGAGGCCTCCGATGACGATTCCCCTCTCCGGTAGGGTGCCCGAGCAGGGCTACAAAAGACCTAGATTAGACTTTCGAGGAGACGGCGAATATCTGTATGTTTCATGGAAAATAACTCTGTATCCAAACTTTTTAGGGTTAAGGGTAATTTATAGCCGAAGAGGCGACGAGAGGCGGTGGCCAGGGAAGCCAGGGGCCCACCAGGCGTGGCCTAGGGCGGGGCCGCACCTGGCACCCCCTGGCCCCCGTCTGACTCTTCTTTGGACTCTGTCTTTGTTCAACGTAAAAACGATCTCCATGGATTTTCAGCCCTTTCCGAGAATATTTCTTTAAGAACTTTTCTGAAAGGAGTAGAAAACATTAACTAGCTTGGGGCATCTCATTAACAGGTTAGTCTATGAAAACATCCGGAAAACGAAGGGAAATCACGTGGAAAACAAAGTATATTGGGTAGAAAACAAGTATGAAGCATAAAAAATTATAGATACGTTTGCAACGTATCACCCGCTGATGGCGTGTGGACACACGTTCGTTGGGAGACCCCAAGAGGAAGGTATGATGAGTAAAGCAGCAAGTTTTTCCCTCAGTAAGAAACCAAGGTTTAATTGGACCAGTAGGAGAAAGAAATCACTTCTGAAGGTTGTTGACAACTGATGTTGACAGGGCGCACTACCAGGCTCAGCAGCAACGTGAAATCTGCACACAACACAACCAAGATACTTTGCCCCAACGAAACAGTGAGGTTGTCAATCTCACCGGTCGGGCTGAAAACAAAGGATGAGACGTATAGTGTGGAAAATGATGTTTGTTTGCAGTGAATGAAATGAGAATAGTGTTTGAAGTAGGTTGTATTATCAGTATAAAAGAATGGACCGGGGTCCACAGTTCACTAGTGGTGTCTCTTCATAACAGATAAATAACATGTCGGGTGAACAAATTACAGTTGGGCAATTGACAAATAGAGAATGCACTATAATGCATATACATGACATGATGACTACTATGATATTCATTTTGGCATTACAACATGATACATAGACCGTTATCCAACCGCATCTATGACTAATAATCCACCCTTAGGACATCATCCGAGCAAACTTTGGGTATTAAGTTGCAAGCAACAAATTATTACATTAAGTAAAGTGTGTAATGTAAACAACACAATTATCCTTAGACAAAGAGTTGTTGTTTTACCCCTATTGGCAACAGCACATCCACAATCTTAGAAGTTACTGTCACTCTCCCAGATTACCGGAGGCATGAACCCACTATCTAGCATAAATACTCCCTCTTGGAGTCACAAGCATCTACTTGGCCAGAGCATCTACTAGCAACAGTGATCATGTTAGGCAGCTCACAAGATCTAAACATGATGGCACAAATAGGAGAAAACAACCATCTAGCTACTGCTATGGACCCGTATCCCAAGGATAAACTACTCACGCATCACTCCGGAGGCAGGCATGGTGATGAAGAGCCCTCCGGTGATGATTCCCCTTCTCCGGCAGGGTACCGGGAAGAGCTTCAGAACCCTCCCGAACTAGGGTTGACGATGACGGCGGCTGTGGAACTTTTCGTGGATGGAGTCTCGGGTACTTAGGGTTTTCCCTGAGGAAGGAAATATATAGGCGGAAGGGCGATGTCGGTGGGAGACCAGGGGAGCCACACCACATGGCCACGCAACCAAGGGGGGCCGCGCCGCCACCTGGTGTGGCTGCCTCCCAGGCGTCCTTCGAGTCTCCTTCGGACTCCGTATACATGACAGAAAATAGGGACTTCGGCTTTTGTTTCATCCAATTCCGAGAATATTTCCAGAACAATTTTTCTTATATACAAAACAGCAGAAGACAGGAACTGACACTGTGGCATCTTGTCAATAGGTTAGTCCCAGAAAATGTATAAAAATGTTGTGAAGTGTATAGAAAACATGTAGCAGTTGGCATAATATCAACATGGAACATCAAAAATTATAGATACGTTGGAGACGTATCAAGCATCCCCAATCTTAGTTCTACTCGTCCTCGAGTAGGTAAAATGATAACAACAAAATAATTTCGGAGGTGACATGCTACCACACAATCTTGATAAAATAATATTGTAAATCACAAGTCATGAATGAAGTGATCCAAGTCAATGGTCTATAGTTTGCTAACAAATAGATAATGAGTAAACAATTGAAACATATGAGCAAAAAAAATTCATGAATAGTACTTTCAAGACAAGAATAATTTTTTTTTGCATAAGAGTTAACTCATAACGCAATAGATTCTAAATAAAAGGCATCGATCAACACGTAGGAAGATTTAAGTTTCAGCACTGTCTTTCAACTTTCAACATATATATCTCATGGATATTGTCAACACAAAGAAACATAATAAGTGCAATAAACTAGCATGTAAAAATTGTTGCGCGCAAAGTTGACACAAGCGTTTGCTTCTGAGATAGAAAGAAGTAGGAAAACTGACTCAACATAAAAGTAAAAGAAAGGCCATTCGTAAAGGGCAACAGGGATAAATCATGTTCTAGAGATTTTTAAGGTTTTAAAACATATAGAGAGTATAAAAATAAATTTCGAGAGAGGTGTTTGTCTATGTCAACGAATGGCATCGAATGATTTATCATCCTTTAATGTTTAAAGGCTTCAAGAGAGGCTCTCATAGAGAGAACAATAAATTTCCTCTTCTCCTTTGTTTGAACAATCTAAGTTCATGATTTCTCAATCCCATAGTGTTAGGAGATTTATTTGGTTATAAGCTTTAATTTATCTTTTAGGGGCCAGGCACCCGCTTGCCTGCTCTTTTTGCAATATTAAGGACTTAGCACATTATTCATGCTAGTCAAGGTGTGAAGCCAAATAAACATGAAAGATACAATAAAGAAGCCAATACTTCCTCATGAGCTAAAATAGCGCACAAAACAGGTTTAATAATTTTGAAGGTTTAAGAGTAGCACACGAAATATTTACTTGGAACGGAAGGAAATACCACATAATAGGTAGGTATGGTGGACACAAATGGCATGGATTTTGGCTCAAGGTTTGGATGCACGAGAAGCATTCTCTCTGAGTACAGAGTTTAGGCTAGCAAGGTTGTTTGAAGCAAACACAAAATATCAACTAGTACAACAAGACTTACATGAAAACAAATTACAAGCATTATAAGACTCTATACTGTCCTCCTTGTTACTCAAACACCTTTACCAGAAAATATCTAGACCTTAGGGATACCAATCATGCAAACCAAATTTCAACAAGCTCTATGGTAGTTCTCCACTAATAGGTTTTAACCACATCATACATGTAACGTCCGGGGATTTTCCACAATTGCTATGCGAGTTGTTTTTCTTTTTGTGCATCATGGCATCACTCATTTTCATGCATTTTAAAACTTGCACACTAAATAAAATTAATTAAGTTTTGTTTGCTAAAATTTACAGAAAATAATTTGATGTCTAATTCTATTTATTTTATCACCTAAACAGTTGCTGAAAATAGTAATAAAAAAAAATGAAGAGGGAGAGAGAGGGCGGCCCAGCCGGCCAGGCCCAAAAGGCCCAACCGCACCTCCCCACCCGAAACCCTAAATCTTTCCTCTCCCCTCACGAAACCCCCCCCCCCCCGCCGTTTCTTGGTTTTGCTAACAGGTCCTCCCACCGGAAAAAAAAAGGAAAGCGCTGCGAACGCACATCGCACGGGACTCGATCTCCCTGCCTCGCTCGCTCGCTGTCCCTCGTCTCCCTCGCTCGCTCCCTTCCCTCGTGACCCTCCCAGACTCCGGCCGCCCTCCTCCGGCCGGCGCCGCCGCTCCTCTCCCCGCCATGGCCGCCGCCGGCCCGAGCTCCCTCCGCCTCGTCTCCCCTCGTCCGCCACCTCCAGCGCCGCCCCCTCCCTCTCCCTGCTCGCAGCTCCGGCCGGCCAAGCCCCTGCACCTCGCCTCCCTTCCCCGGAGCGCCTCCACCCTCCTTCCGGCGCTGTTTTCCCGTCGCCCCTCTCCTCCTCGGCCCTCCTCCCTTTCCCCGAGCTCCGGCCACGGGCGCCCTTGCCGCTGCTGCGCCCCCGTCTCCGCCGGCCTCCCCTGCTCCTCGCGGCGGGTGGTTGTGACGCGGCACGCCGACCGGCTGAACCGTGCGCAACCGATCTGGTCGGCCGTCAAGCCGCAGTCCTCACCGACACCGGCGGCCTGGACCGTCGCCAAGCGCCATCCGGGCGTCGCGGATCGCTCAAGCTCCGGCAGGCCAGCAGGACACGAAGGCGCCGACGCGAGGCGCGGAGGCTGCGAAGACCGTCGTCCGCCACGCGCTTCTCAGGATCTCCGGTGCGGCTCCCCGGATGACTGACATGCGCCTCCATTCCCTGCACCCGTCCCCACCGTCCCTTGCAGCAGCGCCGCCGCCGGATTCCCCGCAGCAGCCTCGGTCGGTTGTCTCCCCCCCCGACACAACGCCGTTTCCCTGCCTTCGTTTTCGCGCAGGTCGTTGCCTCGGCGAGCAGGCGCGCCCGCCGTTCTCTCCGTTACCCCGACGTCCGTGTGAAGTACCTCATCGTCAAGAACTTCGACTCGTACAGCTACCGCGACGCCGTCAACCCCGTCGTGGCCGTTGTCACTTCGTGTGCGTCTCGCCGCCTACGTGCGCGTTCACCAAATTCCCGTCGCCAAGTCCGAGCACCGAGACGTCGCCAAGTTCTTCCTCGACACATACATCATCGACAAGATCTTCCACGAGTACCACTACCCCAACCCGTGAACGGCTCTCTCACATCTTCCGTGTCCGTTTTGCGTTGGCCGCCTTCGTGCGCGCCCGAAGACCGAAACTGTCAAGTTCGCCACCAACCCCGGAGATGCCGATGTAAGGTTCGGCCACGACTACTTCCAATACGGAACGAGAATGCCTACAACGACTACTTCCTCTACTACGCCAACTACCACGACGACTCGAGAACAACGGATATGATGTTGCGGTTCCTCCGTCGACCACTTCGACTACTACGCCTACCTCGGCTACGGAACGAGAACGACTACTTCCCCTACTTCAACGACGTCGACTACTTCCACTACCACGCCTACGTCGACTACTTCCTCTATGACCCGAAGATCTCGACTTCAACTACATCGACAACGGAATGTCTACTTCCCCTGCTACGACGACTTCGTCTACCTCCTATTCTTCGTCTACTTCCTCCACGTCCCGAAGGCACCAGCGTTGCCCCGAAGATCTCCTCTTTCCGGTGTCGAACACAAAGTTCATCTCCACACGTGCGAACCCAAACCCTAAAACCCCTATACCCATGCCCTATTTTCTATAACATATCAACTATATTTAAAATGTCATCGCATCATGTTTGCATTGCATCTGGTGGGTTTCGGGGTATAGTAATATCACCTAATAATTAAATATGGAATGTGTTGGGGTATTTAATTAAATTGTGCCCTATTCCATTTAATATTGAATAGATCACCCCTTCCTCGTTTAAAGCTGTTAATCAACATTTAATATGATGGGTAGCTAAACAATTTGAACCATAACTATTTGTCCGGACTCCGGTTCCGATTAAATTGCTTAAGTTGTTTCCCCTGTTGCATCTTGCCATGTCATGCATATAAAATAAGATCATGCTGGATCTTTTGCCGTAGTAGTAATTGTTGCATCAGGTGTTTCTTTTAGTTCGTTGCTTCTTCCCGGATAGGACGTTGAGATGATGTGAGCAACGACAAGTTCTGCTACCTTGCGGGATCTCAGGCAAGTATACTCACTTGCTGCCATATGGCTGCCTTTCATCACTTGTTACCGATTCTTTCCGTTGTTCTTTTCTGCTAGCCTGAGTAGTAGTTGTTTCTGTTACGAACCCATCACATGAATCCCTTAACCTTGATATTGCCTCACCACCATACCTATAACCATTGCTTGTTGCCCGTGTCTTACTATCTTGCTTAGGTTTGTTTTGCTCGAGTCTGTTACCCGTTACTTTCTGTTATTACTCTATTATGTTCTGGGGGCTCGATGTTAATCAATCAATCATGCTAATGTTGCTATTAATAATAAATTTGATGATAAGGCACCGGCAGGAGGCCCTTCGTGGTTTTGAGGCCTGCTAGTGTCGACCCTAATAGGAAAAGGGTCTTGTCTACTGATCCATGATGAGCGCACTACCCGCATTTGGGGAGTATGGGCTCCCCCTCAGTTTGACCCGATTCGCATCTCGTCCAAATCGCCTCATTTAGTTCGGGTTTTCCATTTGCTGCATGCATGATCTTGCGAGCCCTTGGTACCCGGGTGGAACTTTCGTAGTCGGCATATAGGGGGACACGTTCTTAGAGTGCTATGAGGGTCCATTTTCTTCTGGGCTCGATTAGCCGTGCGCCCAAGGTGCTTTGGGCTTGATGCGAAGAAGGGTTGGATTGTGTTGAGTGCCCCGCTTGGTGGAGTGGCCGCTCCATCTGGCGGGATATTCATGAGTGTACGGCTAAATTGGTGCAACCCTGCAGGGATAATCTTCTCGAGAAGCCGTGTTTTCCGCGGTTATGGATTACTTGGTGAAAGTACTGGCTAACAAGTACTCAGGACAACTTAAACATAATGATCAACCATGATATACCCACTGATTAACAACTTGACTAGTAACAGGTTCATTCACACAATAACTTGATTCACCTTAATACAACCGTGTGAGTTATCCTCGGATTGCTTCTTTGGCTAAAGGGGCGAGGTCCAGGATGGGTTTGCTTGGATTTACTTTCAGTTGGTTACAATCCTCGATCTTATCCCCTTTCTGTTAGTTGGAAGTTGTAGTATTCTCTCTCTAGTTGGTTAGTGCAGCCTGTTGTCGCTTATTTGCAATAACCCCTTCCTTTCCGTTGATCCTAAAGTATTTGTATCTTGTGATGACTGGCTACGCCGGTAACTTGTGAGTATGGGCTTTATCCCCCTTGCCAGTACTTAACCGTACTGACCCACGAATCTCTTTCGTGGCTGCAAATTCCAAATTGCAGTCAACAGGTATGAAGTCTGACGACGTTAGCTTGGGAATCCCTCCAGCTTGGCCTGGGCAGGGATTGGACGCTCTCGGTTATCTTCAGGACTCTTAGTCCAATCTGGGTCTTGTCCGTAGCCGGACGTTTGTTTCTTCCGCTGTTATTTGGATCTTTGTAATGTATCAGTTGTAACCCTGGCTCGTTTGAGTCATCTTGTATCTATCTGTTTCTGTTGTAATTGTGGATTATTCGTGAACTATTGTAATGTTATCATAAATGGCAACCTGGAATCGGTTATTATGCGGATTTGGCGGGAATTCTGAAATCTGCATAGTGCCCGATCTCGGGGCGTCACAATACAAGATCTTAAACATGAACTACTTGAAATCTCAAACAATTGCCAAGTCAAATTATCCAAGACAGTGATCTACAAAAATATGTAAGTCTTTTCCAATATACCATCTACCACATGTAGAATTTTCTGTTTCCAACCAAACACCATTTAATTATTTAAACACATACTCTCCAAATAATTTATCAATGAAACAAGAGAGTACTATTCTACAAGAACTAACAGCTCTGAATAAGAGATGCATGCAAAACAGGAGCTAAAAGAATTGCAGCAACTAGACAATAAATGAAGAATACGAGTATTTGTATGAAAAAGTGGAGCGTGTCTCTCTCCAACAAAAGAATGGTAGGATCCAACCAAGTTTAATACAGAACATAAAAACAAACAGACGCTCCAAGTAAAATACATAAGATGTGAACGAATAAAAATATAGTTTCACTAGAAATGACCTGCTAAGTTGTTGATGAAGAAGGGGATGATGCCTTGGGCATCCCCAAGTTTAGACGCTTGATACTTCTTGAAATTTTCTGGGGTGATCCACGGGGGCATACCCAAGCTTAGGATTTTCACTCTTCTTGATCATATTATATCATCCTCTTCTCTTGACACTTGAAAACTTTCTTCGCACCATCTCAAAGTAATTCTCATTACAGGTTAGTGCATAATCAAAAACTCACATGTTCTGCATGGACACAAGCATTACCAATACTTTCTAAACATTAGCTACAGTCACTGATGTTTTGTGGAGCAAAGAAATCCACTCAACATAGTAAAAGAGAGAATGCAAAATAAAAGGCAGAATCTGCAAAACCAGAACAATCTGTAAAGAAGGGTTTTTTCGAGGCACTTACGTTGCTCATATCACAGAAACCAGAACTAAGAAAAGTTGCGTACATATCTAAGGATCACGCACAAAAAATTCAGGATGTTTCGATTTTTCTGGAATTTATTATGAATAAAACGGTGGATAGAAACAATATGTTCCCGCGCAGAAATCCGAGTCTAGCATCAACTTTCCAATTGAGACTTTACTTGGCACAACAATTCGAAAAAGTAAAGATACAAAGGAGCTGTTACAAAAGTAAATAACACCTTGACTCAAAGAAATCAAAAGAAAATTTACAGAAACAAAACATGGGTTATCTCCCAAGAGTGTTTTTCGTTAACGCCTTTCAGCTAGGCACAGAAAGCAAGAATCAACTATTTTCAAGTGAAGAAGCATCCAAATCAAGAATAGAAACCTTCTCAATAATGCATTGTATTTTATCTATATAAGTTTCAGATTACCCTCTCTTAACACTCTTGGGTTCACTACTTTCATCAAATGGGTTTTCAGGAACAATCCAATCGAAATTGTTTTCGAAAGCTTCATGCAGTCTTACGAGTTTGAAAGGTATCGGTATTTTGATTTCTTCCCCAATTTTAGGTTTGGTTTTTTCCAATTTTTCAAGAGCACCAATAACATCTACACATGAGTCTAGCATCTTAAAATGATCAAAGACTTTCCTAGCCTCTACAATAATGCCACCAAATTCTTTAAGCAAAGTTTCCAGAATAAAATCTCACTTTTCAATATCCTCAACATCATTTAGGTTAATAAACATTTGCTGCATTACGGGGTTAAGGTTAACAAACCTAGCCTCTAACATGTGAACTAAAGAAGCTGCAGCAGTTTCATAATTCAGAGCAAGTTCTACTAAGGATTTATCCTCAAAATTTTTATGCTTACTAACACGATTAAAGAATTCTTCAATGTTATCATTTCCAATTATAGAACCATTACCTATTGATAAGTCTTTCAGGGTGTACTTAGAGAGTAACATGATGAACAATAAACTAAGAGCAGGATAGCAAAAGTAACTAGAAATAGAAACTAATTTTTTTTGTGTTTTTTCTATAAAGAAGCAAACAAGATAAAATAAAATAAACTAAGCAAAACAATAACAGAGTAAAAAAGATCGGAGGTGAAAAATTCCTCTTACAGAAATCCTCTTCCGCCCCGGCAACGACGCCAGAAAATAGTTTGATGGCGTGTGAACACACGTTCGTTTGGAGACTCAAAGAGGAAGGTATGATGAGTACAGCAGCAAGTTTTCCCTTAGTAAGAAATTAAGGTTTAATCGGATCAGTAGGAGAAAGAAATCACTTCTAAAAATTGTTGACAGCTGATGTTGACAGAGCGCACTAGCAGGCTCAGCAGCAACATGGAATCTACACACAACACAACCAAGATACTTTGCCCCCAACGAAACAGTGAGGTTGTCAATCTCACCGGTCTTGCTGAAAGCAAAGGATTAGACGTATAGTGTGGAAAATGATGTTTGTTTGCAATGCATGAAATGAGAACAATGTTTATAGTAAAAAATGAACAGTGTTTGCAGTATGTTGTATTATCAGTGTAAAAGAATAGACAGGGGACCATAGTTCACTAGTGGCGTCTCTCCATAAAAGATAAATAACATGTTGGGTGAACAAATTACAATTGGGCAATTGACAAATAGAGAATGCACCGTAATCCATATACATGACATGATGACTACTATGATATTCATTTGGGAATTACAACATGATAAATAGACCGTTATTCAATTGCAGCTATGACTAATAATCCACCCTCAGGACGTCATCCGAGCAAACTTTAGGTATTAAGTTGCAAGCAACATATTATTGCATGAAGTAAAGTGCGTAATGTAAACAACACAATTATCCTTAGACAAAGCATTGTTGTTTTACCCCTAGTGACAACAGCACATCCACAATCTTAGAAGTTATTGTCACTCTCCGGGATTACTGGAGGCATGAACCCACTATCTAGCATAAATACTCCCTCTTGGAGTCACAACCATCTACTTGGCCAGAGAATCTACTAGCAACGGAGAGAATGCAAGATCACAAATAACATATATGATAGATCTATAATCAACTTGACATAGTATTCAATATTTATCGGATCCCAGCAAATACAACATGTAGCATTACAATAAGATGATCTTGATCATGTTAGGCAGCTCACAAGATCTAAACATGATAGCATAAATAGGAGAAGACAACCATCTAGCTACTGATATGGACCCGCGGTCTAAGGATGAACTACTCACACATCACTCTGGAGGCAAGCATGGTAATGAAGAGCCCTCCGGTGATGATTCCTCTTCTCCGTCATGGTGCCGGGAAGAGCTTCAGAACCCTCCCGGACTATGGTTGACAATGGAGGAGGCTACGAAACTTTTCGTGGATGGAGCCTCAGGTACTTAAGATTTTCCCGAGGAAGGAAATATATAGGCGGAAGGGCGAGGTCGGTGGGCGACCAGGGGGCCCACACCACGTGGCCGCGCAGCCAAGGGGGGCCACGCCGCCACCTGGTGTGGCTACCTCCTAGGCCTCCTTCGAGTCTCCTTCGGACTCCATCTACGTGATAGAAAAATAGGGACTTCGGCTTTTGTTTCGTCCAATTCCGAGAATATTTCCAGAATAACTTTCCTGAAATAGAAAAACTGCAGAAAACAGGAACTGGCACTGTGGCATCTTGTCAATAGGTTTGTCCCAGAAAATGCATAAAAATTCTATGAAGTGTATATAAAACATGTAGCAATTGGCATAATATCAACATGGAACATAAGGAATTATAGATACGTCGCCATCGCCACAGTGTCCTTCCCGCTGCCGCCTGGACTCGGATCTGCCCTGGATCGAGCACGCCGCAGACGGAGAAGAAGCCGCCCCGGGACGACCTCACCTTTCACGCGTCAGCAAGTGAGTGCTTGCCTATGCTCGGATTCGCAGTGTCGTGGTCAAAATCCCCTCGTCCGCTTGTTTGTTGCGGATTCATAGATAGATTTGACCCCGTGCAAAAAATTCTGGTCAAGGATTCCTCCTCGGACGACAACACGGACGTGGACACCTTGCTTGCCAACCACCGGCAGCAGATGATTGTTGTCGTCCTCGCGGTGAAGGAATTCGAGGAAACGTGTAGGAAGAAGCACTAGTTCCGCTTAAGCTTGAGTTGTTCTTACGATTGGCATATCTCAAGGGATCGAAGGTCGTCCGCCTTTGCATCTCGCGCAACCACCAACTCGGACACGACATGTTGATGCAAGACTACTACGCTGAGAAGCCCACGTACCCCGCTCATCTCTTCCAAAGAAGGCACCAAATGTGTCGCTCACTGTTTGTTCAAATTGTCAAAGCGTGCGAGGCGAACTACCTTTTCACACAACGGATTTAGGGTGTCTATTCCTCTGTAGCGTTTTTCGGCCCATAAAAGCGTGTTTTTTGCGCCCCTTATCCGAGTTTAAGGGTCCACAGGATATGGGATCTGCCAGAGATCCTCTAAGCACATATGTGTAGGGGCGCACAACTACAAAGCACACCGAGCTTTTTTCTTTCTTTTGCCCATCTGTTGTTTTGTTGCCCGCAGAGGCTTCGCTTTCAGCAACTTCATGCATTGAATCAACAAAAATGATGCATAAGCTCAACATGTGCAAATGCATAACATCAGCCAATCGGCAAGTAATACACCATCGATGAATCGATCACTCACCAATACACTTTTGGGTGGTGTAGACAGCGCGATTGGATTAGCACCTTCTGCATGAACGTCAACATAGGAACCCACATTCTCTTTTAGAGTGCTAGATTTTTTCAGCGCGTCGCATTTCGCGCCATCTAACGTACCTGCATGACAGAACAACAAAGCAATCAACAACCCTATAAGGAAATCCAGCGCATTGGGAACTCAAAAGAGTGAACATGTGGGTCGATTTAGCAGTCCACTTACCAGCAAGCAGAGATTCAGCCATCCTTGTATTAATAGCCCATTTTTTGCACTTGATAGTTTCGAAAGCGAAAATGGAAGCATCGGAAGAGTACCTATAATCACGTGAAAACCATGAAAGTCGGTGGATACTTATGCAGAGGCGGGGACAGGATTCGAACCTGCAGTCTTCAAGTCATGAGCCTGATGAGTCGACCAATTCCTCTACCCCGCTTCTTCCCCTGATCTTTCTTTCCCTCTTCCCACCGGGGTTCCCCTTGCTTGCTTGGCCGGGATAGAACCAGCGTTTAGGTTGCGGCTAGGCGTGGAGGTTGGAGCTCCCTCCTTGACTGGCGACTGGTACGAACTTGCGGAAAGCACGAGCGTAGAAGCGAAAGAAGAAGCGAGGGGATTGAGCTTCCATGCAAAAGAACAAGAGATGAGCGCTTTGTTGCTACATCAACAACAACAGCTATGGCGCTGCCAGTCACTGATGTCGTCCCCAGTAAGGAAATCCCTGCGTAAGACTCACCGCCTTCCGGGGAAAACTTAAGGACCTGAAAGTCGATCCTTTCACACTGAAGCGAAAAGCGAGATACAGTCACTTCGACAACAATAGTGCCTTCGAACTAAACGACTGATTTCAGAAGGCATAAGGGAGCTGATGTCAAGGAACTCAACTATCAGCTCATCAGTCGGCTTCCCAACCAAGTCCATGGCAATATCTTGAAAGAAAACTAGATCGGCCACAGCATCTCCATCTGCCGCCCTAACGCTAATCTTATACCTATATCCATATAGAGATTAGACCAATTCACCATTCCCAGCCCGAAGCGAAAGATAAAAGAAGTCCATTAAGAAATAATACCTTAGAAAGGTAGTCTTGCAAAGGCACTCTTCTTTCAAGCAGCAGAATGCACCACCTTCTTCAGTTGCGCCAGAACTACGCGAGTCACAAGATTGAAACCACCAGTTCCGGGCAAAAGGCACCTCTTGGATGACAATTCTAGTTCTGTAAACTTTGTTCTGCAATATCAAGACACATCAGCCATGCCAGGCCACCTAACATAGACGAATGCACTTAGACAATAAATACAGTGGACTCACTAGATGCTCGTGAGGAATGAGACCCGCGAGATAAGACACAACAACATTCCTTATCACCGAGAATCCAGGCTGATGTCCCTTATCTTGAATAGATTCAATGGTGATCCAGGCCAATGATCCTACACAGGAAGAAGGATAATAGGAGATGGCATTAAACTCTCTCTATGTCTGACAATAAGTAAGTATATAGGCAAACTCCGCAAGCTAAAGAGAAAAGCTAGCGACCAAAGAGCCATAGCAGGTTCTATTTGGAAAATGAAAAGGCATCATGCAGGGAAAGCAAATGTCAACAACAGAGGTGGCAGCCTAGCCAACAGAATCGGAAATGATATGCAAAAACTGTAACAACAAACTCGTTATAACAATGACTCTAAAAAAAATTAATATCATACATGTATGTCTGCACACAAAATAATCAGAAATTGTTCTCTATAGCACTACTATGTGTAAGACGAACATCTAGATCAAGACTGCCTATTTTAACAACATAAAAGCCACGACCTCAGATCGATGCGTTAAGATATTGAAAGATCATGATCCTTCTAATGATTTTGGTGATGATGATAACACGGATATCTCCTATCTAACAATGTGGTTTAGACTGTGCAGCTATTATCTCAGGTGATCATTGTTATATCCTCGTCAAAAGATCAAAGAGAAGAACTATATTGTGGAATTACTGCCACCGGATTTTTCAGTTTGCAGGGCGGAAATTCCGGACATTAAAGGCCGGATTATCCGGCATTCACACCGGAAATTTCCGGCCCCCTTCTTGGCATCCACGAAAACGACTAAGTATTTTTCTGCCCGCGCACAGAAGCCAGGGCGGAAATTTGCCCCGGAAATTTCCGGCACAAAAATCCGGTCCTCAAGGACTTAGCAGAAATTGGACTACTACATGTTGCCCGCGCACAGAGATGGGGGCGGAGATTCTGTCCGAAAAATTCCGGGCCCGGACATTTCAATTATCCGCCCCCCGGATATTTCAATATTCCGGCCATCCAGTCCTTAGAAGTTTTTCCATCATTGCTCGATGCCCGCGCACAGAAGGTGGGACGGAAATTTGCCCCGGAAATTTCCGGAGCAAATATCCGGCCCCTGGTCCTTAGCATTTTTTCGACAACTACTTGGTGCCTGCGCACAGAGATGGGGGCGGAGGATTGGGGCGGAAATTTCCGCCCCCGGATATTTCAAATATCCGCCCCCCGGAGAATTCAAATTTCCGGCCAAGTAACACCGGAAATTTCCGGCCTTTGCCCCGGAATATTCCGGTCCCGCTGGACTGCAACGGTCAGAATTTGGAGGAGCCTATAAATAGATGTCTTCTTCTAGATAGGCAGCTCGTCCATTCCTCTCTCTCCTCCATTGTTGTAGAGCTCAAAACGCCCCGATCTCCCTCCTCCTCCAACCAAACTCGATGCCCTTCAAGGATCTCATGGCGGAGTACTAGATCTACCTTTCCACCAAGCCAAAACGTGTGTACCCACACCACAACTCTTGGGATCTTGTAATCTCTTGGTTGCTTTGTCATCCAAGGGAAACCCTAGTGCTTGTAGCTTCCACCTTGTAGCAAGAAGCTTCGATTGTTGAGAGCCTCCATCTCACTTGTGGAGTAGCCTCAACCCCTTGTAAAGGTTTGGTCAACGCCTTCAAGTCGACCTCATAGTGGAAACGAGAATCTCCCTCACCGGAGAAGCTCAAAGAGAACAAGGTGTGCACATCCGTGCTATTGAGGAGCGCCTAGGTGGCTCCCCACCTCTCCAACGTAGACGTACTTCTTTTAAGAAGGAACTACGGGAAACATATCCTTGTCTCCGTGTTTTCGCTTGTTGTTATCTTGTACCGTTCCTTTATTTCCGCTGCTACTTGCTTCGTATCACCTAGGGTACTCACTTAGTTGCACATCTAGGTAATCAAGCATTTACTTTCTTAAAAGCCCCCATTAAAAGTGAAAAAGAAGTAAAATTTGTAGGTCACCTATTCACCCCCCCTCTAGTTGACCATATTGCACTTTCAATTGGTATCAGAGCCTCGGCTCTTTTATCGGGCTTAACCGCCTAAGAGTAATCATGGTCAACGGGGATGATCCCGAATCTTCTAAGGAGGAGCTCTCCAAAATGGCCGACACTATAGCCAACCTAGAGACAACGGTTTGTACCATTCAAACCCAATTGTCCAAGGTTAGCTCTAGTGTGGGCTCGGAGGTTTCCTCCATCAAGAAGATGTTGGAGAACATGATGGGTAGAACCAAGGAGCCGTCTCACTCTCCCCATGTCACCGATGAGGATAGTTCGGATGAGGAAACAAATCCGGATATTTCCGAAATCGAAGAAAACATTGCCAAAGCTAAGGCTAAAGCCGCACAAAATGCTAAAGCCAAAGCTAAGGAGAGTGACGGTGGCTCCAAGTCTCAAACGGCTAATGGTTCGGGGTCAAATTCAAAAGTTCCACCACCACAAAACTATGATTCTATCCACCCAATCGGTTCCATGCCACACATCCTTAATGTTGGAGTTCCACCCATCCTTAACACTAACGAATTTTCCTCTTGGAAGTTTGAAATGGAATCTCACATTTCAGGATCGTGTACGGCATTGTGGAGAAGCGTGGTCCATGGATTTCATCCTCATGACCCAAGAAACTTGACTCCAAGAGAGGATGTTGAATCTCAACTCAACAAAACTGCTCTTGTTATTATCCAGAAGGCTCTCCCAAGGGAGCATCTCACTCACATCCGCGGTTGCAAGACCGCCAAGGAAGCTTGGGACAAACTTGATACCTTGTTTCAAGGAAATGCTAGTATTCAGTCTTCCAAGTATGATGTGGCCATTTACAACTCCGAGAACTTCGTTATGCAAGAGGATGAGACTCCTGAAGAGCTCTATAGACGAGTTGTCACTCTCGCCAATCAACTGAGAGACTTTGGCAAGGAAGAGATCACCGATGAATGGATAAAGAGGAACTTTGTCAAGGCTATCACACCCTTCGAGAAGAATCTCGCCACTAGCATCCGGACAAGAGCGGACTACAATACTCTCAACTCCATTGGTGTTCTTAGTGAGTTCATCGCAATCTCTCTCTCACACAAGAGTGCGGATGATGCTCTAGCTCGCTCTAGAGGGATAGGAAAGTGTCCCAACCTTGCATTGAAGTCAAAGGCAATGGCTCGAGTTGATGAAAGTGAAGAAGATGATGATGATGAGGAAGACTATGAAGATACTTACACAGGAGCTCACAAGTGCATTGCCCTTGCTATGCATGGATATTGGAAGAGATGGGAAGCTCACAAGACCGGATCTCCAAGGCCTCCACGAAACAAGAACTACAAGAAGAAGGGGGAGCGACCAAGGACATGCTACAATTGTGGTAGCGCTAACCATTTCGTGAAGGAGTGCCCCTTTGAGCCAAGAGAAGAAAACGAAGGCAAGCTCATTCGCAAGAACAAGACCAAGCCTCCTCAAAACAAGAACTTTGCGAGGAAGGTGCCAAGAGCTCTCTACGTTCAAGAAGGGGCGGTTCTTGAGACTTACATCTCCGGAGATGAAGGAGAAGATAAGGTAGTTGGAGTTGCTCACATCGCCAAGGCCATCGCATCATCACCTTCGATCTCTCTATTCGAATCCCCCAATGAGAATGTGGCTACCCGACCTACATGTCTTATGGCAAAAGCCACTTCGTTATGCTCTCCCAACTCCAAGGCCATTGTCACTAACCCTCCTTCGTTATTGGATTGTGTTGAAAATGCTTGTGAGGAGGATAGTGAGTCTAATGAGTTAAGCATATGGCTATCTAGCCTTAAGGGTGAGACTAAGGAAAAGATGAACTCCCTTTTGAGGCAACTTGATGAGGCTAACTCTCTTGTTGATGAAAAGGAGGAGATCATCATGACCTTAGAAAGCCATGGAGGTCACACTTGCAATGAGCAAGAGCTTGAAAAAGCTCTTGATAATGAGCGTTCCATTCGTGCCTCACTTGAGGACAAATTGTCTTGTCTTGAAGAAAACTTTGCCATAAGTGTCTCTAAGCTTAGGAAGGAAAATGCTCAATCTCTTGCCTTAATTAAAACTATTGAGCATGAAGAATTGAAGCTAGGAATTTCTCACGAGGAACTTGGTACTCGTTATGAAAAACTTGAAAAGGAGTTCATGTCTCTTAAGGAAATTCATGACAAGTTAACCAAATCTCGTGACAATCTTCTAGCTCAACAATCAAACAAGCAAGTTGTATCCACTTCACTTTCTAGCTTGAATGTCTTGCCTAGCAATGCTTGTAGTACAACTAATCTTGTAGGAAATGAGAAGAGTTCCCATGAGATTGCTTCTCAACGTGCCAACAATGGAAAGGAGGGACTTGGCTATATAGCCAAGTCAAAGAAGAAGTACAAGAAGAAGAACAAGAAGAGAGTCACCTCCTCCTCACAAGAAGTAAGATTTGTGAAAGAGGGAGAGGTGACCAAAGGGAAGGAGACCAACACCATTGTGGGTGGTGAAACCTCTAGGGGGAGCACCACTCACAATAACTTTGCCGGGAAATATAATCCATCTTATGTTCTTATGAAGTCTAGAGATGGTCATGTATATGCTAAATATGTTGGTACTTCTTATGGTGACGATTATCATTGGAGTATTTGGGTTCCTAAGACCCTTGTCGCTAACATGAGAGGACCCATTCAAAGATGGGTCCCTAAATCAAGCAACTAATCTATTGTAGGGAAGTGCTTCCGGTTCGAGCAAATGGACGATGGATAGTGGTGCATCCCAACATATGACCGGAAGCAATGACGCAATGAGTGATATTCATCCTCCATTACCTCATCTCAATTGCGTTACTATTGGTGACAACTCCGAACTAAAGGTATTGGGACGAGGCAAGGTAGCAATCTCAAATGACTTGTCAATTGAGAATGTTCTTCTTGTTGAGTCCCTTGGCTACAATCTCATCTCGGTTCTTCAACTTGCTAAAAGTGGTTTTACCTCTTTCTTTAATAAGGAGAATGTGATTGTCACTTGGGAAACGACTCTTAAAGTAGCCTTTGTTGGGCATGTCGAGAACGGCATGTATGTAGTGGACTTCTCCAAAGGAGACACGTGTGCCGCGACATGCCTAATGGCTAAAGTTGATGTGGGTTGGCTATGGCATCGCCGGTTAGCCCACACCAATATGAGGACGTTGCATGACCTTCAAAGTGGTAATCACGTTCTAGGACTAACAAATGCTAAGTTTGCCAAAGATCGTGTGTGTAGCTCTTGCGTTCTAGGAAAGCAACATGGAGAAGCACATCCCACCAAGACGAACATCACTACATCAAGAATCCTCGAGCTCATTCACTTGGACCTCTTTGGTCCTCTATCATATGATAGTCTTGGAGGCAAGAAGTATTGCTTGGTGATTGTGGATGATTACTCACGATATTGTTGGGTGTACTTCTTCAAGAGAAAGAGTGAGACTCAAAAGCGGGTCATCGAGTTCATCACTTTGGTGGAAAGACAACATAATACAAGCATCATGGCTATCCGAAGTGATAATGGCTCCGAGTTCAAGAACTACACCGTTGAGGGATTTCTTAGTGAGGAAGGCATTGCTCATCAATATTCCACTCCCTACACTCCTCAACAAAATGGTGTGGCGGAGAGAAAGAATCGGACTCTTATGGATGCGGCTCGAACCATGATTGCGGAGTTCTCTTCTCCTTATAACTTTTGGGCCGAGGCCGTCTCCACCGCTTGTCATGCTAGCAACCGATTATATCTCCGCAAGATCTTGAACAAGACCCCCTATGAGATTCTCACGGGCAAGAAGCCGGATGTTTCATACTTCAAGGTCTTTGGATGCAAATGCTTCATTCGCAAAAGAGGGAAACGCTTGTCAAAGTTCGAGACTAAATCCTATGAGGGTATCTTTGTTGGTTATGCCACAAACTCACACGCCTATAGAGTCTACAACAAGTCCACCGGACAAGTTGAAAAAGCTATAGATGTGGTGTTCGATGAGGATAATGGGTCCCAAGGGGGCCGTATAGATCATGGTTTTGTAGGAGATGCAATTCCTCCCATCGTCATAAGAAGAATGGGGATTGGTGAAATAATCCCCATTGAGGGACACCGGATGACGGAGGGAGAAGGACTATGCTCTACTCAAGTGGAGCCATTGACTACATCCATTGATAACCATGCTACCCAACAAGATGCACCAAGCCCTCATGCCTCACCACAAGGCCAAGCTAACAATCAAGGCCAAGCTAACAATCAAGGCCAAGCTCATGATGAAGGCCAAGCTCACAATGAAGAACAAGATACACATGGTGATGATGCAATTCATCACATAAGGGATCCACCTCCCATCAATGATCAAGACCAAGGTGGACATGTCTCCGATGATGAAGGTGATGATCAAGTCCTATCCAAGGAAACTTTGGAGGAGATGCTAGCTCGTAGAGCAAAGAGAAGGCTAGATAATCTTGCTCGTGCCGGTCACACGGAGGACATGATTCTTGGACAAGTTCGTGGAAGGGTCGTCACAAGGAGGCAACTAGCGGATTTTAGCAAAGCTCATGCATTTGTCTCTCACATTGAGCCAAAGAAGGTCTATGAAGCTCTTGAAGATCAAGATTGGCTTGAATCTATGCACGATGAACTCAACAATTTCGAGCGCAACAAAGTGTGGAAATTGGTTCCAAGGCCCAAGGATTGCAAGAACGTCATCGGCACTAAGTGGATCTTCAAGAACAAACAAGACAAGGACGGCATCGTCATCCGCAACAAGGCTAGATTGGTTGCTCAAGGTTTCTCTCAAGTCGAAGGTGTCGATTTCGGTGAAACATTTGCTCCCGTTGCTCGTCTTGAATCTATTCGTATCTTACTTGCATATGCTTCTCATCATAACTTCAAATTGCAACAAATGGATGTTAAAAGTGCTTTTTCGAATGGTCCCATCCATGAGTTGGTTTATGTCAAGCAACCTCCGGGTTTCGAAGATCCCAACCACCCCGATCATGTCTACAAACTCGATAAGGCGCTATATGGGCTTAAACAAGCTCCACGTGCGTGGTACGAGCACCTTAAAGAGTTTTTGGTAGATCGTGGGTTCAATGTTTGTTTAATCGATCCCACCCTTTTCACCAAAAAGGTCGGAGGCGACTTGTTCATATGCCAACTCTATGTGGATGATATCATCTTTGGTTCCACTAACGTTGCATTCAATGATGAGTTTTGCAAGCTTATGACGGACAAGTTCGAGATGTCTATGATGGGAGAATTAGAGTATTTTCTTGGCTTTGAGATCAAGCAACATCCCGAAGGCACATTTATCAAGCAATCCAAGTATACTCAAGATATGCTCAAGCGATTCAATATGCATGATGCTAAACCTATGAAGACCCCCATGTCCACGACTATTGATTTGAAACCCGATCCGAATGGTAAAGAGGTAGATCAAAAGGTATACCGCTCCATGATTGGCTCTTTGCTCTACCTTTGTGCATCTAGACCCGATATTATGTATAGCGTTGGTAAATGTGCAAGGTTTCAAGCCTCCCCAAGACAAAGTCACTTTGAAGCGGTTAAGCGTATCTTTCGATATTTAGTTCATACCCCAAACTTTGGTCTTTGGTATCCCAAGGGTTCAAGCTTTCAGCTCATTGGGTATTCGGATGCGGACTATGCGGGAGAGAAGACGGATAGGAAATCTACATCTGGAAGTTGTCAATTTCTTGGCCGCTCATTGGTATGTTGGTCTTCCAAGAAGCAAAACTGCATTGCTCTCTCCACCACTGAGGCCGAATACATCTCCGCGGCGAGTTGTTGTGCTCAATTACTTTGGATGCGGCAAACATTGAGAGATTATGGCATCATCTTCGACAACGTTCCTCTCTTGTGCGACAATGAGAGTGCCATCAAGATCGCCTACAATCCCGTTCTTCACTCCAAGACGAAGCACATTGAGATACGGCATCACTTCATTCGGGATCATGTTGAGAAGGGTGATATTGACCTCTCCTATGTTGCGACCAAGGATCAACTCGCGGATATCTTCACGAAGGCCCTTGATGAACCAAGATTTCGGGGTTTGAGGAATGAACTAAATGTGATCGATGCGTCTAACTTCTCTTGAACCCTTGCATGAGTACCTTCACTATATGTACTATCTAGTCTAGATGTAGGCATGGACATAGGGGGAGTGTAGTTCAACTCATGAGCAAACACTCCACCTATCATGCGTAAAACAATCAAAACGTCATGCATATCTAGTCAATTTGTGACTTATTGTGCTTAAAACGTGAGTGATACTCTTGAGTCCAAGATACATCTTCGCGACTCCTTGGTGTCACTCAAACACGGTGGCTCCGGCCACCAACTTTTTCCTTTTTGAATTTGTTTCTTGATGTTTTCCTCGTGTTCGTTCGGTTGTTTGTGTTTTTCGTTTTTTGGAGGCTCACGATTTGTTCCATCTTCCACCACAAACTCGGATGGCGTGGGAACACCGGAAATTCCGGCCTAGGCCCCGGAATTTTCCGGCCCTCAGACATTTGTCCTAGAAATTTCGCCCCTTTTCGATGTGCCCGCTCGCAGAAGGCACCCCGGACAATCAGTGCGGAAATTTCCGGGGCCCAGAATATTCCGTGCCTTAAGTCCCGGAAATTTCCGGGGTTCGAAAATGGACTCAAATAATCCCCCAAATATCCCGCGTGCCCGCTCACAGAGGGAACACCGGATATTTGGGCGGAATATTCCGGCCCAAATTTCCGGACCCCGGAATATCCGGCCTTAGTACCGGAATTTTCCGGTGTGGCTGGCCTGGGGCTATATAAGGACGCCTGGAGGGAGCAGTTCCAGACTGTTTCCCTCCCCTCGCCTCCACTCGCCTCCAGCCGCCGCCGCCGCCTCCGAGACTTCCGGGAGGCTCCCCTCGCCTCCCCTCCTCATCCTCTACTCAACTCTTGCGTATTAAGAGACCGCACGCCCGTTCCTGCCATGGATCCCGGTATGTGTATGTTTTCTCCGCAAGTTTGGGTTTGATTTGATGCTTTGTTCTCCCATCTAGTGATAAACTTGACCTAGCATGCTTATTTGTTCCCACTCATATCACGTACTCTCCAGGATTCATTCTCGTACTAGATTCCTCGTTCTAGATCCATTATAGGCCCAGATTCAGATCTGGATTCGAAAATCCCGCAGGCCGGAAATTTCCGCCCCAGGACCGGAATTTCCGCACCCCGGAAATTTCCCCTAAGGCCGGAATTTCCGTCCCCCGGAATTTCCGCATCCTTGACCGGAATTTCCGGCCTATACTGAATCTTGAACAGAGTTCACTGTTATTCAACTTCCACAACTCGTGAGCCCCGTTTTTTATTCTTGTTTGGTTTTCTTTGCATTCTTTTTTGGCTTTCCTCGCAGATGGTTCAAGCTCTAGGCCCCCCAAGTTGACCAGCTCTCGGAAACGGCTCCGTCACCTGACAGAAAATGAGGAAGGGACCTTTGTTGAGGACAATGAAACTCGCCGGCGTGCGAGAGATGCTGAGAGGGAGTATGAGCGTCAGCGTGATGCTGACAGGGCTGCCCGCAGGGGTGGCAGACAGTCAGGCAAGACCACTCTCAACGTGGGCACCATGCCCATCACAGAGTTTAAGGCATGGCGGGCCAAGGCTTGGTACACGGAGGGTCCTCAGGACCCCACCATTGATTCATGCTTTTGGCATGTTGAGCAGGAGACCCTATTCAAGCAGGTGTACACCGTGATGAGCAAGCCAGTGTGCCCCATGAAAGTGATCAGCTTTGCTCATCTGGCTGCCAACCCCGACTACTTCAACAACTCTGTTCAGCTAGCTGAGGTTCTTGGTCTGCGTCCGCTTATGGAGACTAGATGCTCCTACAACACCACCTTCATCCAGCAGTTCTATGCCACTCTAGTGATTGATGATTCTGAAGAGATTGGGATGTCATGGATGTATGGCCCTCACCTGCTCACCGCCAACTTCCACGACTTTGCCACTGTGCTTGACTATCCTTTTGCTGGCCTCAACACACCCCAGGGTCACCGCATGCATATCCATGGGGAAGAATATGAGAAGAATAGGCTAGCTGAGCTCTATGGTCCTCAGGGTACAATTGGATCGGCTAAAGGTCTCTTCGCCGTCTATGACATTCTTCTACGCATGTTCAGGGAGTCCATTTCTCCAAGTGCGGGCAATAACGATGCTATTCGCGGTGGATTGGTCAACCTCATGTACCACGCCTACTTGTCCTTCTCTGAGAGTGACATGACTGACATGGAGGCTCACAGGATTGATGTCATGGATTTCATTTTCAATGAGAACCACTTTGCCCTCTTTCACCGCAAAGTGCCCCCGTATGCTCCCTATATCATGAAGCTCATCAAGGCCCGCTATCCAGAAGCACTCCGTGAGGACCTGGAACTCGACTGTGAGGAGCACAAGGACGTCACCTTGTACAAGAAGGCCGCCCACACTCAGCAGTCTTCCCGTGATGTTGGCGCCACTGGTCAGGGGCATCGTGATCCTCGCATGCGTCCTCCTCCTCCTGGCAAGAAGAAACGCTCGTGGCTCGTTCGTGCAGTTGAGAAGGTGCTGTGCATGAATATCTGCATCCACAAGGAGAACTACTCTGCCTATGTGGAGCGCCGCACCATCCTCGAGAACCAGCACCACATCATGACTGCTATTGGTGCTCCCAATGTGCCACCACTTCCTCCTCCCAAGATTGCATACAAGAACTGGAACAACCGTGACGTTGACTGGGATATCGGTGTTGATGCTGATGAGGACATGGAGGATGTCACCGATAGTGAAGCTGAAGAGGAAGAAGAGGACACCCAGGCCTAGAGTTTGCTCCATGGGACGTAGCTCTCTCTTTTCTCTTTTTGGTATCTTGATGCCAAAGGGGGAGAAGATCTAGATGATCGTGGGGATTTGCTTGGGAGGGTTTCTTTCGTTCTTTGTTGCCAGTTCCTATTTCGTGCGTCTTTTCGAACTTCGTTCTATCATACTCGTTATTTGTGTTGAACTATTATTATTGGGAGGCATGTCTCCTATATATGCTATCTGTGTTGTTTTCATTTCCTGCATTGTTTGTTTACTCCTCCGCAAATACCCGTGTTGTCATCATTGACCAAAAAGGGGGAGATTGAAAGCTCATGATCCTTCTAATGATTTTGGTGATGATGATAACACGGATATCTCCTATCTAACAATGTGGTTTAGACTGTGCAGCTATTATCTCAGGTGATCATTGTTATATCCTCGTCAAAAGATCAAAGAGAAGAACTATATTGTGGAATTACTGCCACCGGATTTTTCAGTTTGCAGGGCAGAAATTCCGGACATTAAAGGCCGGATTATCCGGCATTCACACCGGAAATTTCCGGCCCCTTCTTGGCATCCACGAAAACGACTAAGTATTTTTCTGCCCGCGCACAGAAGCCAGGGCGGAAATTTGCCCCGGAAATTTCCGGCACAAAAATCCGGTCCTCAAGGACTTAGCAGAAATTGGACTACTACATGTTGCCCGCGCACAGAGATGGGGGCGGAGATTCTGTCCGGAAAATTCCGGGCCCGGACATTTCAATTATCCGCCCCCTGGATATTTCAATATTCCGGCCATCCAGTCCTTAGCAGTTTTTCCATCATTGCTCGATGCCCGCGCACAGAAGGTGGGACGGAAATTTGCCCCGGAAATTTCCGGAGCAAATATCCGGCCCCTGGTCCTTAGCAGTTTTTCGACAACTACTTGGTGCCTGCGCACAGAGATGGGGGCGGAGGATTGGGGCGGAAATTTCTGCCCCCGGATATTTCAAATATCCGCCCCCCGGAGAATTCAAATTTCCGGCCAAGTAACACCGGAAATTTCCGGCCTTTGCCCCGGAATATTACGGTCCGGCTGGACTGCAACGGTCAGAATTTGGAGGAGCCTATAAATAGCTGTCTTCTTCCTCTAGATAGGCAGCTCGTCCATTCCTCTCTCTCCTCCATTGTTGTAGAGCTCAAAACGCCCCGATCTCCCTCCTCCTCCAACCAAACTCGTTGCCCTTCAAGGATCTCATGGAGGAGGACTAGATCTACCTTTCCACCAAGCCAAAACGTGTGTACCCACACCACAACTCTTGGGATCTTGTAATCTCTTGGTTGCTTTGTCATCCAAGGGAATCCCTAGTGCTTGTAGCTTCCACCTTGTAGCAAGAAGCTTCGATTGTTGAGAGCCTCCATCTCACTTGTGGAGTAGCCTCAACCCCTTGTAAAGGTTTGGTCAACGCCTTCAAGTCGACCTCATAGTGGAAACGAGAATCTCCCTCACCGGAGAAGCTCAAGGAGAACAAGGTGTGCACATCCGTGCTATTGAGGAGCGCCTAGGTGGCTCCCCACCTCTCCAACGTAGACGTACTTCTTTTAAGAAGGAACTACGGGAAACATATCCTTGTCTCCGTGTTTTCGCTTGTTGTTATCTTGTACCGTTCCTTTATTTCCGCTGCTACTTGCTTCGTATCACCTAGGGTACTCACTTAGTTGCACATCTAGGTAATCAAGCATTTACTTTCTTAAAAGCCCCCATTAAAAGTGAAAAAGAAGTAAAATTTGTAGGTCACCTATTCACCCCCCTCTAGTTGACCATATTGCACTTTCAGATATACCTGTTGCAAAATGCAGACACATCACTATTAATAGCGTCGTAACAAACCTTGGAACCAAAGCTAGGAGAGAATGCAGTAAGCACATAGGCAGACAAAATCAGAAGAAAAGTATGGACATGAACCCCCCCAAGGAAAACATATAGGCACAAATGAAAGAGAATTTCCCCATATTATGTTTTGATGTTTGTTGACAACACAATTAGATCCCTAATGTGTGCTAAAGTACTGCAGGAAATCTTCATGCTTAATTTCCATATATTCTTCCTATATGAACTTGTGATAAACTCCATTGAGGTCACTATGAAGAAAGAAGCAATTTGTGGGTTTTCTGTCAAAGGAGGTACTACCGGGAGACGTCCGGTAGTACCGAGATTCACTGGTTTTTGGTACTGGAACCACAGTTTTGATTGTGGCAGATTTCAAAACTACCGGACCTGTCCGGTAGTACCATATGGGAAAGTTTGATCAAGTACCTTCGAAGCTGTTTTGTTGCTATGGAGCTGAACTACCGGATGGCCCTGCAGTACCGGGGTCGCGGTACTGCCGATGTGCTACGGTAGTGCCGTAATTTTCAAGATATGGTACTGGACTCGCGAAGTTGAAGTGCGCAGAATTTGGTGCTACCGCCCCCGTGCATTAGTATTGCCTATGGAAAGCAGCCTAGCAGATCTAGCGTTGACCCCATGACGATTAGAAGAGCCGGTACTACCGGACACCATCCCGTACTACCGGGTGATAAATGCTCAAATGGCCAGTTTTGGAGGGAAGGGTATAAATAGTCCATACCCTTCTTCTCAAGTGGTAGCTCGTCCGCCATCAAAGACCTCATTTATTGAGCTAACCAAAAGCTATATTTCTCCCAATCCCTCCACCCAAACTTGTTGATCTTCGGAGGATTGAAGGAGAATGCCCCGATCTACATATTTACCAACTCGTTCTTCATTTCCCCGTCATTCACTTGAGGAAATCTAGTCTAGGGTTTCCTCGTGGCAAACCTAGACCCCATTGCTACTCAATCGTTGATTGATGATTCTTGGGAGCCCCCAATTTGGTTGTGGGTGTGTGCCTCAAGCTTGTTGTAAAGGTCTCGATTCCCGCCTCAAAGGGGATCAATAGTGGAAGGTGAACTACGCCTTTGTGGTGAAGTTCATCAGAGAAAAGGGTGAGGCTTTTGTGGTATTGAGTAGGCCTTCGTGGCGAAACTCACACCCCTCCAACGAGATGTACTCCCCTCAAAGGGAGGAACTCGCGATTGCATCTTCGTCTCTGTGTGCTTCCTCTATCGGTTACCTCGTTCCCTCTCCTTTACTCTGTACTTGTATCTTGTTGTTTGTTGCTCTTGGCATATAGGTAAATTCATAAAAATTGCATATCTAGAGAATTTACCTATGTTTCAAGCCTTAATTTGAAAAAATTGGTCGTAGCACCTATTCACCACCCCCTCTAGGTGCCCATATTATCTGTTCAATTGGTATCGGAGCCTCGGCTCTTTTATTGGGCTTAACCGCCTAAGAGTTTTAGTATGATCAACATAGAGGATCCCCCTGAGGCCTCGGCTCATGTTAAAAAGGATGATATCAAGGATTTGAAAGATTCCTTGACCTCATCCATGTATGTCAAGATGATGGAGTTGTGAGATCTTATGTTGCAACTCTTGAAAGGAAAGGAACCAGAATAGTCTACTTCATCTCCCACGAGAGCAATCCCAGAGGAGAAGGAGGAGATGGAGAATGGGGATAAGGGTGAAGAACCTAAAAAATACTTCCTCTAAAAAATCACTTCTAAGGGATCGGATGAGAAGGACTAGTACCATAATGTCCAAGGACGGTACCATCCCGATCCTCCCGTCCCACATCCTCATATTAACCCTAGAGGTGAATCTCCTAAAATTGATGCACATCCTTTTGATCAATGGCAATATCTCATGAAAACTCACTTGAAATCTTCTTGTATTGAGCTTTGGAGGGTCACACAAGATGGATACAAGCCTCATGTCAGACCCCGGACCCAGAGATATACATACTGTTATGTGCTCCTAGCCATGGACTTACAAGGGCTTCAGGGTTACCAGCCCCGGCCGCAACAAACAACGGCAGGCAGACCGGATTCATCGGCACGTAGTCCGGATCCCCGGTCTACTACTCCTTGTATCCATGCTAGTCATAACCAATTATGCATACCCAAGCGTCCACGAGTCGGATGAAACTGAAGGAACGGGACCAAAGTTATACAGAGCTGCTATGTGTCCAGAAAGTGCAACAACAATCGAGGGTTACTGGGGTTACCTCGCCCCAGGCCGATCACATCGACAGGCGGGCTCGGACATGGATCATCGGCTCCACAACCCCTCGACTGCGACAACTATGCAGGCATAGCCAAAACTGTATAACAATGAGCTCGAAACCAACAACCGATCAAAGCAGTACTCTAAACATGAAACTCTGTTAAGCAAGTAATACTAGAGTATAGCTTACAACCAGAGGTCACACGACCCAACATTACATCAGACAACGGAAAGAAAATTATGTTGCTATTCAACAAGAACCAAAAGGCCTAAGAGGCCGCAACATAAGGCGACGTCCCAGCCCATAGATTCCAGGCTGCTACCTGGGAAACCCCAAACTATCCGTCGATGTCCACGTTGAAACACCACCGAAGGTATGGAACTCCACCTGAACCAAATTGAAGCAAACATGAGTACGGGAGGTACTCAACAATACTTAACTAACCTATTATATCTCTGCTTGTTCATAAAGGGTTTATGAAGGTTGTTTTGCGTAAAGCCAACTTTGTTTCGAATAGAGGGAGATAGAGAAGTTTTTCACAAATCTTTTAAAAGAACACCCTTTTAAGGGTATTGTCTTTGGAACTTTAGAAGCATCATCTTCAGCACCGATAACTGGAACCACCTCTTAAAACTAAACATTCATTGGCAACATCTTTTACGTCATGTTCAAGTTATCTATGATCTCAGGATCCGTCACCAAGTTGTCCTTAACCGCGGACACGGCTTTTCGAAAAGATTAAAACCCTGCAGGGGTGTACAACTTTACCCACACGCATCAACCGACTCTTAATGCCAAGCTATTGGCACAATTCCGACGATGTGCCGGCAGAGGGTGGCTGACCACGATCTTTCCCTTGCTTCGCCTATTCCATGAGTCGCTCCGAGTAGAGATGGACCGCCAATAAGGAGTGGCCATCTCCTGCCGGGTCTCTATCGTTGTGCGCAATGCTCGACGGTTACCTACCCGCAGAGCGCCGATACACCACCACGTCCTAGTTTTGAAAATGTTTTATTATCCCCAGCAAATCCAAATGGAACGCTCGAACTAGGCAACTCATGGAACAAACCAGACAAGTTGAAACCGAGGGGAATCCAATCCCCGTGTGGTTGCACGATCAGTCTTGGCTTCAAAGGCGAGAACTCGCTCCTAGGGGCATGAACGAGGCAAATCACCACATCCCATGTGACAACTCATCCAAGCCTTTTATCATGTTAAGAACACATCTCAAACCTTACCACGTCATCCTGTCATACTAGATTCATTTCGTAACTCTGATTCATCAACCGGATAGAGCAGAGATAAACAAACATGTATGACTAAGCATGGAATATTTGAGGCTCTGGCGATACACACAAACAAATCCTATGTCTGCTAGGAGCATTGAATCATGATATCTGGTTTATGCAAATAAATAGGACAACTCTATCTACTGACTCAAAATACTTTGTAAAGCATGCATCGTACGAGAAGGAAAACACTTCGAAAACATATATGGGCAGATAAGAGGTTATGCATGCCTTGCTTCAAGAAAACTAGAAGAAAGCTTCAGGAATAATTGCTTGACTTGGTTGTTTAGACCAAGTATTCGGCAACAGGGGTGTCGAACTTCACTCCGGATTCGCGTTCTACCGATAAGACCAAACACCGGAAAGAAAGAAAACAACACTCAAAACAGACATCGATGCAATGCTCAATATGTATGCATGAACATTTGAATGCATTAAAAGATAAGCCCTAAACATGGTTCATGGGTTGCTAGGGTTCATATGTTAACGAAATAGTTTTAGTGAAATTAGTCCCGAAGTGGACCTCGGAGGCCGATTCGGGCAAAACCTAGAGGTGCGACAAGTTAAAGTGCTCAAATAGGGTTGAGAACACCATAACTAGGTTGCATTTGAAATTCTAAGCATTTTGACATATAATTTATAATTTTCTAATTTTCTTGAATAAAAACTTATTTTCTTTATTTTTAAATAATGATCAAAATTCAACTTTGTCAAAAATGTGTGCAAATGATATAAACATGTAGATTACATTTTTCTGAACAAAATGGTATATTGAACACATTTTTCTGATTAGCCAATTGAAAGTTATTGCATTTACAAATTTATCATTTTTCTGTAATTTAAATAGCAGTGCGGTCCACCTGTCAGAACATTTTCATTTAACTGAAAATAACAGGAAAACTGCCTGGTGACATCAGCGTGATGTCGTGATGACATCACCCGAGCCCAAATGTTCACAGATGCTATGAAATTGACTAAAATCGCGCGAAATCTTTGAATCAAAATAGCCCACGAGGTTGAGGAGATCATGGGGAGTGCGGGGGTGGTCTCGGCTGGCCGGTTGGTCGCCGGAGCTCGCGCCGGCGAGATCGGGCGCGGCGGCGCTTGCCGGCCGACGGCAAGGAAGAGAACCGTAGGGGGAGGGAGGAATAGGAGGGCACCAGTGCGTTCGGGAGCTCACAGTGAACCTGATGGCGAGTCGGGGAGGCGAGTGGGGGCGTCAAACGGCGGCGGCGAGCGGAAATCCGGCGGCGGCCGTGGGGATTCCGGCGGTGAAATTGAGGGCCTCCCGGGGCTCCTCGGGGCCGCACAAGCTCTAGGAGGGGGAGGGGAAGATGGCGGTGACGGGGAGATGCTCGGCAGGGCGCGGAGGCAGCCGTGCTGCCGGCGAAGGGCGGCGGAGTCCGGCGGTAGGGTTCGAGATTTTGGTTCGGTTTCTGTTCGTTTCCGGTACAGAGAAGAGGAGAGGGGAGGGTTTGCGAGGGGGAGGAGCGATGCAGACGTATCCTGGGAACCTATCCGTGCGGAAAACAGCAGGAGGTGGCAGGGGAAGGCGGCGTGCTCGATCTGCTCATCTACTGGCTGGAGGGAGAAGATGACAAAAGAAAGATTTCCGAAAACCCCCCTGAGATCTCCATAAACTGCAAAAAGGTCCTTTCTTCTTTTAAGACAGCAACTAAAAACAGATTTCGAGGGCTTTTCTGTAAAGAACAAAAATTGACAAAAATTATTTTTGGGATCCTTGTTAAATTTACAACCTCAACATATTTTTGGTTTGCAAAAATTGCACCATTTTAAACCATCATTTAAATTGGCACTTTTAAGGGATTTTAATAAACTCCGGTATTAAATTTTGGTGCACTTGTTTTAAAACCAAACATGGGTTCAAAAATGCATGCATGACATGACATGACCACAACCACGAACACACAAGCACTTTATTACAAAAAGGTGGATGTTACAAGTCTACCCCCCTTACAAGAATCTCGTCCCGAGATTCCTAGGTTTTAGCAAAGAAGTACGGGTACTCAGATCGTAAACGATCTTCTCATTCCCAGGTTGCTTCAGCCTCAGAGTGATGAGACCACTGAACTTTGAGGCAGTTGATGCTTCGGCATCGAATCTTTCATTCAGCTGCCTCGAGGATACGGATAGGACATTCTCGGTAGGTCAGATCAACCTTAAGATCAATGGTTTCATGATCAACACCACGGTTGGAATCTTTGAAGCAATGATGAAGTTGTGAGACATGGAATGTAGCATGAACCCGTGGGAACGTTGAAGGTAGGTGGAGACGATAAGCAAAATTCCCACTTTTTGCAAGAACAGGGAAAGGACCAACATAGCGAGGCGGTAATCTTCCCTTCATGACATCACGATGAACACCCTTCAAAGGTGTGACTCGTAGATAGGCTTGTCCGCCAACATCATAACGAATATCTTATTGACGGTCACCATAACTCTTCTAGCGAGACTAAGCAGCTTTCAGATGTTCACGGATGATACGAACTGTTTCTTCAGTCTCGTTGATCAGATTCTTCGGTCCAAAGAACTGTCTTTCACCGGTTTCTGACCAATTTAACGGAATTGAACAGTTTCTGTTGTACAGAGCTTCAAACGGAGCTTTGGCTAAGATAACTTGGAAGCAGTTGTTGTAAACAAATTCGGCGGATGGAAGACACTTCTCCCAATCGTTACCGAAGGATACAACACAAGCTCGAAGCATGTCTTCAAGTGTTTGATTCAGACTCCCGAGGTGATCATTACGGGATGATTGATAGATTATGGTGGAATGTATACGACTTTCCATAGCTTGCTTGAAACTTGCCTAGCCCTTGGAAGTAAACAGATTTCCATGATCAAAAAGGATCTTCTTAGGAACACCATGAAGGGGTATTATCTGAGAGACATACAAATCTGCCAATTGTTTAGCATTGATACCCTGATGGATAGGAACAAAATGAGCAACCTTTGACAGACGATCAATCACTACCCAGATAGCGGTGTGTCCCTGATCATTTCTTGGAAGACCAACAACGAAAGTCATCTCAACTTCATCCCACTTCTAAACATGAATAGGTGTGGGGTAGAGAGTAGTGTCGCACCCTGATTTCTAGGGGATACTCACCGTACGAACTGGATAGCAGATTCTTGGATTATGGGGCATAACTGCTCCCACGTCCCAGCTTCCTGGTAGGCCTGCGCTTATGCGCGACAACACAAGCCCTGCTATTCCATCGTCGATGTAAACTATCCACTAGAGATCAAAGGCACTTCCGTCGACGTACTTCAAACCATACACACATGGTACGTCAACGGCGTTGAACAACTGATATCACAACAGATCTCTACGACACAAAAGATTGAAATAACTTGCAAATGGCTCTCATTAGAGCAGAGATAGCAAATACAATCATTCAGAGGGCACATGCCCCAACAATTCATCATTACATCACAGCGGAAGCATTCAACATGTCTGAGTACAGACAAGAACCAAATAGGCCTAAGAGGCCGGAAACGAAAAGACGGAGCCCATCCACGAAGTCTCGGATCCTGCCCGGGTCCGCTATCTACTCGTCAGCAGTCTCGTCAAACTTCACGTAGTTGCCACCATGTAGATCCTCGGAACGTCGTCTGCGTAAACCACAGCCCCAAAGGGGTCAGTACATAAACGTACTGGCAAGCAAGACTCACAGTTCACCAAAGTGTAACCCGTCAACACCAAGCACAGATGCCTTGGGTTCAACGGAAAGGAAAGGGATATAAAAGATGCTGCAACTGGCTGCTCTACACAACTACAGAAACATACTACAACTGCCGGCTAACAGAAAGGAGATAAGATCGAGGATTGTAACCAACTGAAAGATAACGTCAAACAAACCCATCCTGGATCTCGCCCCTTATCCAAAGAAGCAATCCGAGGATAACTCACACAGTTGTAATAATGATGGTTCAAATTATTGTGTCAATAGGCCTATTACTAGTCAAGTTATTAATCATGGGGTGTAACATGTTTGATCATTATGTTTAAGTTGTCCTGAGTACTTGTTAGCCAGTACTTTCACCAAGTAATCCATAACCGCGGAAAACACGGCTTCTCGAGAAGATTATCCCTGCAGGGTTGCACCAATTTGGCCGTACACGCAAGAATAACCCGCCAGATGGGAAGCTAACCCACCAAGCGGGGTACTCTACACAACCAACCATTCTTCGCATCAAGCCCAAAGCACCTTGGGCGCACGGCTAATCGAGCCCAGAAGAAAATGGACCCTCATAGCACTCTAAGAACGTGTCCCCCTATATGCCGACTACGAAAGTTCCACCCTGGCCTGGGCTCGCAAAAACATGATGCGGCAAATGGAAAACACGAACTAAATGAGGCGATTTGGACGAGATGCGAATCAGGTCAAGTTGAGGGGGGTGCCCATACTCGCTTCCCACATGCGGTTAGTGCGCTCATCATGGATCAGTAGACAAGACCCTTTTCCTATTAGGGTCGACACTAGCAGGCTCCAAAACCTCTCATGGGCCTCCTGCCGGTGCCTTATCATCAAATTTATTATTAATAGTAACATTAGCATGATTGATTGATTAAACATCGAGCCCCCAGAACGTAATAGAAATAGTAACAGAAAGTAACGGGTAACAGACTCGAGCAAAACAACCTAAGCATGCTAGTAAGACACTGGCTCAAACAATGGGTTGTAGGAAGGGAGATGAGGCAGTATCAGGGTTAAGGGATTCATGTGATAGGTTCGTAACAGAAGCAACTAATCATAGGGCTAGCAAAATAGACAACGGAAAGTATCGGTAACCAATGTTGAAAGGAACACGATGGTTCATGTGAGTGATAACTTGCCTGCAAAACCCAGTAGCCTGGTACTGAGCTAGATCCTTAGAAGGGGTGTCGTAAGGATCGTCGGCCTCAACGTCGTCGTTTATCCGAGAAGAAGCAAACAAACAATGCAGAAAGATAAACAATCATTATCATGGCATTGTGCACAATCAAAGATGATGCATGACATGTTAATAGATGCATCAAAATAAACCATTTGACAAGATAGAAACATGATTAAATGGACCCATATGCAATTGGATTGCATATGGAAAGCCCATGAATTATGGTTGAATTAATTGTTTTACAACTAATCAACTTGTGTAAGTGAATTACCATGATGCATGGATGAGGAAAACAGAAAAATAACAACAATAGAACCAAATGGAAATAAGGTTTAATAAGTTTGGAAATTCATTTGTTAAGTTTTGGAATTTTGGTTACTTAAAGGTGTCACACAAGCATTTGTTGTTTTCACCACTTTTAATTGTTCAAAATAGATCACAAAGTTTATATTTGAAAAGAAAACAAGATTTTAGTTGGATTACATGTTTCACTTGTTGCAAAAGGATTTCAAAGGAATTATTTAGGAATTAAACAAGTTAAACAAGAATTAAATGAATTTAATTCAAACATGAACTTATTTGAATTTTTATTTGTTCAAAACATTAAGTGAAGTTCATATGTGAAAAGTTTATACTTTTGTGGTTTGAAAACATATTTTATATGCCCCAAAAGAATTTGATTTGATCAAGTTATAAATTTAACGATATTAAATGAATTAAATAAGATTTAAATTATTTAACCACTTTTAATTATTCAAAACATGAAACAAAATTTATATTTGGAAAGGTGGTTTAATTTTGCATGGAAAACATATTTCATTTGTGGAAATTGGATTTAAAATGAGCAAGTTATTATTTTGGCAATTTTAAATGCAATAAACAAAAAACAGTTGTTTTCAGCAATTTAAATTATTCAAAACAGCAAACAAAATTTATATTTGGAAAGTACATGAAAAGTTGATTGGAAAACATATTTAGTTTGTTGGATTTGGAATTTTTATGCCCAAGTTATGAATTTTGCAATTTTAAGTGAATTTAACAAGAATTCAAATGTTTCACCAATTTAAAATATTCAAAACAGTAAACAAATTTATATTTGGATAGAACATTTAATTTGGTATTGAAAACATATCAAAAATGTTGGATTTGGAGCTAAAATGATTTTATTATGCTATTTACAAGATATAGTGCAAATCTGCCATTTTTTATGATCTAGGGACTTAGGAAATATTTTTACAGGGACTAGAATAACTTGCAAGGGCCTATTGGTGAATACCAGAAAGTTTTGTGACCAAATTATTGCAAAATAAAAAGGTTGGTTAATTGTGCAGGGGGTGGGATTTGATCCCCCCACCTCCTGCTTGCGCTGGGGGAACCAAACCAGTGGGCTGTTGTTTCTCTGTTGGTAACCGAAGGGGCATCGGTGGGGTTAAGCTGTTGCTCGCGCTTATGTTCTGAATCCTAACTGAACACGAACACGAACAGGTACAGGCAGCGATCAGAGGGACATGGCCGTCGGCCTGCTACTCGCCGGAGGGAGCTGCCGCGAGGGGTGTGGGGCGTGTGGCTCGCGGGAGAAGGGTAGAGGGGCGAGAGGAAGGAGGCGGAAGGGGCCTCACCTTGGGCGACTGGAAGGAGGCGCACGGGGAAGGCGGACATCAGGTCGAGGCAGGGCGTCGGGCCGGCGATGGAGCGGACGGCGGCGGCGACTCAGTCCCTCCCGGCCCAAGCCGAGGGGGGGAATAGGTAGAGGGTGGAGCGGCGGCTCCATTCCCGCCGCTAGCGCGGCCGGAGGGGCCCCGGACGGCCGGCGACCACCGGAGTTGGAGGAGCTCGGGTGAGGTATAGTGGTTGCAGGGTTCAGACATTGCAGAATTACAGAGGGAAGCAGGGAGGAGAGGATGGCGGCTATGGGAGGAACTAGCTAGGGTTTCTAGGGGTCTAGGGTAGAGGGGGAGGTGGTGATTACTTAAGGGGAAAGGGCCATGGTACGGCAGCAATCGTAGCGAGGAGGGGGCTGATCGGTTGGTGGTGTGCAGTTCGTACAGAAGATGACTTCAGCGTGAGGAAGACGACAAGAGGGAGGAAAGGGGTACTGGGCCAAGAAAAAAAATAGATGGGCTTGGGCTGCTGTGCTCCCTCTCTCTCTCTTTATTTTCCTGTTTTCTGTTTTTATTATTTTTTTTGTAGCAAAAGCAAATGAAACATTGGATTGGTTTTTAAGGTGGTAACAATTTTGGAAAAAATTAGATTAGGTTGTTTATACCAATAGCAACCCATTGCCAAGGTGGATTTTTAAAAGTTTGAAATTTAAAATGTTGTTTATATTTGAAACCAAATTGAATGAAATTTCCAATATTAATTATATTAGAAAAACAGAATCATTTTCAATAGGGTTACCCCTAGGTTTAAAATGATTTAAAGAGTACAAATGTGTGTTGAGATTCATGGATTCAAAAGAGGTACTGATTTTGAGAATTGGTTTGAATTTGGGTAATTTGATAATTAAATAATTATTGATGAAAACCATGTTTTTATTAGGGTGACCCCTATGATTCAATTTGATTAAATTAGTTGATTAAATTCATAAGTTCAAATTGGTTCTGCTTGGTGCATTGATTTGAACTTGAAGGTGATTTGGAAATCATTTGTTTGATTAAACCCACAATTTTAATGAGTGATCAACATGGAATAAAATGAAAGCAATTTGGTTGTTTTTATTTGAACTCTCACTTTGAAAATTGTAACATCACAAGGATGAAACAAAGGGTTTGAAATTTGAGTTGAAATTCAAACAGGAAACAAAGGAAAACAAATGAAAACAATGGAAAACAAATGCATCAATTTAGAAACAAAAGCAAACAACATGATGACATGATGCAAAACTTAAGTAACAAGAAATCAAACATTCTAAATGGCTATTTTCAGACTTGGGATGTTACAAAACGCCCCCCTTGAAGGAATCGCGCCCCGAGATTCCTACTGAGAAAAGAAAAGGTGCGGATACTTCTTGGGAAGATCCTCTTGAGCTGTGACACGTGAAACACATCGTGCACATTGGATAGACGTCAGGGAATTTGGAAACCACCGGAACATTTTCAAGTAAAGGGAGAGATTTTGCACCAAGGGTGTATAGCTGAATAGAATTTGATTCATTTGGAGAGTAGATTATCTGTAATAAAGGTGGAACAGAGTTATTGACACCAATGGAACACCAAGGATGACATCAATGTCAGAATCGGCAACATGAGAGTAACGAGGAATATGTGGCCTCCCATTATAATTGGATTGTTCTTACTTATCTTGGAAGTCAACATTTGAGATCCCGGGGAGTGAACAGAGATTTGATTGCTTAGTGGAACCAGAATTGGGTTGTATGTTGTGGAAAAGATTGTTGACACAAAGGAATGTGATTCTCCGGTATGAAATAACACTTTAGTTGGACAAGAGTTTACGAGGAAGTTTTGATTAGACGCCGGTAGAAGAATTGAATTGGAAAACAACAACAAGATTTCAACGGACGAAAAGGATGTTGGGAAGAACAGGATATCAACATCGGGGAAAACGAGAACAAAACTCCTGAGGTACTACGGAGAACCCAAAACACGTGAAATCCTAACTTGAAAGTTTAGATGAGAAGGGAGAAATGAACGTTGCACTTCCTTACCAGAAAAAGGGAGGGTGGGTGGGGAAAGAAGAAAAAGAACAGAATTCCTACTCTCACGTTTCATTTTTCCTATATAGCTACAAAATAGTTTCTAGACTCAACTGCGACCAGTAAAAAGGGATCCTACGGGCAGACAGGCTCTGATACCATTTGTCGCACCCTGATTTCTAGGGGATACTCACCGTACGAACTGGATAGCAGATGCTTGGATTATGGGGCATAACTGCTCCCACGTCCCAGCTTCCTGGTAGGCCTGCGCTTATGCGCGACAACACAAGCCCTGCTATTCCATCGTCGATGTAAACTATCCACTAGAGATCAAAGGCACTTCCGTCGACGTACTTCAAACCATACACACATGGTACGTCAACGGCGTTGAACAACTGATATCACAACAGATCTCTACGACACAAAAGATTGAAATAACTTGCAAATGGCTCTCATTAGAGCAGAGATAGCAAATACAATCATTCAGAGGGCACATGCCCCAACAATTCATCATTACATCACAGCGGAAGCATTCAACATGTCTGAGTACAGACAAGAACCAAATAGGCCTAAGAGGCCGGAAACGAAAAGACGGAGCCCATCCACGAAGTCTCGGATCCTGCCCGGGTCCGCTATCTACTCGTCAGCAGTCTCGTCAAACTTCACGTAGTTGCCACCATGTAGATCCTCGGAACGTCGTCTGCGTAAACCACAGCCCCAAAGGGGTCAGTACATAAACATACTGGCAAGCAAGACTCACAGTTCACCAAAGTGTAACCCGTCAACACCAAGCACAGATGCCTTGGGTTCAACGGAAAGGAAGGGGATATAAAAGATGCTGCAACTGGCTGCTCTACACAACTACAGAAACATACTACAACTGCCGGCTAACAGAAAGGAGATAAGATCGAGGATTGTAACCAACTGAAAGATAACGTCAAACAAACCCATCCTGGATCTCGCCCCTTATCCAAAGAAGCAATCCGAGGATAACTCACACAGTTGTAATAATGATGGTTCAAATTATTGTGTCAATAGGCCTATTACTAGTCAAGTTATTAATCATGGGGTGTAACATGTTTGATCATTATGTTTAAGTTGTCCTGAGTACTTGTTAGCCAGTACTTTCACCAAGTAATCCATAACCGCGGAAAACACGGCTTCTCGAGAAGATTATCCCTGCAGGGTTGCACCAATTTGGCCGTACACGCAAGAATAACCCGCCAGATGGGAAGCTAACCCACCAAGCGGGGTACTCTACACAACCAACCATTCTTCGCATCAAGCCCAAAGCACCTTGGGAGCACGGCTAATCGAGCCCAGAAGAAAATGGACCCTCATAGCACTCTAAGAACGTGTCCCCCTATATGCCGACTACGAAAGTTCCACCCTGGCCTGGGCTCGCAAAAACATGATGCGGCAAATGGAAAACACGAACTAAATGAGGCGATTTGGACGAGATGCGAATCAGGTCAAGTTGAGGGGGGCGCCCATACTCGCTTCCCACATGCGGTTAGTGCGCTCATCATGGATCAGTAGACAAGACCCTTTTCCTATTAGGGTCGACACTAGCAGGCTCCAAAACCTCTCATGGGCCTCCTGCCGGTGCCTTATCATCAAATTTATTATTAATAGTAACATTAGCATGATTGATTGATTAAACATCGAGCCCCCAGAACGTAATAGAAATAGTAACAGAAAGTAACGGGTAACAGACTCGAGCAAAACAACCTAAGCATGCTAGTAAGACACTGGCTCAAACAATGGGTTGTAGGAAGGGAGATGAGGCAATATCAGGGTTAAGGGATTCATGTGATAGGTTCGTAACAGAAGCAACTAATCATAGGGCTAGCAAAATAGACAACGGAAAGTATCGGTAACCAATGTTGAAAGGAACACGATGGTTCATGTGAGTGATAACTTGCCTGCAAAACCCAGTAGCCTGGTACTGAGCTAGATCCTTAGAAGGGGTGTCGTAAGGATCGTCGGCCTCAACGTCGTCGTTTATCCGAGAAGAAGCAAACAAACAATGCAGAAAGATAAACAATCATTATCATGGCATTGTGCACAATCAAAGATGATGCATGACATGTTAATAGATGCATCAAAATAAACCATTTGACAAGATAGAAACATGATTAAATGGACCCATATGCAATTGGATTGCATATGGAAAGCCCATGAATTATGGTTGAATTAATTGTTTTACAACTAATCAACTTGTGTAAGTGAATTACCATGATGCATGGATGAGGAAAACAGAAAAATAACAACAATAGAACCAAATGGAAATAAGGTTTAATAAGTTTGGAAATTCATTTGTTAAGTTTTGGAATTTTGGTTACTTAAAGGTGTCACACAAGCATTTGTTGTTTTCACCACTTTTAATTGTTCAAAATAGATCACAAAGTTTATATTTGAAAAGAAAACAAGATTTTAGTTGGATTACATGTTTCACTTGTTGCAAAAGGATTTCAAAGGAATTATTTAGGAATTAAACAAGTTAAACAAGAATTAAATGAATTTAATTCAAACATGAACTTATTTGAATTTTTATTTGTTCAAAACATTAAGTGAAGTTCATATGTGAAAAGTTTATACTTTTGTGGTTTGAAAACATATTTTATATGCCCCAAAAGAATTTGATTTGATCAAGTTATAAATTTAACGATATTAAATGAATTAAATAAGATTTAAATTATTTAACCACTTTTAATTATTCAAAACATGAAACAAAATTTATATTTGGAAAGGTGGTTTAATTTTGCATGGAAAACATATTTCATTTGTGGAAATTGGATTTAAAATGAGCAAGTTATTATTTTGGCAATTTTAAATGCAATAAACAAGAAACAGTTGTTTTCAGCAATTTAAATTATTCAAAACAGCAAACAAAATTTATATTTGGAAAGTACATGAAAAGTTGATTGGAAAACATATTTAGTTTGTTGGATTTGGAATTTTTATGCCCAAGTTATGAATTTTGCAATTTTAAGTGAATTTAACAAGAATTCAAATGTTTCACCAATTTAAAATATTCAAAACAGTAAACAAATTTTATATTTGGATAGAACATTTAATTTGGTATTGAAAACATATCAAAAATGTTGGATTTGTAGCTAAAATGAGTTTATTATGCTATTTACAAGATATAGTGCAAATCTGCCATTTTTTATGATCTAGGGACTTAGGAAATATTTTTACAGGGACTAGAATAACTTGCAAGGGCCTATTGGTGAATACCAGAAAGTTTTGTGACCAAATTATTGCAAAATAAAAAGGTTGGTTAATTGTGCAGGGGGTGGGATTTGATCCCCCCACCTCCTGCTTGCGCTGGGGGAACCAAACCAGTGGGCTGTTGTTTCTCTGTTGGTAACCGAAGGGGCATCGGTGGGGTTAAGCTGTTGCTCGCGCTTATGTTCTGAATCCTAACTGAACACGAACACGAACAGGTACAGGCAGCGATCAGAGGGACATGGCCGTCGGCCTGCTACTCGCCGGAGGGAGCTGCCCCGAGGGGTGTGGGGCGTGTGGCTCGCGGGAGAAGGGTAGAGGGGCGAGAGGAAGGAGGCGGAAGTGGCCTCACCTTGGGCGACTGGAAGGAGGCGCACGGGGAAGGCGGACAGCAGGTAGAGGCAGGGCGTCGGGCCGGCGATGGAGCGGACGTCGGCGGCGACTCAGTCCCTCCCGGCCCAAGCCGAGGGGGGGAATAGGTAGAGGGTGGAGCGGCGGCTCCATTCCCGCCGCTAGCGCGGCCGGAGGGGCCCCGGACGGCCGGCGACCACCGGAGTTGGAGGAGCTCGGGTGAGGTACAGTGGTTGCAGGGTTCAGACATTGCAGAATTACAGAGGGAAGCAGGGAGGAGAGGATGGCGGCTATGGGAGGAACTAGCTAGGGTTTCTAGGGGTCTAGGGTAGAGGGGGAGGTGGTGATTACTTAAGGGGAAAGGGCCATGGTACGGCAGCAATCGTAGCGAGGAGGGGGCTGATCGGTTGGTGGTGTGCAGTTCGTACAGAAGATGACTTCAGCGTGAGGAAGACGACAAGAGGGAGGAAAGGGGTACTGGGCCAAGAAAAAAAATAGATGGGCTTGGGCTGCTGTGCTCCCTCTCTCTCTCTTTATTTTCCTGTTTTCTGTTTTTATTATTTTTTTTGTAGCAAAAGCAAATGAAACATTGGATTGGTTTTTAAGGTGGTAACATTTTTGGAAAAAATTAGATTAGGTTGTTTATACCAATAGCAACCCATTGCCAAGGTGGATTTTTAAAAGTTTGAAATTTAAAATGTTGTTTATATTTGAAACCAAATTGAATGAAATTTCCAATATTAATTATATTAGAAAAACAGAATCATTTTCAATAGGGTTACCCCTAGGTTTAAAATGATTTAAAGAGTACAAATGTGTGTTGAGATTCATGGATTCAAAAGAGGTACTGATTTTGAGAATTGGTTTGAATTTGGGTAATTTGATAATTAAATAATTATTGATGAAAACCATGTTTTTATTAGGGTGACCCCTATGATTCAATTTGATTAAATTAGTTGATTAAATTCATAAGTTCAAATTGGTTCTGCTTGGTGCATTGATTTGAACTTGAAGGTGATTTGGAAATCATTTGTTTGATTAAACCCACAATTTTAATGAGTGATCAACATGGAATAAAATGAAAGCAATTTGGTTGTTTTTATTTGAACTCTCACTTTGAAAATTGTAACATCACAAGGATGAAACAAAGGGTTTGAAATTTGAGTTGAAATTCAAACAGGAAACAAAGGAAAACAAATGAAAACAGTGGAAAACAAATGCATCAATTTAGAAACAAAAGCAAACAACATGATGACATGATGCAAAACTTAAGTAACAAGAAATCAAACATTCTAAATGGCTATTTTCAGACTTGGGATGTTACAAGTAGCAACTGGTCTTTGATGTTCAGCTTTAGCACGACGACAAACGTCGCATTCAGCCACGAGTTGAGCGATATCTCGCTTCATCTTGGTCCACCAGAACCTTTGACGTAGATCACGGTACATTTTGGTGCTACCAGGATGAACAGAGAGAAGTGACTCATGAGCTTCACGGAGGATAAGTTGTTTCAGACTCCGTTTCTTCGGCACAACAAGACGTTCACCAAAATAAACGGTACCTTGATCATCAACAGAGAAACATGTAGGAACTCCACGAGAAATCTTTCTCTTGAACAAGGTAATGCTTAGATCCCGCTTTTGGGCATCTTTGATTTGATGTTCAAAGGATGGTTTCACTTCCGGATTAACCAGATAACCAGAGGGAACAACCTCAAGATTAAGCTTGGAGAACTCTTTGTGGAGAGAAGGTTGATCTTGCTGTATCATCAAGCTGTTACAGTAAGACTTCTGGATTGTCGTGTTAGCCACGACTTTACCTTTATCAACTTGACATCTGACCTCCACATTGGGTTCTTTGACTAATTCCAACCATCTCTTTTGTCTGAGACTCAGATCTGGTTGGGTGAAAAGATATCTGAAGTTCTGCTGGTGGAAGTAGAACTCACATTGATTTCCTAGCAGATGATGACGCCATTGTTTCAAGGCATACACAACAGCTGCTAACTCAAGAGCATGAGTTGGATATTTGAGCTCATGTGGTTTCAGTTGTCGAGAAGCATAAGAAACCACACGTCCATCTTGCAAAAGACCGCAATCTATATCTTGACGGGAGGCGTCACAGAAGATGACAAAGTCCTTGCGCGTGTCCGGAAGGACAAGCATAGGAGCATTAGCCAGCTTGGTTTTCAACAACCGGAAACTCTCTTCTGCCATTCTTGACCATACAAACTGTTTATCTTTCTTAAGAAGACCAGTCATTGGTTTGGCAGCTTTGGAGAAACCTTCAATAGAGCGGTGATAACAACCGATAACTTCGAGGAAGTTTCGAACCTCTTTGATGGACTTAGGTGACTCCCAGTCCAATATGGCTTGAACTTTATTAGGGAAAACTGCAACTCCCTCAGCAGATAGAACGTAGCTTAGAAATATGAGCTCTTTCAACCAGAACTCACATCTGGAGAATTTGGCATAGAGACGATGCTCACGAAGCTTTGTCAAAGCTAGCCGAAGATGTTCAGCATGTTCTTCTTCGGACTTGGAGTAGATTATAACATCGTTGAAGTAAACCACAACGAACTTGTCAAGATACTCCATGGAAATGGATTTCATAAGCCCCATCAGCATGGTTGGAGCATTGGAGAGTTCGGGAAACATAACAGTGTACTCGTAAAGACCATAACGAGTTTCGACAACCGTTTTAGAAACATTCCCGGACCTAGTCTGAAGTTGATGATAACCCAGACTTAAGTGTATCTTGGAGAAAACAACAGCACCAATCAGACGATCAAACAAATCATTTGTCCGAGGAAGAGAACACTTGTGCTTTATTGCCACATCATTGAACGGACAATATTCACTGGCCAGCTGAGGAACTGTGGTATCCTTCTTCATGACGAAGAGTGTAGGACACCCACAAGAAGATGTGTTGGCATGAGGGAAACCTTTCCCTTCCGACTCCTCTATTTGCTTCTTCAACTCAACCAGATCTTCTAGAGACATACGGTATGGTCTTTCAGAAGTAGGAGCCACTCCAGGAATTAGTTCAACAACAAACTCCACTGAATAATCATGATGCATACCATGAAGCTCTTCCGGGAAGACATCCGGAAACTTACACACCACTGGTACCTCATGAATCTCGGGAGATGGTCGAACTTCGATTGCATTGAGCTGAGGATGTGGCTGTGGTTGAACTGTCCCACAAGGAAACAACAACCGAGTTGTCTGACCATAAGGATGAATCAGGGTAACAGACTTGGCTGCACAGTCAATCATGGCATGATGTGTTGACAACCAGTCCATGCCCAGTATGACATTAATGTCATCTGAGTCCATGATGACAAGTGTAGAAAGAAACACCAAACCTCCAATTTCAATTGGCACACCAGGGCAACACTGATTAGCATAACAGAAGGACCCTGGGGTGGAAATTATCAACGGATGAACCATACTGACAAGAGGTATGTCATGCAACACCACAAAAGCTCTTGATACACATGAGTGTGACGCTCTGGAATCAAACAAAACGGAGGCTGGAGCTAGGTTAACACGAAGCATTCCCAACACGACATCAGGTGCTTTCTGAGCTTCTTCAATCAGAACATGGTTCAAACGACCACGGTTAACAACACGTGTAGGAACAAGCTGAGGTGCAGAAGATATCCTCTGAGGACATTTGTCGGAGTAATGGCCAAGTTCATCACATACATGACATGTCACTAGCCGTTTCTTACCACCAACAACTCTGGATTGCCCACCAAGGTGACCTTGTTGAACAACTGATGGATATGGAATGGCACTGTACGGAACGAACACACGACGCTTCTTGGAACCAGCAGAAGACGCATGTGACTCTCCAGAAAACCGCTTCAAAGAAATTTCCAGTTCCTTTTTGCCACGCTCCAAGGTAAGAGCATGATTATAAAGGTCCTGGAAGGTTGGAAACTGGAAGGAGAGTAGCTCATAGCGAACTCCGGAGTCTAGACCCTTGCGGAACAACTCTTGCTTATCCGCATCATTTGCAACATATCGAGGTGCATAACGAGCCAAACGGGTGAATTCACGCCCGTAAGTTTCAACATCCATCGATTCTTGGGTCAGATCCAGGAACTCTTTTCTTTTGGAGTCCATAACTGCCTCAGGAACATGGGCAGCATGGAACTCTTTACGGAACTTCTCCCAAGTAACCTTATGTCCCGACGATTGCAACGCCAAGAAACCTTCCCACCATGAACCAGCTTCACCCTCTAGCTGATAGGCGGCGAAGTTCACATGGTCACTTTCTGGAACATGGAGAGCGTTAAATTTGCGCTCGATGGCATGAAGCCAATCATCAGCATCGATGGGTTCCTTAAGACTGCTGAAAGATGGAAGCTTAGCATGAACTAAATCCCCAAATGTGACACATTCGTCGTGATGACGTTCAGTGTTTTGCGCCACACGCTCAAGGAGATGTTCATTTCTCAGGTGGTTGGTCTCGATATCCTGAAGAACTTGCGTCATTAAGGAAGATGAAGACTCTCCCTCAATATGACCACTTCCAACGGAATCTTGAATACTCCCGGACATCCTGAGTACAAGGAAACGGAACCATGAGAAACACTCCCATGGAAAGAATGCAACAGAAAGATTCATGACTTGATATGGATCAATTGAAGTCGAAAGGAAACAAAGATTTAGACCAAAGGAGGTAACTTGGAAACTCTGAGAACATTAGCAACCTGACACAGAGTACTAGGAAAAACACCCAACGTTTTGCTCCTAACTTTGAAGTTAATAGGTGAGAGGTAAAACATTTGAAATCAAATGAGATAAGGTGACTCAGAGTTAGAACGATACCAGGTAAGGAGTAAAAAGAATCCTAAGAAGGTTTTCATAACTCATTTTTCATTTCGAAAATAGTTTTCACAAACTCTAGACTCAACATCGACCAATAGCAAGGGTTTTCCTACAGGCAGTCCTGCTCTGATACCAACTCTTGTCAGACCCCGGACCCAGAGATATACATACTGTTATGTGCTCCTAGACATGGACTTACAAGGGCTTCAGGGTTACCAGCCCCGGCCGCAACAAACAACGGCAGGCAGACCGGATTCATCGGCACGTAGTCCGGATCCCCGGTCTACTACTCCTTGTATCCATGCTAGTCATAACCAATTATGCATACCCAAGCGTCCACGAGTCGGATGAAACTGAAGGAACGGGACCAAAGTTATACGAAGCTGCTATGTGTCCAGAAAGTGCAACAACAATCGAGGGTTACTGGGGTTACCTCGCCCCAGGCCGATCACATCGACAGGCGGGCTCGGACATGGATCATCGGCTCCACAACCCCTCGACCGTGACAACTATGCAGGCATAGCCAAAACTGTATAACAATGAGCTCAAAACCAACAACCGATCAAAGCAGTACTCTAAACATGAAACTCTGTTAAGCAAGTAATACTAGAGTATAGCTTACAACCAGAGGTCACACGACCCAACATTACATCAGAAAACGGAAAGCAAATTATGTTGCTATTCAACAAGAACCAAAAGGCCTAAGAGGCCGCAACATAAGGCGACGTCCCAGCCCATAGATTCCAGGCTGCTACCTGGGAAACCCCAAACTATCCGTCGATGTCCACGTTGAAACACCACCGAAGGTATGGAACTCCACCTGAACCAAATTGAAGCAAACATGAGTACGAGAGGTACTCAACAAGACTTAACTAACTATTATATCTCTGCTTGTTCATAAAGGGTTTATGAAGGTTGTTTTGCGTAAAGCCAACATTGTTTCGAATAGAGGGAGATAGAGAAGTTTTTCACAAATCTTTTAAAAGAACACCCTTTTACGGGTATTGTCTTTGGAACTTTAGAAGCATCATCTTCAGCACCGATAACTGGAACCACCTCTTAAAACTAAACATTCATTGGCAACATCTTTTACGTCATGTTCAAGTTATCTATGATCTCAGGATCCGTCACCAAGTTGTCCTTAACCGCGGACACGGCTTTTCGAAAAGATTAAAACCCTGCAGGGGTGTACAACTTTACCCACACGCATCAACCGACTCTTAATGCCAAGCTATTGGCACAATTCCGACGATGTGCCGGCAGAGGGTGGCTGACCACGATCTTTCCCTTGCTTCGCCTATTCCATGAGTCGCTCCGAGTAGAGATGGACCGCCAATAAGGAGTGGCCATCTCCTGCGGGGTCTCTATCGTTGTGCGCAATGCTCGACGGTTACCTACCCGCAGAGCGCCGATACACCACCACGTCCTAGTTTTGAAAACGTTTTAATATCCCCAGCAAATCCAAATGGAACGCCCGAACTAGGCAACTCATGGAACAAACCAGACAAGTTGAAACCGAGGGGAATCCAATCCCCGTGTGGTTGCACGATCAGTCTTGGCTTCAAAGGCGAGAACTCGCTCCTAGGGGCATGAACGAGGCAAATCACCACATCCCATGTGACAACTCATCCAAGCCTTTTATCATGTTAAGAACACATCTCAAACCTTACCACGTCATCCTGTCATACTAGATTCATTTCGTAACTCTGATTCATCAACCGGATGGAGCAGAGATAAACAGACATGTATGACTAAGCATGGAATATTTGAGGCTCTGGCGATACATACAAACAAATCCTATGTCTGCTAGGAGCATTGAATCATGATATCTGGTTTATGCAAATAAATAGGACAACTCTATCTACTGACTCAAAATACTTTGTAAAGCATGCATCGTACGAGAAGGAAAACACTTCGAAAACATATATGGGCAGATAAGAGGTTATGCTTGCCTTGCTTCAAGAAAACCAGAAGAAAGCTTCAGGAATAATTGCTTGACTTGGTTGTTTAGACCAAGTATTCGGCAACAGGGGTGTCGAACTTCACTCCGGATTCGCGTGCTACCGATAAGAGCAAACACCGGAAAGAAAGAAAACAACACTCAAAACAGACATCGATGCAATGCTCAATATGTATGCATGAACATTTTAATGCATTAAAAGATAAGCCCTAAACATGGTTCATGGGTTGCTAGGGTTCATATGTTAACGAAACAGTTTTAGTGAAATTAGTCCCGAAGTGGACCTCGGAGGCCGATTCGGGTAAAACCTAGAGGTGAGACAAGTTAAAGTGCTCAAATAGGGTTGAGAACACCATAACTAGGTTGCATTTGAAATTCTAAGCATTTTGACATATAATTTATAATTTTCTAATTTTCTTGAATAAAAAACTTATTTTCTTTATTTTAAATGATTTAAATAATGGGCAAAATTCAACTTTGTCAAAAATGTGTGCAAATGACATAAACATGTAGATTACATTTTTCTGAACAAAATGGTATATTGAACACATTTTTCTGATTAGCCAATTAAAAGTTATTGCATTTACAAATTTATCATTTTTCTGTAATTTAAATAGCAGTGGGGTCCACCTGTCAGAACATTTTCATTTAACTGAAAATAACAGGAAAACTGCCTGGTGACATCAGCGTGATGTCGTGATGACATCACCCGAGCCCAAATGTTCACAGATGCTATGAAATTGACGAAAATCGCGCGAAATCTTCGAATCAAAATAGCCCACGAGGTTGAGGAGATCATGGGGAGTGCGGGGGTGGTCTCGACTGGCCGGTTGGTCGCCGGAGCTCGCGCCAACGAGCTCGGGCGCGGCGGCGGTTGCCGGCCGACGGCAAGGAAGAGAACCGGAGGGGGAGGGAGGAAGAGGAGGGCACCAGGGCGTTCGGGAGCTCACAGTGAACCTGATGGCGGAGTCGGGGAGGCGAGTGGGGGCGTCAAACGCCGGCGGCGAGCGGAAATCCGGCGGCGGCCGTGGGGATTCCGGCGGTGAAATTGAGGGCCTCCCGGGGCTCCTCGGGGCCGCACAAGCTCGAGGAGGGGGAGGGGAAGATGGCGGTGATGGGGAGATGCTCGGCAGGGCGCGGAGGCAGCCGTGCTGCCGGCGAAGGGCGGCGGAGTCCGGCGGTAGGGTTCGAGATTTGGGTTTGGTTTCTGTTCGTTTCCGGTACAGAGAAGAGGAGAGGGGAGGGTTTGCGAGGGGGAGGAGCGATGCAGACGTCTCCTGGGAACCTATCCGTGCGGAAAACAGCAGGAGGTGGCAGGGGAAGGCGGCGTGCTCGATCTGCTCATCTACTGGCTGGAGGTAGAAGATGACAAAAGAAAGATTTCCGAAACCCCCCCTGAGATCTCCATAAACTGCAAAAAGGTCCTTTCTTCTTTTAAGACAGCAACTAAAAACAGATTTTGAGGGCTTTTCTGTAAAGAACAAAAATTGACAAAAAATATTTTTGGGATCCTTGTTAAATTTACAACCTCAACATACTTTTGGTTTGCAAAAATTGCACCATTTTAAACCATCATTTAAATTGCCACTTTTAAGGGATTTTAATAAACTCCGGTATTAAATTTTGGTGCACTTGTTTTAAAACCAAACATGGGTTCAAAAATGCATGCATGACATGACATGACCACAACCACGAACACACAAGCACTTTATTACAAAAAGGTGGATGTTACACCTCATGACCCCAAGAACTTGACAAGAAGAGAAGTGGTAGATTGTCAACTCAACTACACCGTATTGTTGATAATTCAACAAGCCGTGGGTCCAAACCACATGCTTTATCTTCAAGAATATTCCACCGACAAAGAAACTTGGGATGCTCTCGTCACCATGTTTGTGAGAAATGAAAGCATGCAAAGGAATAGGTATGATACTTGTGCAATGAGGCCGAAGGGTTCTATATGCTCGATGGTGAGAGCCATGAGAAAATGTACCGAAGACTGAAGACCCTAGCTACCTCCTTTAGTGCTCTTGGTGCTAAATATGTTGATGATGCTTGGATCAAGAGGAAGTACAACAATGCCCTCTTGCCATTTGAGTCAATGGATGTGAAGAGCTGATACGTCTCAAATGTATCCATAATTTCCTGATGTTCCATGATGTTTTCTTGCCATATGCCACATGTTTCTTATACACTTTATGTCATTTTTATGGATTTTCTGGGACTAACCTATTGACAAGATGCCACAGAGCCAATTCCTGTTTTCTGCTGTTTTTAGTTTCAGAAAATTTGTTCTGGAAATATTCTTGGAATTGGACGAAACAAAACCCAGAAGTCTTAGAAAGTCATCACGTACATGGAGTCCGAAGGAGACCCTGAGGGGGGCCTCAGGGGCCCCACACCATGAGGCGCCCCCCTCTGGCCGCGCCCAAGGGTGGTGTGGGCCCCTGGCTTCCCACTGACATTGCCCTCTCGCCTATTTATACCTCTCGGAGGGTTAACTCTAAAAACACCAGCCTTTTCCACCGAAAACATCCGCAACTGCCGTCATCGTCAACCCTAGTTTTGGTGGGTTCTGGAGCTCACCTCGGCACCTTGCCGGAGGGGGAATCATCACCGGAGGCCTCTTCATCACCATGCCTGCCTCCGGAGTGATGCGTGAGTAGTTCATCCCTGGACTACGGGTCCATAGCAGTAGCTAGATGGTTGTTCTCTCCTCTTTATGCCTCATGTTTAGATCTTGTGAGCTTCCTAACATGATCAAGATCATCTTATTGTAATGCTACATGTTGTGTTTGCTGGGATTTGATGAATATTGAATGATATGTCCAATGATTATCAATCTATCATGTTCTTTTCATGTGTATGCTATTCATGATCTTGCATGCTCTCCTTTACTAGTAGATGCTCTGGCCAAGTTGATGCTTGTAACTCCAAGAGGGAGTATTTATGCTCGATAGTGGGTTCATGCCCCCTTCCACTCACGCTCGAGTGACAGAAACGTAATGGGTGGGGGATGTGTTGTTGCCATTAGGGATAAAACAACAATGATTTGTATAAGGATGATTTTATTGTTTGCATTACACACTTTGCTTGCTGCAATTATCATAGATACCCAAGGTTTGCTCGGATGACATTCTAAGGGTGAACTATTAGTCGTAGATGCAGTTGGATAACGGTCTATGTATCTATTTGTAATGCCCGCATGAATCACATAGTAATCATCATGTCATGCATATGCACAGCCGTGCAGCCTTTATATCTATCAATTGCCCAGCTGTAATTTGTTTACCCAGCATGTTATCTATCTATTTTGGAGAGACACCTCTAGTGAACTATGGACCCCGGTTCGTTTCATTACACTGATATACAACCACTGCAACCATTGTTTTCCAACTGTAATTATTGTTATCTTTCATCTACTGCAAAGAAATATTATTTTCCACAAGGTATGTCTAATCCTTTGTTTCAGCAAAACCAGTGAGATTGACAACCTCACTACTTTCTTGGGGCAAAGTAATTTGATTGTGTTGTGTAGATTCCACGTTTTTGCTGAAGCGGTAGTGCGCCCTTCCAACATCAGCTGAATCAACCTTCGGGAGTGATTTCTTTCTCCTACTGGTCGATTCAACCTTGGTTTCTTTCTGAGGGAAAACTTAATGATGCACTCTTCACACCCTACGCTTGGGGTTTCCCAACGAGCATCAACCATCAAGCTTTTCTAGCGCCGTTGTCGGGGAGAAAGAGGATTTTTGCAAGGGGAGTCTCTCACTTCCAATTTCTTTACTTTGTTTTTGTTTTGCTTAGTTGATTTTATTTTGTCTTGTTTGCTTCTCTTTATCAAATACACAAAAAATTTAGTTCTTATTCTAGTTGTTATCCTGTTTTTAATCTTGTTAAAATGAGCACTCCTGAGAATACTAAGTTGTGTGACTTCACTAGCACAAACAACAATGATTTCATTAGCATACCTATTGCTCCACCTGCTCCTACTGCTGATTTTTATGAGATAAAACCTGCCTTGTTAAATCTTGTTATGAGAGAGCAATTTTCTGGTGTTAGTACTGATGATGTTGCTGCCCATCTTAATAATTTTGTTGAACTTTGTGAGATGCAAAAATATAAGGATGTAGATGGAGATATTATTAAACTGAAATTGTTTCCTTTCTCTTTGAGAGGAAGAGCTAAAGAATGGTTGCTACCTTTGCCTAGAAATAGTATTGGTTCATGGACTAAATGTAAGGATGCTTTCATTGGAAAATATTATCCTCCTGCTAAGATTATTTCTCTATAAGTAGCATTATGAATTTTAAGCAACTTGATAATGAGCATGTTGCTAAAGCTTGGGAAAGAATGAATCTTTGGTAAAGAATTGTCCCACTCATGGACTGACTCCTTGGATGATCATCCAAACCTTTTATGCAGGTCTGAATTTTTCTTCAAGAAACCTTATGGATTTAGCAACTGGAGGAACCTTTATGTCCATCTCTTTGGGCTCTGCAACCAAGCTTCTTGATGATATGATGATAAATTAATCTTAGTGGCACACTAAGAGAGCTCCACCAGGTAAGAAGGTATATTCTATTGAAGAAACCTCTTCTTTGAGTTGTAGGCTTGATGCTATTATGTCTATGCTTGTTAATGGCCATGCTCCTATTGATCCAAACAATGTTCCTTTATACTCTTTGGTTTCTCAAGAAGAGCATGTTGATGTGAACCTCATTAAAAATAATAATTTCAACAACAATGCTTATAGGAATAATTTTGGTAGCAACAATTATAGGCCATATCTTTCTAATAATGGTAATGGTTATTCCAAATATTATTGTAATTCCTACAACAACAATAGAAGTGTACCCTCTCATCTTGAAGACATGCTTAAGAATTTTATTAGTACACAAACTGCTTTTAATAAATCTGTTGACGAAAAGTTTGGCAAAATAGATGTTCTTGCTTCTAAAGTTGATACCCTTGCCCTTGATGTTGATCTTCTGAAACTAAAGGTTATGACTCATTATGTTAAAGAAAGCAAAACTCTAAATGACATTCAAGTTAGAATTGATGACAATGTTAGGATGGTTAGCTGAACTACATGCTAGATGGGAAAGAGAAGATGAAATAGCTAGAAAGAATAATATAGCTAATGTTTGCACCATTATCACCACTAGTAAAACTGAAGTTTCTAATGATAGTAAACCTTCTACTATTAATGGTAAAGTAATTGGTGTTGGAAATACTTCCACTTCTGCTGTTAAACGTTTAAAATTGCTTGAAACCACTAAAACTGTTCCTGGTAAAAGTGTTGAAAGTTTTCGAAATATGAGAGACAATGGTCCCATTACCTTTGATAAAATGATCTTGGTTTTTATGATTGCAGTATATCTGAAGTAATTATGTTCCTACAAAACCTTGCTAGTTATCCTAATGCTAGTACTACGAATATGGCTTTGACAAAACATATTACAAATGCTCTCATGCAAATTAGAGAAGAAGAATTAAAACGTGAAGCCTCTATCCCTAGTAAGTTAGATGATGGTTGGGAAACCATCATTAAAATGAAGGTGAATGATTTTGATTTCAATGCTTTATGTGATCTTGGTGCTAGTATATCTGTTATGCCTAAGAAACTTTATGATATACTTGATTTGCCACCTTTGGAACATTGTCATTTGGATGTTCGTCTTGCTGATAATGTTAGAAAGAAACCTTTGGGGAGAGTTGATGATGTTCTTATTACGGTTAACAGTAATCTTGTCCCCATTTATTTCATTGCTATTAGTATTGAATGCAATGCTTCTTGTCCTATTGTTTTGGGAAGACCTTTTCTTAGAACTGTTGGCGTTGTTATTGATATGAAAGAAGGGAATATTAAATATCAATTCCCACTCAAGAAAGGTATGGAACAATTTCCTAGGACAAGAATGAAGTTGCCTTTTGATTCTATTTTAAGAAAAAATTACAATTTGGATGCTTCTTCACTTGAAAATACTTGATTCTAAGTTTTCTGGGCCTAGCTAAAAGGCGTTAAAGAAAAGCACTTCTTGGGAGATAACCCATGGTTTTATTTTTTTTTCTTCGTTTTTCTATGTTTTATTTGATTCAAGGTGTTGTTTACTTCTGTAGCAACTCCTTTGCATCTTTATTTTTTCTTGCATTTGTTGTGCCAAGTAAAGTGTCTAGTGAAAGTTGAGGTTAGTTTTGGATTTCTGCGCAGGAAACAGATTTCTGCTGCCACCGTTAAATACGTGTAAATTCACAGAAAGATCAAAATGACCTACAAATTTTTGTGCTTCTTCCTCAGCAAATTCCGAAATTTTTCTAGCTTTGCATTTTTCGATTTGAGCAACGTCCCCGAAAAAAATCGTCTTTACAGACTGTTCTGGTTTTGACAAATTCTGCCTTTTACTTGCATTCTCTCTTTTACTATGCCGAGTGGATTTCTTTGCTCCACAAAACATCAATGGATGTATCTAATGTATAAAAAGTATTAATAATGCTTGTGTTCATGGAGAACATGTGAATTTTTGATTGTGCACTAACCCTCTAATGCGAATTAGATTGAGTTTGGTGTGAAGGAAGTTTTCAAGGGTCAAGAGAAGAGGGTGATATAATGTGATCAAGAAGAGTGCAAAGCAAAAGCTTGGGGATGCCCCCGTGGTTCATCCCAGCAAATTCTAAGAGACTCAATCATCCAATCTTGGGTATTCCTGGGCATCCCCTTCTTCATCAACAAATTATCAGGTCACTTCTAGTGAAACTATATTTTTATTCGGTCACATCTTATGCACTTTACTTGGAGCGTCTCTTTGTTTTTTGTTTGGTTTTATTTTGTTTTCTTTGCTGCAATAAATATAGTTGGAACCTAGCATTTTTTGTGTGGGAGAGATACACGCTTCTCTTTTTCATTTGAATACTCGTTTCTTCCATGCTCGTATTCTTAGTTTTTCTTCTGCCTGCTGCAAGTCCTTTTAGCTCCTGTTTTTCATGCATCTCTTATTCAGAGTTGTTAGTTCTAGTAGAGTTATGTTAGTACTCTCTTGTTTCATTGCTATATTAGTTGGATATTAGTTTTTGTTGTTTGGTGTTTGATGGAAATAGAAATTGGTACTGGTAGACAGTATGTTGGAAAGTTTTGCATGCTCTAGTGGGTCATTAAACTGTTTCACTTGATTATCTGTTGTTGTTTTGAGATATTAATATGATTAATGGTAAACCTTCTGGTATAGTGAAGTAAAAATAATAATTTTTCGGTCTAGAAACTTGAAATTGTGCCACACTCGAAAAACCAGTTGACAATATGATGGTATATGACTTCCGCTGCGGATAACAATCTAAATTGCTTTTTGTTACGCGCTACGGTCGAGGTAGCGAACAGTGACTTGTCACTGCCACGTACCCTCTTGGAGTGATCTTCGTATTTCTTGAATAATCGGATTTCTAGATGTAATCTTTTAACTTGTGAGTTCTAAGTTGCGGTTTTCTCGCACTTCCACCATCCATATTTGCTAGCCTCCTCGGTACTGTGCATTGCCCATTCTCACATTGAGAGTTGGTGCAAACTTTGCGAGTAAATCCAAACCCCGTGGGAGGACTTTGTTCTTATACACATAAGCCTAAAAATATCTTCCTCAAAACAGCCACCATACCTACCTATCATGGCATTTCCATAGCCATTCCGAGATATATTCCCATACAACATCCATCATTATTATGCTACTTGTTGAATGTTCCATTGTTATTTTGCATAGTGCTACACTAGCAGGAGCATTTTAGTTTTATACATCAGAGATATTTTAGTTTCAGTTATGAGTACTAAAAGTGTGATGATCATTGTAAAATAGAGTGTTTCCCCTACCAGTGAGGTTATATAAAAAAGGAAAAAAGCCAAAAAATAAAAAAAGAGGGCAAAAGAGAGATAATAAAGAGAGAGGGGAAACACTACTATCATTTATTCCAAACTTGTGCTTAGTTAGCACCAATACTTCAGTTTGGAGAGAGTTTTCATTTTATGATTTGCATAACTATGTGGGGACCTTACATTATAGAACTTGGCTTGTATATTCCAATGACGAGCCTCCTCAAAAGTGCTCTAGGTCTTCGTGAGCAAGCAAGTTGGATGCACCCCACTAGTTCCATCGGAGAGCTTTCATACACTTATAGCTCTGTGTGCATCCATTGTGTGGCAATCACTACTCCTTGCATAGCTTCAACTATAAGACTTTCTCTTGTCTAATGATCACTTTCAGTTGTGTGAGACTTTCTTCCATGGACCTTCCAACCCCCCCCCCCCATAATGTTTTTTAGCCATAACATCCTGGTGCCGGGAACCAATACATAACGCTTGCTCGTTTTGAGTGACCAAATAGCTTGATGATTTTTCCATGTGCGGATTGTTGTCACTTGACTTGATCCTAACATGAGTTGTTGTGAGAGTTGGATGCTTAGGAGAATTGTATTGTTGTTCTTGAGGCTTAAATGATCTTTAATATACTTTGCACAGTGGATTGTTCTTAGTATTGATCGTTAAAAAAGGTTTTACTTTGTTCTTCTTAAATGGTTTATACATTATTCTATATCAACTATAAACCACATACTTTACTCATTTGATCTTAGTTTACACACCTTACATTATGATGATCAAGTTTATGTTGGTAGCATGTCACCTCAGAAATTATTTGTTTTATTATTTACCTACTCGAGGACGAGTAGGAACTAATGTTGGGGCTGCTTGATACGTCTCAAACGTATCCATAATTTCTGATGTTCCATGATGTTTTGTTGCCATATGCCACATGTTTCTTATACACTTTATGTAATTTTTATGGATTTTCTAGGACAAACCTATTGACAAGAAGCCAGAGCCAGTTCTTGTTTTCTGCTGTTTTTAGTTTCAGAAAAGTTGTCCTAGAAATATTCTCTAAATTGGACGAAACAAAACCTAAAAGTCTTAGAAAGTTGCCACGTACACGGATTCTGAGGAGACCCAGAGGGGGCCTCAAGGGCCCCACACCATGAGGCGGCGCGCCCCCCCTCTGGCCGCGCCCAGGGGTGGTGTGGGCCCCCTGGCTGCCCATCGACGTTGCCCTCTCGCCTATTTATACCTCTCGGAGGGTTAACCTTAAAAACACCAGCCTTTTCCACCAAAAACATCCGTAGCCGCCATCATCGTCAACCCTAGTTCGGGAGGGTTTTGGAGCTCTCCCCGACACCCTGCCGGGAGGGGGAATCATCACCGGAGGCCTCTTCATCACCATGCCTTCCTCCGGAGTGATGCGTGAGTAGTTCATTCCTGGACTACGGGTTCATAACAGTAGCTAGATGGTTGTTCTCTCCTCTTTATGCCTCATGTTTAGATCTTGTGAGTTTCCTAACATGATCAAGATCATCTTATTGTAATGCTACATGTTGTGTTTGCTGGGATCTGATGAATATTGAATGCTATGTCCAATCATTATCAATCTATCATGTTCTTTGCATGTGTATGTTATTTATGATCTTGCATGCTCTCCGTTACTAGTAGATGCTCTGGCCAAGTTGATGCTTGTAACTCCAAGAGGGAGTATTTATGCTCGATAGTGGGTTCATGCCTCCCTTTCACTCACGCTCGAGTGACGAAACGTAACAGGTGGGGGATGTGTTGTTGCCATTAGGGAGAAAACATCAATGCTTTGTCTAAGGATGATTTTATTGTTTACATTACACACTTTGCTTACTACAATTATCTGTTGCTTGCAACTTAATACCCAAGGTTTGCTCGGATGACATTCTGAAGGTGGATTAATAGTCATAGATGAAGTTGGATAACGGTCTATGTATCTTGTTGTAATGCCCGCATGAATCACATAGTGATCATCATGTCATGCATATGCACTACGGTGCAGCCTTTATATCTGTCAATTGCCCAGTTGTAATTTGTTTACCCAACATGTTATCTATCTATTTTGGAGAGACACCTCTAGTGAACTATGGACCCCGGTCCGTTTCTTTACACTGATATACAACCACTATTTTCCTACTGCAATTATTGTTCTCTTTCATCTACTACAAACAAATATTATTTTCCAGACGATACATTTAATCCTTTGTTTCAGCAACACCGGTGAGATTGACAACCTTACTGCTTCGTTGGGGGCAAAGTAATTTGATTGTGTTGTGTAGATTCCATGTTGCTGCTGAACCAGTAGTGCGCCCTGCCAACATCAGCCGCATCAACCTTCGGGAGTGATTTCTTTCTCCTACTGGTCGATTCAACCTTGGTTTCTTTCTGAGGGAAAACTTACCGCTGCACTCTTCACACCCTATGCTTGGGGTTTCCCAACAAGCATCAGCCATCAAGATCCTTCAAGGAAAACACAACTTTTCCTCCATGTCCTCAACCGATGTGATGCAAGATATGACCTCCTTTAAGGTGCAATCAAAGATTGCCCATGACACACGTGTGATACGTCATAAACATATCCTTAATTTCTGATGTTCCATGTTATTTCCTACATGTTTGCTATACACTTTATGTCATTTTTATCGATTTCCGGGGCTAACCTATTGACAAGATGCCATAGAGCCAGTTCCCTGTTTTTTGTTGTTTTTTGTTTCAGAAAAGCTGTTCTGGAAATATTCTCGGAATTGGAAAATTCGAAGCCCGGAAGTCTTAGAATTCCCGAAGGTTCCACAGAGTCCCGAATAGGCCTGGAGGGGGGCCACACCATAGGGCGGCGCGCCCCCTGGCCGCGCCTGGGGGTGGTGTGGGCCCCTCGGGCGTCCACCGCCATTGCCCTTTTGCCTATTTATTCCCCCCAATATGACAATCCTAAAAATATACCACTTCGTCCCGAGAAACACCCGAGGCCGCCGTCATCGTCATCCTGAGATCGGGAGGGTTCTAGAGCTCTCCCCGGCACCCTGCCGGGAGGGGAATTCATCACTGGACGGGTCTACACCACCATGCCCTCCTCCGAAGTGATGCGTGAGTAGTTCATCCCTAGACTACATGTCCGTAGCAGTAGCTAGATGGTTGTGTTCTCCACTTTGTACCTCATGTTTAGATCTCATGAGCTACCCTACACGATAGAGATCATATTTATGTAATGCTACATGTTGTGTTTACTGGGATCCGATGAATGTTGAATGTTATGTCTTCTGATTATCAATCTATCATGTTATCTTCATACATATGTTATTTATGATCTTGCATTCTCACCGTTATTAGTAGATGCTCTGGCCAAGTAGATGCTAGTAACTCCAAGAGGGAGTATTTATGCTCGATAGTGGGTTCATGCCTCCTTTGCATGTGTGCTCGAGTGACAGAAACATGACAAATGGAGGATGTGTTGTTGCCATTAGTGAGAAAACAATAGTGCTTACTTACTTTACATTGTTTATATTACATACTTTGCTTACTGCGGTAATCTGTTGCTTGCAACTTATTACCAACATTTGTTTGGATGATTTGGAGGGTGGATTATTAGGCATAGATGAAGTTGGATGACGGTCTATGTATCTTGTTGTAATGCCCGCATGAATCACATAGTAATCTTTATGTCTTGCATATGCACTACGGTGCAACCTTCATTTCTGCCAATTTCCCAGCTGTAATTTGTTCACCACACATGTTATTTATCTTTTATGGAGAGACACCTCTAGTGAATTGTGGACCCCTGTCCACTTTCTCATACTGATAATACACACATTGCTTCCACTGTTTTCACACTGCTGCTACTGCTTTCATATTGTTCTCATATTGTTTTCCACACCATACGTTTAACCTCTTTGTGTTCAGCAAAACCGGTGAGATTGACAACCTCACTGCTTCGTTGGGGAAAAGTGATTTGATTGTGTTGTGTAGGTTCCATGTTGTTGCTGAACTGGTAGTGAGCCCTGCCATCTCAGCTGCATCAACCTTCAGAGATTGCTTGTCCTCCTACTGGTTGATTCAACTTTGGTTTCTTTTCTTAGGGAAAACTTGCCGCTGCACTCTTCACAACCTTTCTCTTGGGGTTTACCAACGTCAGTCATCAACGTGCTCGTGCTATTGGGATGCACAAATGGGTCTCTGTTGCTTTGAAGGCCAAGGTGGTGACCAGTATGATGGATCAAATGAATAGGTTGCCTTGGAAGAAAATTTGTCCCTGCTCAAAGATCAAGAATATGATCCCGTGCTTAAGGATTGCATTGCTCTTGCGCTAAAAAAGTTATAGAAGAACTCTCCCAAGGACAAGGAATATTTTGAGGAGAATACGAAGTCAAGCTATGGGAAATAAGGGACTCAAAAAGTGAGGGCTTGTTTCAATTGCCAAGACAAGTATCACTTTGTTGCTTAATGCCCCTTCAAGAATAGGAAGAACCATGGAGGAAAGCTAGTCCTCAAGGATAAGTCAAGGCTTCCAACAAGAAACCTTAATTCAAGAAGAAACCCTTCAACAAGAAGCCGTCATCTAGATATGTGCTTGTGACTCAAGAAGAGTATGATTCCGGTGATGAAGAAGAAGAAACAACAAGTGAAGTGGTCGCTATTGATTTCGCATCTTCATCATCTCCTTCACTCTTTGTGAATCCCCCAATGAGAATCTTCCTCAACCCTCTGTAAAGTGCTGCATGGCTAAGGCCGCCAAGGTATCATCCTCTTCCACTACTAAACTTGCTAGTTCTAGTGTCGAAGATGAAATTGCCTCCTTGAACCTATATATGACTAACTTGCAAGGGGAGAACAAGAAGTACTTCACCTTCTCATGAGTCAATTGGGAGAGGTCCAAGAGGGTCTTGAGAAGAAATGTGAAACCGAGAGGAATGATTGCTTTGAAAAAGGTTCCCTCTCAAATGCTCTTGAAGAGGAACATGAGCTTCGAGTATCTCTTGAGGAGAAACTTGAATCTATTGAAGAGTCACATAATGAGTTAATTCTAAGCTCAGTAAATAACGTGACCATGAAATATATAAATATAAGACAAATAAAAAGAAGAAAGTTGAGTTTGGTGTTCGTCATGAAAAACTAACTGAGGAGCTAGAGAAGCTCACCGTGGCTCACAAGGCTTTGGAGAGTGAACTCTCTACCCTCAATAAGTCTCGTGAACAAGTTCAAACTCAACTTGATCAATTTAATGTGCCTAGTACCTCTACTTCTTCTTGTGATCATGCAATTATTATTGAGGAGAATTCTAGGTTGAAGGAAGAGCTAGCAAGAATCAAGGGCAAGGGCCCTAGTGTTGATAAGGTTGTGGCTCCCAGGCCACAAGTAGTTTCTCCTAGACCACAAAATGGCAAGCAAGGTCTTGGATATGTTGCCAAAAGCAAGAAAGAGAAGAAGAAGAAGAACAAGAACAAGAACAAGGCCAAGCCCGCAGAAGCCAAGAAGAATGTTGGTGCGAGTGGTATTGTCATTAGGACAACACTAATCGTAGCAACTCCGTAGGAACGAACGATCCACACCATTTATTATTTTTTGATTATTATGGTGTTGTGCAAGCTAAATATGTTGGTCCTATTGAGGATTACATTGATTACTCTATTTGGGTTCCAAAGACCCTTGTTGCTAATATGAGAGGACCCTCCTCGGGTCCTAAATCAAGTCAATGATTCCTTGTAGGGCTATGCTTCCGGTGGGTCAAAATGGATACTTGATAGGTGTACAAGTCATATGACCGAAAGCAGGAAGCTAATGACGGAGGTGAAACCAACTATAAATCAAGCAACCGTCACTTATGGAGATAAGTCAAAATCTGAGGTAAAGGGCTTCGGCAAGGTGGTTGTTGCTCCGAATATCACCCTTGTAAATGTCATGCTTGTCGAATCCTTTGGTTTCAATTTGATTTCAGTTCGTGCTTTAGAGAAGATGGGATTTTTCATCTTCTTTGCTCCTGACAAGGTGATCATCATGTAAATGTCCACCAACTCTCAAACGACGTGTCTCTTCGGTAAGGCCGATGTGGGGTGGTTGTGGCATCACCGCTTATCCCATGTCAACATGAGAACTTTGCAAAGCCTTCACAAGGGTGGTCGCATCCTCGAACTAAAATAAAATGTTTCCTTTGCCAAAGATCATGTGTGTAGGTCTTGTGTTGAAGGCAAGATGCATGATGCCTCCCATAAAAGCAAGACAGTCATTTCATCAAAGAGGATCTTGGAGCTTCTCCAAGTTGATATATTTGGTGTCATGTCCGAGGCAAGTCTTGGAGGCAATAAGTATTGCTTGGTGATAGTGGATGAATATTCAAGATACACATAGGTATATTTCTTCAAGTTGAAGAGTGAGACCCACCAAAACGTCACCGACTTCTCCAATCAAGTGCAACGTCAACACAATCTTCCTATCTTAGCTATTCAGAGTGATAATGGCTCCGATTTCAAGAACTACACCCTTAATGAGTTCCTAAGTGAAGAGGGTATTCTTCATCAATATTCTGCTACATATACCCCTCAACAAAATGGTGTAGCCGAGAGGAAGAACCGGACTTTATTGGATATGGCTAGGACCATGTTGGTGGAGTTTGATTCTCCCAAATATCTTTGGGATGAAGCCATCTCCACGCTTGTCATTCATCAAACCGTCCCTACATTTGCAAGGGCTTAGTGAAGACTCAATATGAGACTCTCACCGGTGACAAACCCAACATCTCCTACTTCCGTGTCTTCGGTTGTAAGTGCTTCTTTTTTATCAAAGGTGTTTGTTTGTCTAAATTCCAAGCTAAATCTCTTGCGAGTACATTTGTTGGTTATGGTGTTGAATCCCACACTTATATAGTCTTTGACAAGGCCTCACATATTGTTATTGAGTCTTGTAGTGTGGTGTTCAAAAAAAATGATGGCTCCCAAGTTGGGCAACTTCGTGTTTCCGATGTGGATGTTGAAATACCTCAAGAAGCTATAGGAAGAATGGGCGTGGGATTTTTCCGCCCCATTGAGGGACACCTTGTGGCTACTCGAGAAGAACTATTCTCTACTCGAGTGGAGCCCTTGTCTACATTGGAAGATCAAGCCAAGTGAGCAAGTCATGCACCAACCCAAGAACAAGTTCAAGACCCTCCCATTGTTGACCAAGTTGCTATGCAAGAACCAATAACTCCTATAATTCAAGCTAGCCAAGATCAAGGCCAAGATCAACCTTCTTCGTCTCATTTTGAAGCAAGTCATGATGATGATCAAGGCCAACATTCCGGTCAAGACGGGGACCCAAATGATCAAGTGATTCCTGATACGTCAAAAACGTATCCCTAATTTCTGATGCTCCATGATCATATTTTGCCAATTGCTACATTTTTTCTCCCTTATTTATAGCATTTTTATACGTTTTCCGGACTAACCTATTAACAAGATGCCACAGAGTCAGTTCCCCGTTTTCTGCTGTTTTTTAGTTTCAGAAAAGTTGTTCTCGAAATATTCTCGGAATTGGAAAATTCGAAGCCTGGAAGTCCTATTTTCCCCTGAAGCATCCAGAAGACCGAAGAGGAGCCAGAGAGGGGCAGCAGGGGGCCACACCATAGGGTGGCGCGCCCCTGGCCGCGCCAGCTAGGGGTGTGGGCCCCCTGGACCTCCACCGCCTTTGCCCTTTCGCCTATTTAAGCCCCCCGGATGGAATACCCTAAATACCTGATCAAAATCCCCGAAAAAATTCCGCATCCGCCGTCACCGTCAACCCCAGATTAGGGGGTTCTGAAGCTATTTCCGGCACCCTGCCGGAGAGGAGATCATCATCGGAGGCTTCTACATCACCATGCCTGCCTCCGGAATGATGCGTGAGTAGTTCATCCTTGGACTACGGGTTCGTAGCTGTAGCTAGATGGTTGTCTTCTCCTCATATGCCTCCATGTTTAGATCTCGTGAGTTGCCTATCATGATCGAGATTGATGTTATGTAATTCTCCGTGTTGTGTTTGCTGGGATCTAATGAATATTGACCTTATGCCAAGTTGATTATAGTCTTTATTTGCATGTGTTATTTGTGATCTTGCATGCTCTCCGTTGCTAGTGGTTATTCTGGCCAAGTAATTGTTAGTGACTCCAAGAGGGAGTATTTATGCTCGATAGTGGGTTCATGCCTCCTTGTTGCCTTGCTCGAGTGACAGAAACATGAAGGGGGAGGATGTGTTGTTGCCATTAGGGAGAAAACATCAGTGATAGTCCCCGCGTACATAATCATTGCTTACATTACACACTTTGTTTAATGCAATTATCTGTTGCTCGCAACTTAATACTTGAGGGGTTCGGATGATAACCCGAGGGTGGATTATTAGTCATAGATGCAGATGGATGTCAGTCTATTTATCTTGTTGTAATGCCCGCACTAAATAACATAGTAATCTTCATGTCATATTGTGCACTACCGTGCAACCTCTATTTGTCAATTGCCCAGCTGTAATTTGTTCACCCATCATGCTATCTTTTATGGAGAGACACCACTAGTGAAACTACGAACCCCGGTCCATTTTTCCACACTGTTAAACAACCCACAACATTTTCCTGCTCTCTTTACTTTCTGCAAACATACACTGTTTTTCCACACTATACGTCTAACCTTTGTTTTCAGCAAGACCGATGAGATTGACAACCTCACTGTACCGTTGGGGCAAAGTATTTTGATTGTGTTGTGTGCAGGTTCCACGTTGTTGCTGACACCGGTGAAGCGCCAGCACCACCGTCAGTGGCATCAACCTTCCGAAGATTCTCTTTCTCCTACTGGATTGATAACCCTGGTTCTTAACTAAGGGGAAAACTCCTACCATTGTACTCATCACACCCTCCTCTTGGGGTTCCCAACAAAGTGCATCAATTCCTCCTTGCAATAATGAGGAGATCGAAGCCCATCATGCTAGAAGGATTGCAAAAGCATTGAAGCGTATTGATGCATCAGATAATCAGGTGTTGAGTGATGTGCAAAACAAGAGATACACAAGAGCTCAATTGGCAAGGTTTATGGAGCATCAAACTCACATATCCATGGTAGAACCAAAGATAGTGTATGAAGCTCTTGAAGATTAGTATTGGTTGGAAGCTATGCATGATGAGCTCAATAACTTTGAGCGCAATAAAGTTTGAAAGGTAGTTGAGAAGCCTAAAGATTGCCACAATGTTATTGGCACTAAGTGCATATTCAAGAACAAGCAAGATGAGCACGGTATTGTTGTGAGGAACAAGGCAAGATTGGTGGCTCATGGCTACACTCAAGTGGAAAGCATTCACTTTGATGAAACTTATGCTTATGTGTCTCGTCTTGAGTCCATCCGTATCCTCCTTGCATATGCATCTTCTCATAACTTTAAATTGCAACAAATGGATGTCAAAAGTGCTTTTCTAAATGGTCCATTGAAAGAGGAGGTATATGTTAAGCAACCCCTGGGTTTCGAGAACCCAAACTTCCTAACCATGTCTACAAGCTCTCTAAGGCAGTCTATGGACTTAAAAAAGCTCCACGTGTGTGGTATGTGCACCTTAGAGAGTTGTTCCAAGACCGTGGGTCTGAAGTGGGGCAAATCGATCCCACATTTTTCACAAAGAGGGTTAAAGGAGAGTTTTTCATATGCCGACTCTATTTGGATGATATTATCTTTGGCTCAACTAACCAATCTTTCAATAATGAGTTCTCAAAGCTTATGATTGACAAGTTTGAGATGTCTATGATGGGAGATCTTACATTATTCCTTGGCTTTGAGATCAATAAATTGGCTTGTGGTACTTTCATTTCTCAAGCCAAGTATACCCAAGACATCCTCAATAGGTTTAACTTCCAAGGTGCAAAAGAGAAGGTCTCTCCAATGCAAGTGAAATGCCACCTCAAGCGCAATCCGGATGGTAAAGATGTGGACCAAAAGTTGTATCGTTCTATGATTGGTTCTTTGCTTTACCTTTGTGCATCTAGTCCCGATATTGTGTTGAGTGTATAAGTGTGTGCGACATATCAAGAAGCTCCTAAGGAAAGTCACTTGGTGGTGGTCCATAGGATCTTTCGGTATTTGGTTCATACCTCAAGGTTTGGCTTGTGGTACCAAAAGGGGGCACGATTTTTTCTCAAGGGGTACACGGAATCGGATTGGGCCAGTGATCAAGATGATAGGAAATCAACTTCCAGGGCTTGCCAAGTCCTTGGTAGGTCTTCGGTGAGTTGGTCTTCCAAGAAGCAAAATTCTATATCTCTCTACACCGCCGAAGCCGAGTATGTGGCGGCCGCTAGTGCTTGCACCCAATTTCTACGGATGAGTCAAACCCTCAAAGAGTATGATGTTCATTTAGAGAAGGTGCCACTCTTGTGTGACAATGAGAGGTTCATCAAGATCGCCTATAACCCCGTGCAACACACAAGGACGAAGCATATTGAGATTCTTCATAATTTCATCTGGGATCATGTGGAAAGAGGTGATATTGAGCTAGCATATGTACCAACCAAGGATAATATTGAGGACATCTTCACGAAGCCTCTCGATGATTCAAGATTCATGTTTTTGAGGAATGAGCTAAATATCATAGATTCAAGGAGTTTGTCTTGAGGATCTTGCACACACCCCTATAGTTGACTATGTGTTTGGGTTTAGGTTTAGGCATGGACATAGGGGGTGTCATCCTAACACATTGGATTCTCCCTCCCCCATTATTCTCAAATCAACAATTCATTTTTATCTCTCTATTTCTAATGTTGAATTGTGATCTAAAATGTCTAGAATTGGCAATGCACCCAAGATATATCTTCGCGGTGTCATACCATGATCTCTTACATGGTGGCTTAGGCCACCAACCTCTTCTTCCTGAAGAGTTGGTTCTTGTTGGTGTTCATTTGGACCTTATTTTCCTATCCTTTTTATCTTTCTCTCTTGTTGAGCTTTATGGGAAATATGCTCAAAGTTGGCCTTTTTACATTTGATTCTTGCAACTCAGAGCATATGTACCATCTACCAGTTTGGCACTCCATCCTAAGCCTATCTCATCTTAAAAACCACTTCTATTCTCGATCATGCACAAAATTTGTCCTTAGAGGAAAAAGAAGGGTGCCCTGGTACTACCGACCAACGACAAGTACTACCGCATGTGCATTGTTGAAAGCAGTTTACTCTGCTGAAACTTGTACATTCGGTACTACCGAACGCGTCCGGTACTACTGACTGTGCAGATCAAAGCAGAATCTCGTCTGCGGAAATCTGTACAGCCGGTAATACCGAGCCAGCGCGGTACTACCGCCTATGCGACTCGAGTATAGTATTTCTACAGAAAGTTGTACAGTCGGTACTACCGCTCGGGTCCGGTACTACCGGGCATAGCAGTTTTCGCATATAATCTCCAGGTTGTGCGGTGTGGGAGTTATTCCCCACCCGCATGAACTACTCCCAAAAGGTTGCTGCCCCCTTCTCTTCCTCCTCCGGCTGGCCCTTGTCCTGCCGGATTCCGCAGCTCCCCGCTGGATCTTCACCGTTGGAATTTTGCCTGTATCGATCTCCTCCAATGGCCCCCGGTATTTCTCCTCTCCTTGCTCCCTTGCGTCTCATTGATGAACTTTGATGAACCCTAGATTGCTTTGAGGATAGATATTGGTAGCTCCGATTTCTTCGGTTAAGATGTGGATGGATGATGATTAGTGGTTGGGAACTGCATCTTGTTAGTCTACTCACGTTATACTTGTTGAAATGTCCTTCGATTTTGTGCTTAGATTTGGGGCCGAAATTCGCAAACTTGCACACCCTGTACTACCGGACGACGTCCGGTACTACCGCCTGTGTAAATTTAGGACAGTTCAAGTTGTTTTAACTTGAGCAAACTGTCTTTCATTTCCTTTGAGCACATTTCCTTATCTTGTTTCCTATCCCTATCTCTCTGTTTTCACATGCTTTTGTGGTTATGGTGATTTTGGGAAGGATCCAGTCACTTATGTTCATAGCAAGCGTAAGGCACCGGGAAACAAATCTGCTCAAGTTGTGAATGACGATGATGATATTATGGCTGATTTTGAGGATGAGGCTAAGATCATGCCTGCTCCTACCACCACAAGAACTCGTGGTGGTGGTGGATCAACCAAGCAGAAGTCTGTGGCTAGAAAGTCAACCCGGAAACCATTCAACAAGTGGAAGTCCGAAGAATATCCATAACATAGGGAAGAGAATTGTCTTGGTGGTATCACGACAGATTCATAGTATTGCTAAAGATAGGGCCGATGGACGCTGTCGGAACCGGGGAGGGATAGCGCGCTAAGAAGCGAACACGGAAGACACAAAGAACACACTCGATCTACCCATGTCCAGGGCCCTCATGAGGAGGTAAAACCCCTACTTCTTCTTTTATGTCTGTATAAATGTGGGTATTCGGGTTACAAAGGAGATCCTTGAGCTGTTCTAGCTAGAGGAAGAAGAAGAAGCTCTCTTTGTCTGTGGGTGCCGTCCCTCGCGCAGGAGGGCCTGGGCAACCCTATATACTGGTGCCCTGGAACATAGGTATAGGGTACATGCGAAATACACTATGGCGTAGCGCACGCCGCCCAGCACGGAGCTAAAAGTCCAATGTGCGTCATCGCACTACGTCCTCTGTCGCCTCTGTCGTAGACATGACATGTCCCTGCCCATACCTGGCCACTGCTCCCATCAACCTTTGCAGTCAGCGGAACAGGACTGCCCGTTTCGCCTAGTAATTTGCACCTGCACGCATGTACTGCTCCGTGATACCAGGGATATGCCCATAGCATTGACGTCCGTCCGAGATTAGAGGTACCTCTCCGATCGCGGTTTCTCCAAGACTAACTCGGATAACCCAGGCGAGCCTCTCCGGCAAAACATTATTCGGCAAAACATGTTCCGACATACCATGTATGTCGGTCAGGGTATGCCGGTACGGCTCTATGTCGATCAACCTTGACTTGGTCCATAGTTTGGACACCACTTTACACCTTCCATGACCCTAGCCGGGGGTACCCCCCGACAAGAATCCATATGAGCATGAGAGATATTATTTTGAGAATCCCCACTTCTTCACCAAGGATCAAGAACATGTGTTCAACGACATCTATGTGGGCAAGAACTACTCCGTCGTCTTCCAACATACTCTCAACCTTGATTACATGAGGCTCCCAAAGCACAAAGGATATTTTGATGAAGCTTTGGCAATCTGTGAAGAATTTGGTCTCATTCCTCTGTTGAAGTTCCACCATCCCTACATCGAGTACTACTTCGTGCAATTCGTTGCAACCGTTCATTTTGACAAGGATGAGGTGAGAGCGTTAAGGTGGATGTCAAAGGATAGGATGCTCTCGGCCACCTTGAAGGAATTTGGTGATCTCCTCGGGTACGATGACACGGGAACTCATGTGCCAAGTGGATGGAGATATCATGCCACATATTCTAGAACAAGAGGAAAATTGTGAATAACACCATGGAAGATGGTACTATGGGAAAGACTGCTCATCTTATTCCTCCCTTTGAGATCCTTCATTGCATCTATAAAGAGACCCTTGCTCCTCGTGTGGGAAGTTGGGATGAAGTCCATGGATTTATGTTTGACTTGCTCAATAACTCTAAGGAGAAGCAAGGCCCAGGTCAGAAGCTTGATGTGATGGATTAGATCCACGAGGAATTGTGGATTGTTGTGATTGACAAGAGGGCTCCCTTCTATGGCCCTTTTCTCATGAAGATAATTAGGAAGAAATGGTGGGAAGCCACAAAGGAGTACATCATGAAGGATGGCAGCCCCATGGTCAAGCATCCAGTGAAAGAGCCTAAGGTGAAGAAGCACTTCTCTCCTGCTGAGTTAGAAGCTGTTACAGCCAAGAAGGAAGTTGCCTCTCGTATTGGTGTGAGGGCTGGGGCACCGTCTGATGAGTATCACACTATGGATGATCCATCTTGGTTCAAGAAATTCCAGATTAAGGCCAAGAAGGCCTTTTGCCTCCATCTTGAGCTCTAGGAGCGTATGTATGATGCTCATGTCGATCACAAGAAGGATGCATCCCGCCAGAAGAAGATGACGGAGAAGATAGGATTGCCCGTGTCTCCAGGTTCTGAGGGGTCTATCACTCCTGGGGAGAAGTGGATCTCCGAGCATAGCACCTGGAGCGACCCCGACATTCCTTCCTCATCCGCTCACCATGACGTTTAAGACAAGGAGTGACTCTTATGGACGTTAGCCTCTTCTCCCTTTTTGGCATTTTATGACAAGGAGTGAGAATGAGTATATTAGGTTGAGCCAGAATTTGCATGGGTGGAGGCACAAGCACTTGCTATCTATGATTTTTCTTTTCTTGTGTCTCTGTTTAGTTGAAAGTTGAACTTTATTTTCATTTAGTGTTGAACTATGTGTTGGAGTGTGGTGTAAAGCATGCATTTTATCCCGTTAAGTACCTATTATCTATTGCAAGTCTTTATCCTAGCTCTATATCTTATTGTGATCTAGTTCTAGTTTGTTTTAGTGCACTTGTACTCTCAAATCCTCGCTCAATAATTGTGTTGTCATCAAACACCAAAACGGGGGAGATTGAAAGAGCATTTCCTCATATTATGTTTTGATGTTTGTTGACAACACAACTAGATCCCTAATGTGTGCTACAGTACTGCAGGAAATCTTCATGCTTAATTTCCATATATTTTTCCTATATTACCTTGTGATAAACCCCATTGAGTTCACTATGAAGAAAGAACCAATTTGTGGGTTTTCTGTCAAAGGTGGTACTACCGGGAGGCGTCCGATAGTACCGTGATTTCCTGGTTTTTGGTACTGGAACCACAATTTCGATTGTGGCAGAATTCGGAACTACCGGACTTGCCCGGTAGTACCGTATGTGAAAGTTTGATCAAGTACCTGCGAAACTGTTTTGTTGATATGGAGCGGTACTACCGGATGGCCCGGTAGTACCGGGGTCGCCGTACTGCCGCTGTGCTATGGTAGTGCCGTAATTTTCAAGCTATGGTACTGGAATCGCAAAGTTGAAGTGCACAGAATTTGGTACTAATGCCCCCGTGCGTTAGTACCGCCTGTGGAAAGCAACCCAGTAGATCCAGCGTTGACCCCGTGAAGATTAGAAGGGCCGATAATACCGGACGCCGTCTGGTACTACCAGGTGAACCAATAAATGCTCAAACGGTCAGTTTTGGAGGGAGGGTTATAAATAGCACATCCCCTTCTTCTTCAAGAGGTAGCTCGTCCACCATTAAAGGTCTCATTTATTGAGCTCACCAAAAGCTAGATTTCTCCCAATCCCTCCACCCAAATTCGTTTATCTTCGGAGGATTGAAGGAGAAGGCCCCGATCTACATCTTTACCAACTTTTTCTTCATTTTCCCCTCATTCACTTTAGGGAATATAGTCTAGGGTTTCCTCGTGGAAAACCTAGACCCAATTGCTACTCCATCGTTGATTGGTGATTCTAGGAAGCCCCCAATTTGGTTGGGGGTGTGTGCCTCAAGCTTGTTGTAAAGGACTCGATTCCCGCCTCAAAGGGGATCAATAGTGGAAGGTGAATTAGGCCTTTATGACGAATTTCATCGGATAATAGGGTGAGGCCTTTGTGACATTGAGTAGGCCTTCATGAAAAAACTCACACCTCTCCAATGAGACTTACTCCCCTCGAAGGGAGAAACTCGGGATTACATCCTCGTCTCCACGTGCTTCCTCTATCGGTTACCTCGTTCCCTATCTTATACTTTGTACCTGTATCCAGTTGTTTGTTGTTCTTGTCATATTGGTAAATTCACCATAGTTGCATATCTAGAGAATTTAACTTTATGTCAAGTCTTAATTTGAAAAAAAATTAAAATTGGTCGTAGCACCTATTCACCCCCTCTAGGTGCCCATACTATCCATTCAACAAATTATTATACCATCATGTATCCTAAAACCACAACCCATGGCCAATACAAGAACTGGCTCACGGCAGGCTTCGCTAGACTAGCGCATCTGCATCAATGTCATGTGCCTTATCACCCCCACAAAGCTATGATCGCCATACATCTGCAAGAACAACTTCTACCCCCATCAGGCCAGGTCACCAGGAAGAAAAAAGATAGCCACGCTATAGATGTCATCTATCCAGGAAGATAGATGCAATAAAACAGAAACATGAGGAGAAAAAATGCTGCTCCAGTCAAAAGTACCATACCTTCCATCTGTGACACGCAAATTTCTTTTCACAGTGGGCTTGCCCCTCATGTCTAGTGAAGTCAGAGGAGATATCCCACTTATCAGACCAAGGATGTCTGCAGTTGATAAGCACCAACAATAATCTTAGCGACGCAACACCAAATCACTATGAAAAACAAAGAGAAGTTCTCTGCCAGAGCACCAAGAATATAGCAAACACATATACCCTCCTTCTATATATAACACCATCTCCCTCGGACAACAGCACAAAAGAACACAGAGCAAAATATGAGAGAGCACCTTGCTCCTCACACCTGATGCCTATCCCTGATTCAGCACCAAATCCCCTAAAATGTGGGAAAAACACTCCAATCCAACTATTTCAATAAGCAAGAAGAACACACAACACACCTTTACTAATTAGCATGGATAAACATACAACCAAATGCCCTCTGTACATGTACGATATACACCTAGTCTACTCAACTCTGTAAAAAAGCTATTATTGGCATGTGTGAAACGTTAAAAAGGTAACATGATCTGATATGCATCTAAAATACTCACTGCACCCTGATCTCTGACTGGAAACTGCGACAGCTAGCGACCACAACCTGATAACAATTTCCACTAAACCTGCTACCTTTAAGATATCACTCGAACGATTTAACCATGCTTCTAAAAATGCAAACATGTGCAGAAAAATCGAGCGAAAACTTGCGAGCACCGTCAGCCCACCTTACCCAAAACGGCAAGAAGAAACCACCCTCAGCCCTCCCCCCTTCCCCAAAACGGCAAGAAACCCTAAATCACACCCGTCCTAGGAAAATAAAGACCCAATCCGCAACAGAGAGCATGCACCACACAGATCCACAACCACCAAAGACTCAAAGTCATTCCCCACATCAGAAGCAACCAGCAACAGATAGGGAAGATCTAAGCGGGGCAAGCAGTCACCTGCGAAGGAGAGCCGGGTGAAAGCGCAAATCCGACTAAATCTTGTTTTGTTTGTTTGTTAACAACACTAGTATTATTCTAATGTGTGTTGATGTGTTAGGGTCACTGTTAAATGTTTAATAAAGGTGGCATTATTTCTCGAAAAGAAACAAAAGAGAATTTGAAGTGCTGGAGGTGCTGGATTTTCTTCCAGGCCGGAGTCTCCGGAGTCTCAGACCGGAGTCTCTAGACTCAGGATTTCCCAGCAAACAAGGATCATTGATGTCACTCACTAGACCCTCATCGGATTGTGTCCGGAGTGTTCCCGGAGTTTCCGGCCCAGCCGGAGTCTCCGGTGTGTAGGGGCCAAAGTCTCCGGACTCTTGGCGTTTCCCTGTACAAGAAGCAAACCAAACACTCTCTGAACTCTGGAGAGAAAAATGTGCGGAATCTTTGCTGAGTCTCCGGCCTGTGAAGACCGGAGTCTCCGCCCCTGAAGCTTTTCCAGCGCCAAGTTATAGTGGTGTCTCCCACTGGATGCGGTCCGGAGAGTGCCCGGAGTCTCCGGTGTTCTGCAAAGTTTCTGGCCCTCCGGAATGTTGCAGGAGATTTTGCTAGACCAGATTCTCCGATCTTTACACCGGAGTCTTCGGTGTGACTTTTCCAGAAAAGGTGTCAAACGGCTAGATTTTAGTGATTAGGTATAAATACCCCCTTCCCTTCTTCTTCCTCCAGCCAGCTCGTCCAGAATTGATTGCTTCGTTATTTGAGATCACCCACCAAGCTAGATCTCCCAATCTCTCCACCCAACCCCGATGATCTTCGGAGGACTGAAGGAGAAGGCCCCGATCTACATCTTCACCAACCCGTTCTTCATTTCCCCCCTCATTCACTTGAGGGAATCAAGTCTAGGGTTTTCTTATGGAAAACCTAGACCCCATTGCTACTCACTTGTTGATTGTTGGTGATTCTTGGGAGCCCCCAATTTGGTTGTGGCTGTGTGTCTCAAGCTAATTGTACAAGACTCGATTTCCGAATCAAAGGGAATCAATAGTGGAAGGTGAACTAGGCCTTTGTGGTGAGGTTCATCGGAGCGTAGGGTGAGTCCTTTGTGGCGTTGAGTAGGCCTTTGTGGCGAAGCTCACACCCCTCCAACGAGACGTACTCCCCTCAAAAGAAGGAACTCAGGATTACATCGTTTTCTCCGTGTGCTTCCGTTATCGGTTATCTCGTTTCCTCTCCTTTACTTTGTGTTTGTATCTTGTTTATTGTTGTTCTTGTCATATAGCTAAATTCACCATAGTTGCATATCTAGAGAATTTAACTTTGTGTCAAGCCTAAATTGAAGAAAAATTAAAATTGGTCGTAGCACCTATTGAACCCCCCTCTGGGTGCCTATACTATCCGTTCACCGGGGACGACGACACACCCACCAAACCACCCTCCCAAAGAGCTCAAGGGCGAAGCAGAAGAAAGCTTCGGCGAAAGAATGAACAACGGCGAAGAAAGAGGAGCGGAAACGGAAGGAAGAAAAGGGAAGAGTCCCAGGAGAGGAGGCGAGTAAAAAAGAGACTGAAACGGACAGAACCTCCTTGCCTCTCTCTACACGCGGCAAGCACGCAACAACAGGAGGAAAGTAAACCGACGTATGTCCAAGCCCACGACCCATCGAGAGAAGAAAAGAACAAGCAGCACAGAACCAGACGTTGACATGTGGGCCACAGACAAAGGAGAGAGCACATATTCATCCTACATTAGAGTTTGGAGGGACGATATCGCAACCTATAATTTATTAATATCTTACCTCTACGAATACAAAGAACATGGGTTAGGGCATCCTCAGTCGCGTCGCCCCCCCCAGGGCCCAAAACGCCGCCGTTTTGGGGCCGCCACGGCGCCAAACGGCGCTAATCTGGAACCTGGGGGGCAGGGTTCCCAGTCACCCCCCAGCCCAACATTCGGCCCAAAATAACTCGAAAAATAAAATTCGACGCACTTTTATTGATTCGACGAAAGTTCATACAGTTCGACTGAAATTTAAACTAAAAACAGTAAAACTACGTCTACTGCAAGCCTAGGCTCGCCGCGATCGCCTGGCTGTAGTCGCAGTCGTCCCCGTCGTCGTCGTCCGAGCCGCCGTCGTCCCGCCTGCTCGTTCCTTGGTCGGGATCGCGGCAGTGCGGGTTGCTCGGCCCCGCGCCGGAGTCGCCCCACCTGCTCACCGCAAGGGCTCGCTGAAGCTCGGCTTCTTCGTCGCTGTCGGGGTCTAGCACGACGTAGGGTATCTCCCTTGTCTGCGGAGGGAGAGGAATGCGGCGGCGGGCCGCATTGGCGGCAGCTTCCTGCTCGCGCTGCGCCTTCCGCTGCTCAGCCTCGGCGAGGAGGCGGCGCTGGAGCTCCAGCTCCTCCGCGGTGCTGTCGCGCAGACTCCAGTCGGCGGCGACGTCGTCCGCGACTGGCTGGAGGGTGTTGCGCGACATCTCCTCCGCGGCCTTCAAGTCCGGCCACTCATCGTCCTCGTCCACCTCCGTCTTTGGGCGGGCGACGCGCTCGAAATCCGCGCCCTGCCGTTGGCGCGGCCCGCCGATGCGCAGGACGCCGCCGCTGCGTGTGGGGGCACGGGCGCCGAAGTTAAGAATGGGAGGGGTCAGAGAGAGGGATTGAGCGCCGGAGGAGCTCGAGGTGGCCGACGACGAGCCGCCCATCCGCCGCGGTTCCCACGAGGGGTGCGGGCGGGGCGGCATCTGCAGCCGGGGCTCGTTGCCGGCATCGATGTAGTCCAGCACCCACTCGAGAGTGCGGTGCTGGCCTCCCCACCAACGCTTGCGCCCCGAACTGTTGGCGCGGCAATCGACAGGGCCGTTGTTGCCTTCGGCGGCGAGGTCCGCGTCGTGGCGGCGCTGGAGCTCCTGCCACCAGAAAGCGTCCTGGCCGTGCGGCCTCCAGTGAAGCCGCGCGGCCTCGTCCAACGGCAGTCCTCGGCGGACTTCCGCGATTGCCTGCCGGAATTCGGCGTCGGTGGAAGGGATTGGGGGCACGGGAACCCCGCCGACGCTGAGGTGCCAGCGAGGTTGCCCGCCGGCGGAGCTCGGGAGGCCCATGTCGGGCGGGCATGGATAGCCCGCCCGATATAGCGACCACGCTTCGTTCCTGCGAAGGTGGCGGCGGCGGCATCGTCGTAGTTCGCCATCGTAGGGGAGAAAGCACGGGGAGAGGAGAGCGTCAAGGAGGAAGGACGGGGAGAGCGGCGAGGAGGAAGAATGGGGAATGCGGTGAGCGGCGGGGGGTTTTTGTAGCCTGTCGGGCATTTACTGCGCCGCGTGCCCTCGCTACCGCCCGCCACGCCATTACTCCGGCAGCCTTTGAACGGGCGCATGCACTGAGCGGCCGCCACGCCATAAACGCCGGCAGCCTTTGATCGACGCGGGAGTCAAGAAGATGATCACGGGGGTTTCTGTTCCCGCGTTTTTTCGACGCGTCACTGACAGAGCTGGCCCGCGTGGGCTGCACCGCATTTTCGCCCCCCCAAGCCGAACCCAGCGGGCTAACTTTCGCCTGGGTGCCGCGGCGCGAATTAGCGCCGAAACGGCGCTATTTAGCCTTCTGGGGGGCGGCTGGTGCGAAAACGGCGCTATTCGCCGCTTCCAACGCTAAAAAGGCCGCCTGGGGGGCGCTGGGGGACGACCGGAGATGCCCTTAATGAGGGTTGTTGGGGGTTCCATTTCCAAAAGATTTCGTGCGGGACTACGACACCCGATCTCTCAGTGCACGCAGCTGCCACACTAGCTAATCTTGGAGAACGAACGGAAAGTCAGAATGTTATGCACGATCAAGCAAGGATAAGCACTGCAAAATGGCACTCACACCTAATACGTACCATTATTCTCCGGATTCTTCTTGGAGTACTAGCGTCCTAATCTGATCGATCGAGTAAACGAAAATTTTAGGGGAAAAGTTGTCACTTTTGGTACATTGGTCGTACACAGCCGATCTGTCCTACGTCACAACTAAGTGGACTCTAGAGAAAACCCATGTTACTATGGTAGTGGATGCACGCATGTTTTCTAAAGGAAATTTCAACTGCTCTCACGGCTTCTACACCTAATCAATTTTATTACTGCCTCCGATCCATATCTGAATTGGATGTTTAGCACTAGGGGAAGTATTTAATATTGTTTGTATAATATATGCTATACTCAAGCTTGCATAAGTGCATAGCAAATACAAACTAATCAATTTTAATGCATCGTAAGATAGTATGTTACGCATGGTGTCATCCCGTAGCTAGTATGCATTAATTCAATAATTTCATGAAGATTTAAACGGAAAAGTATTTATTTTTACAGTTTTCTAAGAATAAATTATTTTTCACTTACATATCATTCCGTATATAAATTAAAATAGCATACCAAATATCGTTCATATCAGTAGATATACTGTTCTATATCAAAAAAAAAAATATGTGAGAAACATGACATTTCTTATCTAGTATGCTAAATCCCATGTTTTGAACCTTGGTTTGATGAATTAAAAGTCCATGGCCAACGTCATTCGCCCATATAGTCCGGACAAATGAATGCCGATATCGATCAAAGTAGAATCGATGTCAACCAGTCTTCTACGAGTGCGCAAACAACTACTCCAGCCGGCACAAGAATTTCATCACCACGACTTCCAAACGTTGGCTCTACACGATCATTGTCCTCAATTTCGACCTTCTGCAAGTCAGTGGATACGTATAGGAACCCATGTTACTATGGTAGTGGATGCATGCATGTTTCCTAAACGAATTTTTAACGCTCTCACGGCTTCTACATCCAGCTAGAAGATCCACGCGGTTTGATGGAAGGTTTAAAAAGTCAGATAGACCCATATCGGTTTTGGTTTGGCTGACACGTCTGATGATATATCCACGATATGTAGATGAACAGGGGAAATAATCAATTTTATTACCCCCCCCCCCCCGACCCATATTAATAGTAGCTGAATCAGATATATTTAACAGTAGGGGAGTATTTAATATTGTTTGTTTAATATACTATACTCAAGCTTGCATAAGTGCATATAGCAAATACAAAATAATCAGTTCAAATTTTCTTAATCTATCATAAGATAGTATGTTATGCATGTGTCATCCGCTAGTATACATTACTCTTCAATAATTTCATGAAGATTTAAACAGATAAGTATTTATTTTTACCGTTTTCTAAGAAGAGATTATTTTCACATGCATATCATTCCATATATAAATTAACGGTTTTGCTAAATCTCAGTCGACTGAGATTTTTTTAAGTCTCGGTCACTTTTTAGAAAGGTGCAACCGTAGTTCAAAAAAAAAGTGCAATTGCACTTTTCTGGACAAAAAAGTGCAACCGGTTCAGTTGCACTTTTCTAAATTGACTGAGACTTAAGAAAAAATCAGTCGACTGAGACATAAGGCAATCCCATAAATTAAAATAGCGTACCAAATATCGTTCATATTGGTACATATACTGTTCTATGTAAAAAATGTGAGAAATATGACATTTCTTATCTTGTATGCTTAATTAATATGGCTAGTACACCAATAGATATATTGGTTAAATTGGTCCATGTTTTGAACTTTGTTTGATGAAGGAAACTAAAAGTCCATGGCCAACGTCATCGCCAAAATAGTCCGGACAAAAGAATGGCGATATCGATCTACGTAGAATCTGCGTCTCCCAGTCTTCTGCAAGTGCGCAAACAACTACTGCAGTCGGCACAAAAATTTCATCACCACGACTTTCGAACGTTGGCTCTACACGATCATTGTCCTCAGTCCTCAGATTCGAGCTTCTGCAAGTCAGTGGATATGTATGCTGCAAACTAAAACCCATCAAAAGTACCATTATCTTCGTCAAGTTGTCCACCTATAATGGTGCATGTATTGATTCCAACGATGGATTTTAGGCACGTGGTTACCCTTTATAAACAAACTGTTAGTGGGGCTGTTAGAGGAAATTAGCAGATCGATCCTACGTAAGCCAGCAATGCAGTAGAAGTATCGTGGATGCCTACTCAAACAACACAGTGAATTACTAGTGTAACATACTACCATGTTGCTGCTAGAGCATGAGCATGCAGCCAGCCCACTGAATTACACAAGTAGCACCACAATGGATATTAGGCACGTGGTCACCTTTATGCCTGTATAAATAGACATCCTGATGCATGCTTGCAGTGCACAACTAGCTCAAACACTAGCTTCCGTCCTTACACTGACTGACAGAGACACTCTTAGGTCGATCTTGTTAGTGAAGGGAAAAACCATGGCGACTTCCCGTGCTTTGGCTGCACTGCTCGCTGTGGTGCTACTTGTAGTTTGCTCTTCGGTGCCTCGTGTTCTGGCCTCTGATCCGGGGCAACTCCAGGACTTTTGTGTTGCTGATCTGATGAACCCTGGTATATATATAGTTCCATCTTCATTTTACGTGCCTAATTTCGTTCGTACGCTGAGCTAAGAGGAGTGTTTATTTCAAAATCAACGGATAAATTCTTATGTCAAGTCAAATGATATTTGTATACTGATTGTTTTATAGAATAAAATTGAAGCACTTGCACACTTTATAAACTGCACGTAGCTTGCTCAATAAAGAACTATGTTTTGCTAACTTAGAAATAGTAAATTCATATATATTTTTTTGGTGATAACTAAGTTAGTTCATATAAATGTTGATTCCCTGTCTCTTAATTCGAAAAAAAAAACTTTCTCTTGAAAAAATATTACTAGGATATTATATGCAACAACAAATATATGCATCCTTAATTTAACCTTGTGCGTGTGTTCATAAATCCATGCATGCAGTGTTCGTGAATGGGTTCGTGTGCAAGAACCCCAAGATGGTGACGGCCAACGACTTCTTCCGCCCTGGCCTCAACGTTCCGGGCAAGCTGAACGCGCAGGGCTCCGCCGTCACGGCGGTGACGGTGCTGCAGCTCGCCGGGCTCAACACCCTGGGCATCTCGATGGTGCGCATCGACTTCGGCCCCAACGGGCAGAACCCGCCGCACACCCACCCGCGCGCCACGGAGATCCTGACAGTGATCAAGGGCCAGCTCCTGGTGGGCTTCGTCACCTCCAACCAGGCCGACGGCAGGAACCTGCTCTTCACCAAGCAGCTGGTGGAGGGCGACGTGTTCGTCTTTCCCGAGGGGCTCGTCCACTTCCAGCTCAACAACGGGCCGGTCGCCGCCGTGGCCATCGCCGCGCTCAGCAGCCAGAACCCTGGGGTGATCACCATCGCCAATGCCGTGTTCGGATCCACGCCGCCTATTAATGATCTAATACTGGCCAAGGCGTTCATGACAGAGAAGGCCACCGTGGACTGGATCCAGTCCCAGTTCGCGCCGGCCATGAGCGGCAACAGCAGCATGGGCGGCGGCGGCTACCCTGGCATGAGCAAGAAGCCATAAGGCCGGCGGCAATCCATTACCTCAATACTAATAATTTAAGATCCATACATTTGCTCGTAAAACAAAACATACCAAAGCCAGACAGCCAGTGCAACTTCAGGTTATATGTACGCTAGTCGTTTGTGTTGATCGAGGAGCAAGTACTAGCTCTCTCGGCCGTGTCCAATAAACAGTCGTAAAATATTGCATTGATGTACTGGTAGCTCTGTAAAGTTGCCTCTACTCTGTGGAATAAAATCCAAACAGTTTGTGTTTCTTCTTGATCAGCACTTGATTCTGCTGCGTGGTAGAGACCAGTCAAACTAGTCGTTTGGGGCCGTAAATTTTATACCTCATCCTCGACTTAACCAACTAAGTCAGAGATGGTCATAGGAGAAAAAACCACGTGCGTCAGCCATCATATTGGGTGCAGTTACAAACGTCGTAGATTTACAACTTGCAACTTATCCCAAACGATGGCTTACCATGACGATACGCTCTACTCGTCAGAAATTTAGTCTTTTTATCAACATAGCTGAATTTGGATCACACCAAAATAACAACTCTCCGTTTGGATGTTCACACCCAGCTCAGCTTATCCTCACGAGTTCACCATCACGATCACAATAGCTGATGTGGAGCTTCACGATGGATAGTTTTAGCTAGTATGCTTCCCCTCCACCGTGTAGCCCATAATGGACATGATTCATGTGCATACACAGGTTGTGAAGCTCTCAAATTCCAGGCCTCGTAAGGGTAGGTTTTTGATGAGGACATCCCTAGCTCTTCACCTATTGTTGAACATGAAGATCCTCCAATCAAAGCTAATGAAGTTAGAATTGGTCCAATGACAAGATCGAGAACCAAGCTACTTCAACAACAGGTGAATTCACTCCTACTTGAGTATAATGTTTATAATTGTGAGAACTTTATACTACCTAAATCATTGCATCTATGTGTTCTTAGGTTTATTGATAACACAAACATTAATGGAGATCATGGAGAGAAGATACACATGGATGGAGATGAGCTAGAGGAGGAGATGGTGATCAAGTGCTAAGGATGGTGAAAACAAGCATTGCAATTATTATTTTACAAGGGGATGAGTGCCTCCACAAGGTGAAATGCACTCATTGATGGACAAACAAGAGGAGGGCGCCCACATAGAAGATCAATGCGCCATAATAGTGTTAGGTTTGGTTTCCATAACCAATGTGGCCGAATTCCTTGTGTGGGAATCGGTTTGTATCCATATTTGTGAGTCCTAGTCCTAGTAGGAGTCCTAGTCCTAGTAGGGAGGGTTGTGCTTGCGCAAGGAGCCTTGTGGCCGCACCCCCTCCACCTATATATGTTGGCCACCTGCGTGTGGATCAATTAGACTACGTTAAATCCAAAAACCCTAGACCTCTAGATTGAAACAGCTTGTAAGCCTTTCATCTGGAAGTTCATCTGCAAACCTTACGTGATACCTGCTGTTCCACTGGGAATAAGACGGTACAGTACCACTTGTAGTCGGTGGATTACTTGTGCAAGAGTGTGGAGTTGAGAATATCCATTGGGTTGCTATCTTTTGCATTGGCATCAGGGATCAGCCGGAGAGTTCTTAGTGGCGCACTAGTTATCATACAGAAGTTATCTGTGAGTTCACTGAGAAGATTGGGCCACCCCTTATCATCTTGGTATCAGATTTACAGGTTGCCTCGGTGAGCTATCATAATTCCCCTTTAGTTTGAGTGTTTTTATTTCCTATCCAGAAAATTGCCCCACAAAAATAGTTCTAGTCATTGCCATAGCCTAGATATCACCTTAGTTTCATTACTTTTGCTGTCCTTGTGTTAGATTTTGTGTTGCTTTTTATCTTTTTTAGATCTCTTATTTTCGGCTAGGTTTAGGGTTCCTTGTTCACCTAGTCGAAATCTATCAAAAAACTACAAAAAGATCCGCAGCCATCCACCATATACACTCCAATCCGAGTCCACATAGGTGTCCTGCCGCGGCACCAAAACTTTCCAAAACGCTGCCGCACCCCTTCCTTGTGGTTCGGATTTGCCACCACCCACCGCAAACCACCACCGCTGCCACCCCTTGCCGTACTTGGATTCCGAGCGTAACGCGCTTACAAAAGCCCCTCACCCGCCCGCATCGCTGTTACCAAACCCACCCGCACGCGCCCCACCCACGGCACCAAATCTCTGCCCTCGCTGCCGCGCGCTCGCTCTTACCGTACCGCCCACGTAACGCTCGCGCGCCGTATTTTCGCTGTAACGCGCTTACCAAACGCCGTATCGCTGTTGCACGCGCTGCCGCGGCACAAGAATTGCCGTTTTCGCTGCCGTGTGCTGTTGATCTGTGTTGTTTCTGTCGCGGGACGATTTTTCATCGTTTTGCTGCCGTAGTGTGCTGCCGCGGTACGAAATCCATCTGTTTTGCTGCCGTACGTGTTGGTTGCTGCCGTGAGTGTTCCAAAGCCATATTTTCACCTAGAATCTTTTGCTCTTTCGTTTATTTTCCTGTTTTTCATCACTAGGACCAATATATCCGTACCCTTGTGAACCTTAGCCACAGCCTTTCTACAGCATTATAATAGGAACTTACCCACAAGTATAGCTATTTTGTGCTCTGACAGGTTGCTCATATTTCATCACCACCATTGTGTTCACTTGTGTTTGGTTAATTGTTGCTCCTAGCTTAGTGTAAGTCCATTGAAAAATTCAAAAAAAATAAAATAGAAAAATCAAAAAGTATAAAAAAAAGAAGAGAAAAGAGAAAAAGAACAAAGTGCAAAAGGCCATATCATTACTATTGTTACTAGTTGAGCTTGCCATTGTGATACTTGGTTTTTCATTGAGCAATCTTGTGCATGTCAATTAAGAGCCTAGCTAGTGACTTTCTAGTGCATTGCAAATTTCATCCACATATTGCTTTGCCACATTTGTCTCCATTGTGTGAGTTTCCTTGGGTATTTTATATCTTCACTAAGACAGCAAATAGGATTGTTACTTTGGTGATTGTTAGGTATCCATACCAAGCCCCACTAAATAACCTTGTTTGCCTTTGTGAGAGTTAAAAACCTGGGTATTCTCTCTTTCACACCAAAGCACTTTAATTGCCTCTACTTGTGGTAAGTATCTCTTTTCACTTTGGAGTGGTAAGGTATCCTATTGTTTTGCTAGATTCTTGAGTGAGTTGAGAGAGGCACCACAACCTATACTTGTTTTATTTTCACTAACCTTCTAATGGATCTTTCTAGTAGTGATCTTGTGCAGCAAAAGAAGGACCAATCCGAGGGAGTGAATTGGAGGGAGTATGAGGCATTAAGGGATGTGTTGACAAAGAAATTGGATGACAATGAGGAACACTACAAGAAATATGTTAATGAAGCTTGTGATCCCGTTTATGAGATAGTTAATGGCATGGAGAAGAAAGTGGAGTAAACCAATAAAGTGGCCGAGACCAATACTGCTCAATTGAGAGTAATGCAAGATTCTATTGATGCCATCAACAATACCATGACTGATCTTCAAAGATTGATTCAAACTCGGTTGCCACCTATTGATGATGACAATGCTAGTGTCCATAGTGATGCAAATAATGAGGAGGAAGCTAATTTTGGCCGTGGAGCTAGAGGAGAAAGAGGAAGAGGAGGTTTTCAAGGCCGAGCTAGGCGTGTGCCTTTGCCCAATGCTAATGACAATAGAGAAGATATATTGGGTAAACCCAAATTTTCTATTCCATCTTTCAGCTTTGATACTATGGATGTGGAAGAATTCTTGCTTTGGGAGTTGAAAATTGAGAAGCTATGGAGATTGCATGATTATAATGAGGATAGAAAGATCAAGTTGGCATCTTCTGAGTTTGATGGATATGCTCTTAGATGGTGGGACAATTTAGTGAGAAAGAGGCATAATGATGGTGAGTTACCCATTGCTACTTGGAACACCATGAAAAGGCTCATGAGGGAAAGATTTGTACCACCCAATTACATAAGCAACAATTTGACAAATTACAACAATTGAAGCAAGGTCTCAAGACAGTTGATGCTTATTATCAAGAGATGGAATTAATTATGCAAAGAGGCCGTGTGGTTGAGCAAGAAGAGCAAACAATGCAAAGATTTCTTTCAGGATTACATTATAGAATCAAGGGCATTGTGAGACATTATCAATATGCTAATATGCATGATCTACTCCATCATGCTAGAGAGGCTGAATCTCATTGTCACATCCCAATTTTGGAATACCTGATAACACAGTTGTTTTGCTAATTGCTTGACAATTAAACTTTGATTGTGACAATTAAACTTTGATTGTATTTGTTTGAGTGCAACTAAACAAACTAATTATATAAACTTACATGGCTAAGAAATTGAAAACAAAATATTCAACATATTGTTCCAATGACTTTGACAATATTTTCTAAAGTAAATATTGATCAAAGAGTTTTCCAAAAACATCTTATGAATCCAATACTTGTTGAATATTATTCCAAGACCCAAATTAAGAAGAAGGAAACACTTAATAAATTTCCCTAAAAAGATTATCAGAAAAAGAGGCATTCTTAGATGCTTCACCAAAATCTTATCAAATGTTTTTCCAACCTTGCAAGCTGAAAAACAAAAGTATTGGAGAGCATTGACTTGCTATCCCTAGTCACATAAATATTTTGGCAAAGCATTGTTAAAGAAAAGCCAAGTGCCTTATTAAATTGAAATTCCAATATTTCCAGAAACAGAAAAACTAAAACAAGTTACTATTGGAAACTTTCTTAAAATGATTTGAAATTCATACCATTTCTTCCTTATATCTAATAAGGAACACACACAAGAGGAGACCAAAAATTGAATCCATTAAAGTCCTGAAAACATGGTTTTTCTCCACAGCAACATTTGGGATTTTGAACAAGTTTGTTCTACAAACTTTTTCCAAATGCCATGAAATAAATACCACCTGCTCTATAGCATAAATAAGGATGAAAAACAAAATGGTACAAGTTTTTGAATAATTTAAGTTGCCAAAAACCCCTGTTTTCTTGACAGCACCTTTTTGAAATTTGAACAAGTTTGTTCTATGAAGTAACTCAAAATGACTTGAATTTTCTACCACATAAGGAACACATCAAATAAGGAATGTGTGACAAAAATTATAATTTTTGGAAGCTCCTAAGTAGGTTAATAAATTCCATGTCCACTTATGTAAGAATTCAAATTTGAACAACTTTGAATTATCAAGTTTAGGCAAATGAGCCAATTTTCATATATGTTGTACATCTCAACTAATTAGAATTTTGGGCAAAAGGATTTAAAATTTTGACTTTGTTTGCTTGGTGAAAACATCCATTTTCAGAGAGGAAAAGGACCTACTTGTAAATACCCAGGGACCAAAGGGAAATCCTAGTCATCCCTGTCCTTCTTCTTCCTGTAGCAAGCAGTAGAGGGCATGGCTGCCCATGCCCCATTGCTTCGAAGGGAAGCTTGCTAGGTAGATAAAAACCCCCCATGTGTATCTCTACCTGCCCCCTCTCTCTCCCCCTCGAAGTCCCTCTCTCTCCTCTGAAAATATCTCAACCGAAACCCTAGCTCGAAAAGGCTCGCCGTCGATCGGCCGTTCCCGAGCTCGCCGCCGCTCGCCGTTGGCGCCATCGTCTCCGCCTCGTCGTGGTGGTGCTCGGTGCAAATGGAATCGAGCCGAAGCGCCGCAGGGAGCCCGCGCCGTCCAGTCCTCGTCTGCGAGTCCGGCGGACTCCGGTGAGGCATCGCCGCGGCCTCGCTCCTCCTCTGCCTTCTCCGAGCATCCCCGCGCGCTCGTGGTGAGCAGGCGCGCCTCGCCGCCCTTTTTCCCCTCTCCCTCTCCCTCCGAATCGATGCCGTGCCGTGCTCCCTCTCGGGCCGCCGTGCGCCGTCCGTCGCCGCCGCTCTCCGGTTGCTTCCCGGGAAGCGAGGCTGCCCCTAGATGAATCCCCAAGTTGAGAGCAACGCGTTGATACCTTTTGTTTGTAAAACGGTGAACGGAATCGCGGTTTGGAACCTCGCCGGAGCTCTCCCGCCGGCGAGTGACGTCGCGATGACGCGCGCACGACGTTAGCGCCCTTGACCCGCGCGGGAGCAGGTCAAACCTGCCCGTGGGGCCTCGCTGTGCCTGCGTGGCCGAATGGCCCGCAGGTCAGCGGCTACGGCTGGATTCCCCCGCGGTGCATTTGGATCTGGCCGGCCCAATTAGCAGATCTAGCCCATGACACTAGTTTTTCCAATTTTATTTTTGCAGAAACATTGCATGTTACTTTAGGGCCAAAAAGGAAACGTAAAAGACGAATTTGGCCAAGAAAAAATTCACAGATGTAAAGCAACAAATTCTAAACCACCTCCAACTTGTAGATCTACATTTGGATGGATATTTTTGCAATGAAAAATGATTTGGCAACAGGTACCAGAAACACCAAAATGAGCACCATTTTTATTTCACAACTCAGAATGAAGTGAGGCCAATTGAATTGGAAAGCCCTTGAAATTTCCTAACAGTAGCAATTAATATTGCTTCCAAATTCCATGTATTTTTGAAATGGCATGCAATTTGGTAAAACACCAGAGAGAACTTTGGTGAATTTTATAAAATTATTAAAAATGAATTTTGATGCAAACTCAACTGGATGGTCCTGTATATGTTTAGGACTATCCAAACCTAGAAGGGTTTAATTTTTAGAGCATCCTATAAAATTTGGTGGACAGATCTTTGTTTCACCTGTTTCTGCCATTTTGGCATTTTAACTATTTAAATTGTGTGATTATATTTTTGTGTTGCAATGTTGTTTTCTAGCATGTACAAGTTGTGTGAACTTGTTTTCTAAGTGTTACTTAACTATTTTAGCATGTTATATTGTGTGGACTTGAGTGGAGAAGAAATAGGATTTATATTAGTAGCATATGTTTTATCTCTAGTTTACTACTTGCATATAATTTTTGATTGATTAATTTGTGTGCAAGTGATTGAATTGTTGTGTTGAGATATTGTAATCAGTACCATGTTGGTACTTGTATTATGATGGTATCACCTCTGCTAGCTTGCATTTGATTTGGTAGAAAAGCATGAGTAGCTTTGTCTTCACTATGAGATTGTTATGGAAAAATTCCCTCATGTGTGGAATTTTTGACATAATCATTTGTGGTTGTATAGCCACATATTTTTGTGTTGTATTCATAGGGCCAGTAGCTTTTTGATGATGTTGTTATGAGTACTTGACCCCTAAAGTTTTCACATGTGTGAAAACAGTAGCATGAGTATCCTTACCTTGCTTATTTGTGCACCCTATTATTTTTCTACTAGTATGGTTATTGAACTAGATGCTAGTTTAGTCTTTTGTTAATTTTTAACAAGTGGACCAGAGGCTTTGTGACCTCTTAATGCTTTGATATGCTAGTGGAACACCCACTGGTGTCATTGCATTTTTGGTGGAAACATTATTTCCCCCACACTAGATGTGTTTCTTTTATATAGTTCTTTTACTAATGAGTGCCTAGTATTTTTTCTTTGGGAATTTTTGTGCTAAATGAAAATGGGTATGCTTCTGTTTGTAAGTGGTTATAATCATGTGTGCCTTGCTAGGAAAAATCCATATTTTTAGTGTTGTTTGTTTCCCCTAGTAATGTCCCTTTTTATTACTACTAGTATGTAGGAGTTGCCCTGCAAATTGATGCATTGTTTTATCAGATGGGATATTTTTGTTATAGCAAGTATAGATAATTTTCACTACTGTTTTCAGGACATGGACCCTCTGGTTGTATTTCAATTACTTGATTGAAATGCATCCATTGATTCTTCATGTTTGAGTAGTGCTAGTTTCCTTAGCAGTTTTTGTATTGAATTAATTTTTCCTGCCAACTTGTGTTTGGTAGATATTTGTGTATCCTTGCATGAGGACATGTTTTCATTTACCATTATGATAACATGGTTCCTTGTTTGCATTTTAGTACTTTACTTATTATTCTTGTTTGCATAGCAAACCCTTAGTAGAAGCATGTCTATAAGATTCCTCCTTTTCAGTCATTGTTTCTATTGTTCTCACTATGAGAATTGTGTGCTTTGTGATGAGTCTATTACCTTGTTATCCTTGTGTAGGCTCACTGATTTGTAAAGGTAACTTTTGCAAATAATGTGCCTTATTTATTCTTGGTGTGAAATTAGATTTAGTAGGATAGCTACCTTTTTGTTTTTTGTGGTGTGGTTGATAGACCCATTGCCATGCTTATTTTTGTGCATGTTTTATATACTTTTAGTAGGCTCACCCTTGTGAACCTAAGTGTATTTTGGGCTTATTAATATCTTGGTATGAGAGTGGCACACCCACTGAATCCATGATATTAAGGTTGTGAGATATGTCCCTCCAACCTTAAGTTGTCTTATTAAATGGCATTTCTGCCAAGTAGGATTGTTTGATGGTTTGCCTCAATTAATAATTGAGTGATTTTGTTATTATTAGATTTCCTTGCTGTATGTATTGTTATGTATGGTTTATTGCCTTGATTGGTTCTGAATGTGTGTCCTTTATTCCTTTTACGACGTTAGAAAACGAAGAGGAAGGAAGTGTCGTGAAGATCTGTTTCAAGTTCCAGTCACTCCAAAACCAGGGACACAAGGAGATACCAGGCAAGCCATCCTGATTGCTTGCTGATACAATACTTACCATTATATATCATGCATGTTTTACCTCTGAAGTTTTACCAAAACTGGATTATCAAAACTATTTTTGATGTGGCTATTACTACTATACTAGTATATATGTTACTATTATGCCAGTAGTTAAACTTGGTAATACCAAGCCCATAGGCCACCATATGGTATTTATTACCATAAAATATATTAGTCCCTAAGTGGACACCCTAAAATTGTGATTCTACAAAACAAAGGCTTTACGAAAAAAAAACCCGGAGAAAAGGGCGAATCCTTGTTCTCCGGATGAATGTGGAAGTGGTCATTTTTGAGAAAGTGGTGTTTTCAAAAATGACACATAACCTAGTCTTCGCTGGACAACCTTTACCGTACTGCCACTTTACCCCAATATGGGTAGGGGCCTTATTAAAAACTTGTTATGGTTAGTATGTGTGCTATCTCAAGTGCTATAGGGGATTGGATCCTCCGAACCGAAATTTCGCTAGGAGTGGAGAATACGGGACATCTAAAGTGTGGGATTAATTTTCCCTCCGGATGCAGCAGTTGGGTCTCCTGTTTGGGCGGTGTGGGACACGGCTTGCCAGGGAGGGGGAACCCCAATTGAAGAGATAGTCATGTACTAGCTTGCACATAGCGGATAGTCAAGATCAGTTATCTGATGTTCTCATAGGTTGAGGACAGTCCATGGGTGTTTCATGGTGGATTCTGGATCTGGTGGAAATGTGTACACCTCTGCAGAGTAAAACTATTTCGAGATAGCCGCGTCCTCGGATATGGACGGTTGAATGGCCATGTAGCTAGCATTGTGTCAATGTTTTCAAAAGAGGAAGTTTTTGAAAAGGAATTTTGGAACGGAAGTGTTGAACTTGTGAAGTTCGGAAAGGAATGGAAACTTATACCGTGGAGGTATCGTCGATAATGAAAAGCCAGATGATGTTATACAAAACAAAATGTTTTGCAAAGAAAACCTTTTCTACTCTAAGCAAGAATTCTGGAAACTGATTCCAAGAAGTTTTGCAAAGAGAAAATATTCTTTAACAAAGTTTTACAAAAAAACTCTTGTACATGTGAGATCTACAAGAGAAATAAAACTATATTATTTTCTTCTGAAGTATCTTCTTCAACGAAGATACAGATTAACCTGACTGCAACTGTGGTGTCAATCATATATGAACACCATTGGTAGTAAACCCTATTTATAGCCTACCTATTCCACCATATAAGCATAGTTGCATGTTGGTAAGTGATATGATGGATGTCTTGCTGAGTACATTCAAATGTACTCATTATGGTTTCGCCCCTGGTATCTACTTGCCAGACTTTGAGAAGGAGTCTCCGAAGGAGATCTATGAAGAGAAGTACGGAGTTGACGGCTCTGCGAACTAGGATCGTCTCCGGGTCAGCAGCCTGTAGGTTAAGGCGTGACTTGGGCTCAACTGCGTTGTGTTTTTATTTGTCTTCCGATGTGTTTGTTAAGTTGCCTGCCCTTTTGGCAGTTGCTTTAAACTTGATCATGTGATCATTTGTGTAATACCTTTATGTATTCGTGTAATGGATGATGTATTTCTGTGTGCCAACTGTGTATGTTGTTCACGACTGATCTTTCTGGGATCGTGAATGTATGCATACGTAGGGTTTCAGACTGCCGGTCTGGGGTCCTTACAGAGTTGGTATCAGAGCCATCCTGACCTTAGGAGACCTTAGTTAGCATGGACGTCAGATAGGAAAGAAAAGTATTTTTGAGTAAAAACCTATTTACTATCTAAATTATTTCTATCTAAGGGAATTTTAGTATATTTTCCCTCCTTCTGATCTTTTCAAAAGATTCTAAGTGCATATCAAGGGCGTCCTTGAACAGTGGTTCGAAGGGCGGGCCTTATGGAGTTAGTATCTCTCTCGGTTAAGAGTTTATTTCTTACTTGTTTGCAACTGCTCCGCTCTGTTTTTGAAACATCTCTCGTCTTTGAAGTTTTCTGTCCAGAAAATAGTTGGAGTTTCAAAAACAGATTGTTGCATAAAGTTTCATCAAAACTTTACTTCTATTTGTCTTGTTTCTATACAAAAACTTTTATACTTGCCGATGTCCCGAGAGACCAAAATAATTGCCTAGCTCTACAGTGATGATGGTCAGAAGTAGATATAGTTCTTCAGCCACTTCTAGGATTTTGGATCATCCCCCGACGTAGCTCCAATGGAACCTTGCTTGTGTGTTTTGGCTTGCTTATGTGTGTCCTTAGGACTTTGTGCTGTTGTTTGGTGTAGAATTTGGTTCATCTAGGCTTCTATATGTCTGTGGGGTGCTCAAAATTTGCAGATTTGTGCTTGCCCCGCTCTTGTTTTTGAATCGCCTCTTGTTAAATTTTTGCAAGCAAAAATGTTTGTATAGCATTCAAAAACAAGAATTTGTTGCTTAGACTTATATTTGTTTTCGCTTCATAATGCGACCCGTCGTGAACCACCACCATCTCCCCCACAATTAATGAAAGCACCGTTGTGCCTAATAATAGAGGACCATCAAGCCACACGAGCTGATAGAGTTGCTACCAGTGATGCACTCCAACAGATAAAGCTCCAAAAATGACAACCCTCAAAGAAGAAAAGGCGTGAAGAAAACCAACCAATACTGACCAAAACCTCTGTGTTTTGTCTGTTTGCAAAATACTCGTTTTGCCCTGTGGGCTAAACGTTGCTTTTTAAAGGTTATATACCTCCCTCCTATGGAGAAAGGTGCAAAATAATTCTTCACATGCCATGATGCGCAACCCCCTCAAAAGCCAATCCGAAGAGCACGATTAAATATTCGACGTACGATGACGCTAGTCGTATCTTGTCGGACAAACATTATTTACTAGAAAGCTAACAAGACTAACATGCTTTGTCTAATCTTAGGTTGACACCTAACCAAAGCATGCGAACTACTGACAACTCTTTCTAAAACAAGAAATTAAGTGACTTACGACACCTTTTAATCTAGTTGGTAAAAAAGGAGAAGTCACGAGAAAATAAAATGATGACCTATTCGTTTACTAGTCAATAGGATATCATGTGTATCTACTTTGGAAAACCAAATTTTAGTAGACGTTGTAAGTACTATGAAATTCATGGTTTAGAAATTAAGTGAACGATGGAATAGTTATGATAGATCTAGGAAACAACAGTTTTCCTGTTTTTGTTTCTTTGTGTGCTCTTGAGTGAAATAAATTTGTGTATTATTCAATCTTGCTTCCTAACTTATATGGACTTGTTAGGACTTGTTATTATGTTGTTTTCTTACAATAAATCTACCCTAGAAAGTGGGTGCATGATTGAAAACTCGAATAAAAATTAAATAGCATTTGTTACCTTCTAGTTTATTATTTGGAAATATTGTGAGAACTAGATCTGTATATACTTTCGTAGTAGATTTTGTGCTATGTTTTCTTTGAGTCCAGTACCATTTAGGTACTGTTATTTTGATGCTTGTACCTATGTTAGCTTGCATGTCTCTTAATAGTAAAGCATGTGTAAGCATTACTATCAGTATGCACTAGTATTGCTTCACTAGATTAAATAGCCTTATATTTTTACCTGGTATGCAAAGTTTTTCATGAGTAACCAGAGGCTTAGTACCTATTTTTCCTTGGTATTAGTAGGCCATAGCCCACTGGTCCTATTGCATTTTGGCTTGAGGATGAAAATCCCCAACCATACACAGGTGTGAAAATAGCATGTTTCACTATGTGATTGATTTCTATTTTTCACCATGGAAAATATAATTGTTTCTTTTCACTTATGCAAGTGAGAAGTTTATTTCTTATTAGTAAATACTAATATGTTTAGGTGTTATCCTTTTGTTGGCATAATATTCCTTAGGGGTATCATGTTAAGAAATGTTTCACTATCGTGTGCTAAAATTAAATTGTTCGCAAATAAAATAAATTCCTCTTGATTGGTAGATTGTTTGTGAATGATTTTAAATTGAGTGTATGGAGTTTTAAAAAGGCTTAGATAACTTTTTATTAATAGTATAGCTACTGGTTGTGTGAGTTATACCTTGCTTGTTTGCTAGTAATTGTTTAAGAAAAACATAAATTGCTAGAATTAATTTATGCATGTTTAATAGTTGTATCATGGGATTGTTTTGATGTTTCTGCTTATTAACATGAGTAAGTTTTGTGTACTGTTATTAGGTACACTTATATTCATGACTTGCTTGTTTAAGTTTAAACATCATGATAGCATTGTTTGCTTCTCTAGAGTGAAACTAGTTTCACCACTAGAAAATGGTGATTTTTGCTCTAGTATTACCCTCTTTTTATTTTACGAGCATATGTGTTGATATAGCATGTTTAGGAAGTTATTACTTCTGTTATCATGCCATGAATTATTTAGTTGCATGTTCTATGGTTATAGTACATGATTATCTCTTATAGCATGCTGGTGTAGATTTTTCATACTAGTGTGTTATTTGCGCAGTCCTGTTTTTTTTGGCCTGTGTAATAGGAGTTTTTATCTTGTGTAAAGATGGTATTTTAGAGTACCTTTATGATTGAATTCATTGGTTTTTAGCTACTGGTTGTTTGCTAATTGTTCATGATTGATGGATTCCAAAACCTCTAATAAACAATAACCTAGTGAATAAATAGTCTATTCATCTGTGGTGTTGTTTGCTTGCTTATTGGATTGTGTTTAAATGTTTTACCTTACCATGAGTTTATACTGGTGTTATGATTGTGCTTAAGAGTATCTTATGAAATTAAAACATCCAACTAAAATCATGAACATATTAAGTGATAGTTGCTTGTAGGGAGTAACACCCACTGCCATGGGTATTGTTCTGTCTGTTTATTTTACCTTGGCAACCTAACCTTTGCACCCACAAGATATATTTTGTTAGCTTCTTATATACCTTGTTATGAGAGTGGTAGACCACTCCATATGTGGTATGTAATATGTGGGATATAGCTAAGAACTCATGTAATAATTGACGGTACGTTTCCAGGTAGTTCTGCACTAACCTTAATTTTGTTCGTTTCTAAATCGTCCAAGACTCAAGGTTAAACTAGGAAACAAAAGTTTTGGACCTAAAACACTACTGGTGTACTTTTTAGAAAGAATTTTCTAATTTAGTGAAGTACCCCTCCTCCCAAGGAAAGTCAAAGGGGGGAAGCACCTGCACTCCAACACTAACATTGTGTTTGTTGGCCCTCCCTTAGTCCTCGCTTGCGAATCTCGGGGACGAGATTCTTTTTAAGGGGGGAAGACCTGTCACATCCCAATTTTGGAATACCTGATAACACAGTTGTTTTGCTAATTGCTTGACAATTAAACTTTGATTGTGACAATTAAACTTTGATTGTATTTGTTTGAGTGCAACTAAACAAACTAATTATATAAACTTACATGGCTAAGAAATTGAAAACAAAATATTCAACATATTGTTCCAATGACTTTGACAATATTTTCTAAAGTAAATATTGATCAAAGAGTTTTCCAAAAACATCTTATGAATCCAATACTTGTTGAATATTATTCCAAGACCCAAATTAAGAAGAAGGAAACACTTAATAAATTTCCCTAAAAAGATTATCAGAAAAAGAGGCATTCTTAGATGCTTCACCAAAATCTTATCAAATGTTTTTCCAACCTTGCAAGCTGAAAAACAAAAGTATTGGAGAGCATTGACTTGCTATCCCTAGTCACATAAATATTTTGGCAAAGCATTGTTAAAGAAAAGCCAAGTACCTTATTAAATTGAAATTCCAATATTTCCAGAAACAGAAAAACTAAAACAAGTTACTATTGGAAACTTTCTTAAAATGATTTGAAATTCATACCATTGCTTCCTTATATCTAATAAGGAAAACACACAAGAGGAGACCAAAAATTGAATCCATTAAAGTCCTGAAAACATGGTTTTCTCCACAGCAACATTTGGGATTTTGAACAAGTTTGTTCTACAAACTTTTTCCAAATGACATGAAATAAATACCACATGCTCTATAGCATAAATAAGGATGAAAACCAAAAGGGCACAAGTTTTTGAATAATTTAAGTTGCCAAAAAACCCTGTTTTCTTGACAGCACCTTTTTGAAATTTGAACAAGTTTGTTCTATGAAGTAACTCAAAATGACTTGAATTTTCTACCACATAAGGAACACATCAAATAAGGAATGTGTGCCAAAAATTATAATTTTTGGAAGCTCCTAAGTAGGTTAATAAATTCCATGTCCACTTATGTAAGAATTCAAATTTGAACAACTTTGAATTATCAAGTTTAGGCAAATGAGCCAATTTTCATATATGTTGTACATCTCAACTAATTAGAATTTTGGGCAAAAGGATTTAAAATTTTGACTTTGTTTGCTTGGTGAAAACATCCATTTTCAGAGAGGAAAAGGACCTACTTGTAAATACCCAGGGACCAAAGGGAAATCCTAGTCATCCCTGTCCTTCTTCTTCCTGTAGCAAGCAGTAGAGGGCATGGCTGCCCATGCCCCATTGCTTCGAAGGGAAGCTTGCTAGGTAGATAAAAACCCCCATGTGTATCTCTACCTGCCCCCTCTCTCTCCCCCTCGAAGTCCCTCTCTCTCCTCTGAAAATATCTCAACCGAAACCCTAGCTCGAAAAGGCTTGCCGTCGATCGGCCGTTCCCGAGCTCGCCGCCGCTCGCCGTTGGCGCCATCGTCTCCGCCTCGTCGTGGTGGTGCTCGGTGCAAATGGAATCGAGCCGAAGCGCCGCAGGGAGCCCGCGCCGTCCAGTCCTCGTCTGCGAGTCCGGCGGACTCCGGCGAGGCATCGCCGCGGCCTCGCTCCTCCTCTGCCTTCTCCGAGCATCCCCGCGCGCTCGTGGTGAGCAGGCGCGCCTCGCCGCCCTTTTTCCCCTCTCCCTCTCCCTCCGAATCGCTGCCGTGCCGTGCTCCCTCTCGGGCCGCCGTGCGCCGTCCGTCGCCGCCGCTCTCCGGTTGCTTCCCGGGAAGCGAGGCTGCCCCTAGATGAATCCCCAAGTCGAGAGAAACGCGTTGATACCTTTTGTTTGTAAAACGGTGAACGGAATCGCGGTTTGGAACCTCGCCGGAGCTCTCCCGCCGGCGAGTAACGTCGCGATGACGCGCGCACGACGTCAGCGCCCTTGACCCGCGCGGGAGCAGGTCAAACCTGCCCGTGGGGCCTCGCTGTGCCTGCGTGGCCGAATGGCCCGCAGGTCAGCGGCTACGGCTGGATTCCCCCGCGGTGCATTTGGATCTGGCCGGCCCAATTAGCAGATCTAGCCCATGACACTAGTTTTTCCAATTTTATTTTTGCAGAAACATTGCATGTTACTTTAGGGCCAAAAAGGAAACCTAAAAGACGAATTTGGCCAAGACAAAATTCACAGATGTAAAGCAACAAATTCTAAACCACCTCCAACTTGTAGATCTACATTTGGATGGATATTTTTGCAATGAAAAATGATTTGGCAACAGGTACCAGAAACACCAAAATGAGCACCATTTTTATTTCACAACTCAGAATGAAGTGAGGCCAATTGCATTGGAAAGCCCTTAAAATTTCCTAACAGTAGCAATTAATATTGCTTCCAAATTCCATGTATTTTTGAAATGGCATGCAATTTGGTAAAACACCAGAGAGAACTTTGGTGAATTTTATAAAATTATTAAAAACGAATTTTGATGCAAACTCAACTGGATGGTCTTGTATATGTTTAGGACTATCCAAACCTAGAAGGGTTTAATTTTTAGAGCATCCTACAAAATTTGGTGGACAGATCTTTGTTTCACCTGTTTCTGCCATTTTGGCATTTTAACTATTTAAATTGTGTGATTATATTTTTGTGTTGCAATGTTGTTTTCTAGCATGTACAAGTTGTGTGAACTTGTTTTCTAAGTGTTACTTAACTATTTTAGCATGTTATATTGTGTGGACTTGAGTGGAGAAAAATAGGATTTATATTAGTAGCATATGTTTTATCTCTAGTTTACTACTTGCATATAATTTTTGATTGATTAATTTGTGTGCAAGTGATTGAATTGTTGTGCTGAGATATTGTAATCAGTACCATGTTGGTACTTGTATTATGATGGTATCACCTCTTCTAGCTTGCATTTGATTTGGTAGAAAAGCATGAGTAGCTTTGTCTTCACTATGAGATTGTTATGGAAAAATTCCCTCATGTGTGGAATTTTTGACATAATCATTTGTGGTTGTATAGCCACATATTTTTGTGTTGTATTCATAGGGCCAGTAGATTTTTGATGATGTTGTTATGAGTACTTGACCCCTAAAGTTTTCACATGTGTGAAAACAGTAGCATGAGTATCCTTACCTTGCTTATTTGTGCACCCTATTATTTTTCTACTAGTATGGTTATTGAACTAGATGCTAGTTTAGTCTTTTGTTAATTTTTAACAAGTGGACCAGAGGCTTTGTGACCTCTTAATGCTTTGATATGCTAGTGGAACACCCACTGGTGTCATTGCATTTTTGGTGGAAACATTATTTCCCCCACACTAGATGTGTTTCTTTTATATAGTTCTTTTACTAATGAGTGCCTAGTATTTTTGCTTTGGGAATTTTTGTGCTAAATGAAAATGGGTATGCTTCTGTTTGTAAGTGGTTATAATCATGTGTGCCTTGCTAGGAAAAATCCATCTTTTGAGTGTTGTTTGTTTCCCCTAGTAATGTCCCTTTTTATTACTACTAGTATGTAGGAGTTGCCCTGCAAATTGATGCATTGTTTTATCAGATGGGATATTTTTGTTATAGCAAGTATAGATAATTTTCACTACTGTTTTCAGGACATGGACCCTCTGGTTGTATTTCAATTACTTGATTGAAATGCATCCATTGATTCTTCATGTTTGAGTAGTGCTAGTTTCCTTAGCAGTTTTTGTATTGAATTAATTTTTCCTGCCAACTTGTGTTTGGTAGATATTTGTGTATCCTTGCATGAGGACATGTTTTCATTTACCATTATGATAACATGGTTCCTTGTTTGCATTTTAGTACTTTACTTATTATTCTTGTTTGCATAGCAAACCCTTAGTAGAAGCATGTCTATAAGATTCCTCCTTTTCAGTCATTGTTTCTATTGTTCTCACTATGAGAATTGTGTGCTTTGTGATGAGTCTATTACCTTGTTATCCTTGTGTAGGCTCACTGATTTGTAAAGGTAACTTTTGCAAATCATGTGCCTTATTTATTCTTGGTGTGAAATTAGATTTAGTAGGATAGCTACCTTTTTCTTTTTTGTGGTGTGGTTGATAGACCCATTGCCATGCTTATTTTTGTGCATGTTTTATATACTTTTAGTAGGCTCGCCCTTGTGAACCTAAGTGTATTTTGGGCTTATTAATATCTTGGTATGAGAGTGGCACACCCACTGAATCCATGATATTAAGGTTGTGAGATATGTCCCTCCAACCTTAAGTTGTCTTATTAAATGGCATTTCTGCCAAGTAGGATTGTTTGATGGTTTGCCTCAATTAATAATTGAGTGATTTTGTTATTATTAGATTTCCTTGCTGTATGTATTGTTATGTATGGTTGATTGCCTTGATTGGTTCTGAATGTGTGTCCTTTATTCCTTTTACGACGTTAGAAAACGAAGAGGAAGGAAGTGTCGTGAAGATCTGTTTCAAGTTCCAGTCACTCCAAAACCAGGGACACAAGGAGATACCAGGCAAGCCATCCTGATTGCTTGCTGATACAATACTTACCATTATATATCATGCATGTTTTACCTCTGAAGTTTTACCAAAACTGGATTATCAAAACTATTTTTGATGTGGCTATTACTACTATACTAGTATATAGGTTACTATTATGCCAGTAGTTAAACTTGGTAATACCAAGCCCATAGGCCACCATATGGTATTTATTACCATCAAATATATTAGTCCCTAAGTGGACACCCTAAAATTGTGATTCTACAAAACAAAGGCTTTACGAAAAAAAACCCCGGAGAAAAGGGCGAATCCTTGTTCTCCGGAGGAATGTGGAAGTGGTCATTTTTGAGAAAGTGGTGTTTTCAAAAATGACACATAACCTAGTCTTCGCTGGACAACCTTTACCGTACTGCCACTTTACCCCAATATGGGTAGGGGCTTGATTAAAAACTTGTTATGGTTAGTATGTGTGCTATCTCAAGTGCTATAGGGGATTGGATCCTCCGAACCGAAATGTCGCTAGGAGTGGAGAATACGGGACATCTAAAGTGTGGGATTAATTTTCCCTCCGGATGCAGCAGTTGGGTCTCCTGTTTGGGCGGTGTGGGACACGGCTTGCCAGGGAGGGGGAACCCCAATTGAAGAGATAGTCATGTACTAGCTTGCACATAGCGGATAGTCAAGATCAGTTATCTGATGTTCTCATAGGTTGAGGACAGTCCATGGGTGTTTCATGGCGGATTCTGGATCTGGTGGAAATGTGTACACCTCTGCAGAGTAAAACTATTTCGAGATAGCCGCGTCCTCGGATATGGACGGTTGAATGGCCATGTAGCTAGCATTGTGTCAATGTTTTCAAAAGAGGAAGTTTTTGAAAAGGAATTTTGGAACGGAAGTGTTGAACTTGTGAAGTTCGGAAAGGAATGGAAACTTATACCGTGGAGGTATCGTCGATAATGAAAAGCCAGATGATGTTATACAAAACAAAATGTTTTGCAAAGAAAACCTTTTCTACTCTAAGCAAGAATTCTGGAAACTGATTCCAAGAAGTTTTGCAAAGAGAAAATATTCTTTAACAAAGTTTTACAAAAAAACTCTTGTACATGTGAGATCTACAAGAGAAATAAAACTATATTATTTTCTTCTGAAGTATCTTCTTCAACGAAGATACAGATTAACCTGACTGCAACTGTGGTGTCAATCATATATGAACACCATTGGTAGTAAACCCTATTTATAGCCTACCTATTCCACCATATAAGCATAGTTGCATGTTGGTAAGTGATATGATGGATGTCTTGCTGAGTACATTCAAATGTACTCATTATGGTTTCGCCCCTGGTATCTACTTGCCAGACTTTGAGAAGGAGTCTCCGAAGGAGATCTATGAAGAGAAGTACGGAGTTGACGGCTCTGCGAACTAGGATCGTCTCCGGGTCAGCAGCCTGTAGGTTAAGGCGTGACTTGGGCTCAACTGCGTTGTGTTTTTATTTGTCTTCCGCTGTGTTTGTTAAGTTGCCTGCCCTTTTGGCAGTTGCTTTAAACTTGATCATGTGATCATTTGTGTAATACCTTTATGTATTCGTGTAATGGATGATGTATTTCTGTGTGCCAACTGTGTATGTTGTTCACGACTGATCTTTCTGGGATCGTGAATGTATGCATAAGTAGGGTTTCAGACTGCCGGTCTGGGGTCCTTACACTCATCTACTTGAGGAAGCACAAAATTCAGCTAGAACAAGGAGTAGATTCCCATTGAGATCATCTATTACTCCTAGTGTTCCACCACCACCACCTCCATCATAAAATTTTCGAGGTGCCCCGTCATCCAAATCCGAGCCTAGTGTGGCTAATACAAGGAAAACATCACAACCAGCAGCAAGTGCCTCGGGTTCTAGTGCTCCTACTACAAGGAATAGAGATATTACATGCCACACATGTGGAGGAAAAGGGCACTTCAAGAAGGATTGTCCAAATTCAAAAGTGATGATTATCAATGAGAACAATGAGTATGAGACAGGTGATGATGTTGATCCTAATGATCTTGATGATGATGATGGCTATTTGAGTGATTCTCCTTTGGATGCTTATGCTACTACTATGCCTTCTATTATTTGCGCCCAAAATTCATTGAGTGTGGTGCCTAGTCCTGAAAATCAAAGGCGCAATCTATTCCAAACAAAGGCTGTTATTTGTCCCAACATGGCTTGTAAAGTCATCATTGATGGAGGGAGTTGCAGAAATTTGGCTAGTAAAGATCTATGTGCAAAACTCAATTTGAAATATATGCCACACCCTTCTCCTTATCACATCCAATGGTTGAGTAGCACAGGACAAATGAAGGTTTCTCATATGGTGAGAGTGGAGTTCCAAATTGGACCTTATAAGGATATCATTGAGTTTGATGTGGTGCCCATGACAGTTTGCCACTTATTATTGGGAAGACCTTGGCAATTTGATAGAAGTGTGAAGCATGAACGAAGAGCAAATACTTATGAGCTATATCATCATGGGAAGACTATTATTTTGAGGCCTATGACTCCACAACAAATTGTAAATGAGTCCCAATCCAAAATTGTTATGAAAGTGGAAAAAGAGAGAGAGAGGGATGAGGGAACACCAAAAATACAAGCCATGGGGAGTGATAGCAAAACCAATTCGAGTGGTAAAAAGAGAGAGAACCTATTATGCATGTTAGCCACTAAAGAGGATTTGAGGGAATTTAAGGATGATCCTTCACTAGTCCCTATTGTGCTTATTCACAAGGGAGAGATTTTGGTTTCTAATGACATGACCCCTATTCCTCTTGGTGTTTCTAATGTTTTGCAGGACTTTGAGGATGTTTTTCCACAAGATGTGCCCTCGGGATTGCCACCATTGAGAGGAATTGAACATCAAATTGATTTGATCCCGGGAGCATCTCTCCCAAACCGAGCCCCTTATAGAACCAATCCACAAGAAACAAAGGAGATCCAAAAGCAAGTACAAGAACTATTGGACAAAGGTTATATTTGGGTTAGTCTTTCTCCTTGTGCCGTTCCCGTTATTTTGGTTCCTAAGAAAGATGGTACTTGGCGCATGTGTGTAGATTGTAGAGCAATTAATAACATCACTATTCGTTATCGTCATCCTATACCACGTTTAGATGACATGTTAGATGAATTAAGTGGTGCTACTCTTTTCTCTAAAATTGATTTGCGTAGTGGATACCATCAAATAAGAATGAAAGAGGGAGATGAATGGAAAACTGCTTTTAAGACAAAATTTGGTTTATATGAGTGGTTAGTAATGCCCTTTGGTTTAACTAATGCACCTAGTACTTTCATGAGATTAATGAACCATATTTTGAGAGACTTTATTGGTAGATTTGTGGTAGTTTATTTTGATGATATTCTCATATATAGCCACAATGAACATGACCACATGGATCATATTAGAAAAGTTTTGCAAGTGCAAAGAACTAATAAATTGTATGGTAATCTTGAGAAGTGCACTTTTTGCAAAGATAAGGTTATATTTCTTGGTTATGTTGTTTCTAAGCATGGAATTGAGGTTGATCAGTCTAAAATTGAAGCTATTCGAAATTGGCCAATTCCCACTAATGTGAGTCAAGTTAGAAGTTTTAATGGGCTTGCTAGTTTCTATAGAAGATTTGTGCCTAATTTTAGTACACTTTCTGCCCCTTTAAATGATCTAACTAAAAAGGGTGTTAATTTTGAATGGGGTGTTTCTCAAGATATTGCTTTTGATACTTTGAAAGAGAAATTGATTTCGGCCCCCTTACTTATGCTTCCAAATTTTGATAAACAATTTGAGATTGAATGTGATGCTAGTGGCATAGGTATTGGAGGTGTGCTCATGCAAGAAAAGAAACCTATTGCCTATTTTTCTGAAAAATTGAATCGTGCACAATTAAATTATTCTGTTTATGATAAGGAGTTATATGCACTTGTGAGAGTTTTAGAGGTATGGAAACATTATTTGTGGCCTAAAGAATTTATTATACATAGTGATCATGAAGCATTAAAATTTTTGAAGTGCCAAAATAATTTGAATAAGAGACATGCTAAGTGGGTTGAGTTCATTGAATCTTTTCCATACATCATAAAACATAAAAAGGGATTGGATAATGTAGTTGCTGATGCTTTGTCAAGGAAAAATATGTTACTCTCAAATTTAGAAATCAAGGTTTCGGGTTTGGAGGGTATTAGAGATTTATATGATGAAGATAATGAATTTTCTATGCCATTTAATAAATGTGTTAATACTAAAGCATGGGAAAAATTTCATATACATGATGGGTACTTGTTTAGAGCTAACAAATTGTGTATTCCCGAGTGTTCTTTGCGTTTATTTTTGATCCAGTAATCTCATAGTGGAGGATTGATGGGACACTTTGGAAGAGAGAAAACATTGTTGATGTTGGCAGAAAATTTCTATTGGGCACATATGAGAAGAGATGTGTATAGATTGGTGCAAAGATGCATTACTTGCAACAAATCCAAATCAAAATTGAAGCCCCATGGACTATATACACCATTGCCATCACCAAGTACACCATGGGAAGATATTAGCATGGATTTCGTGTTGGGATTGCCAAGAACAAAAAGAGGACATGATTCTATCTTTGTGGTTGTGGATAGATTTTCAAAGATGGCTCATTTTATTCCATGCCACAAGAGTGATGATGCTTCTCACATTGCCAATTTGTTCTTTAGAGAGATTGTGAGATTACATGGAGTTCCAAGGACTATAGTTTCAGATAGAGATGTCAAGTTCATGAGTTACTTCTGGAAGACACTTTGGGGTAAGCTTGGCACTAAGCTATTATTTTCTACTACTTGCCACCCCCAAACTGATGGACAAACCGAGGTGGTTTATAGAACATTGTCCACATTGCTAAGAGGTATGATCAAGAAGAATTTGAAGGAGTGGGAGGAGTGTTTACCCCATGTGGAATTTGCATACAATAGAGCTGTGCATTCAACTACTCAATTATGTCCTTTTGAGGTGGTGTATGGTTTCAAGCCTATTACTCCTCTTGATTTATTACCACTTCCATTGCATGAGAGAGTTAATATGGAGGCATCAAAGAGGGCTGATTTTGTGAAGAAGATTCATGAGAAAACAAAAGAGGCCATTGAGAAGAAAGGAAAACATGTGGCTGAAAGAGTAAACAAGAAGAGGAAGGAGCTTATATTTCGGCCAGGAGACATGGTGTGGGTGCACTTTAGAAAAGATAGATTTCCCACATTGAGAAAGTCCAAGTTGATGCCTAGAGGAGCTGGTCCTTACAAAGTTATTTCAAGTATCAATGATAATGCATACAAGATTGACCTCCCAATTGATGAGTTTGGTGTTAGTAATTCTTTTAATGTGGCTGATTTGACACCTTACCATGGAGATGATTTAGCATCGAGGTCGATGCCTTTTCAAGAGGGGGAGGATGATGAGGACATCCCTAGCTCTTCACCTATTGTTGAACATGAAGATCCTCCAATCAAAGCTAATGAAGTTAGAATTGGTCCAATGACAAGATCGAGAACCAAGCTACTTCAACAACAGGTGAATTCACTCCTACTTGAGTATAATGTTTATAATTGTGAGAACTTTATACTACCTAAATCATTGCATCTATGTGTTCTTAGGTTTATTGATAACACAAACATTAATGGAGATCATGGAGAGAAGATACACATGGATGGAGATGAGCTAGAGGAGGAGATGGTGATCAAGTGCTAAGGATGGTGAAAACAAGCATTGCAATTATTATTTTACAAGGGGATGAGTGCCTCCACAAGGTGAAATACACTCATTGATGGACAAGCAAGAGGAGGGCGCCCACATAGAAGATCAATGCGCCATAATAGTGTTAGGTTTGGTTTCCATAACCAATGTGGCCGAATTCCTTGTGTGGGAATCGATTTGTATCCATATTTGTGAGTCCTAGTCCTAGTAGGAGTCCTAGTCCTAGTAGGGAGGGTTGTGCTTGCGCAAGGAGCCTTGTGGCCGCACCCCCTCCACCTATATATGTTGGCCACCTGCGTGTGGATCAATTAGACTACGTTAAATCCAAAAACCCTAGACCTCTAGATTGAAACAGCTTGTAAGCCTTTCATCTGGAAGTTCATCTGCAAACCTTACGTGATACCTGTTGTTCCACTGGGAATAAGACGGTACAGTACCACTTGTAGTCGGTGGATTACTTGTGCAAGAGTGTGGAGTTGAGAATATCCATTGGGTTGCTATCTTTTGCATTGGCATCAGGGATCAGCCGGAGAGTTCTTAGTGGCGCACTAGTTATCATACAGAAGTTATCTGTGAGTTCACTGAGAAGATAGGGCCACCCCTTATCAGTTTTGATAAACCGGCTGTGTGCATCGTTTCGATGCAGAGGCTAGGGCGTAGCTCTCATTTCTATAAAAAAAATGTCAGGTCTCGTAAGGGTAGGTCTGGAATTTGTGAATTTTGGCATCCATGCATGTGAAAATTGGGGTGAATTTAAACTTTTTCACATAAGAGGGCAAAGAGATCAAAGTTTCGCTCTATTTGATGAATTATGGTTAGATTATCGAGTACAGTGCAACAAACTTCGACATGACCTTTGCGAAACCTCAAATTTCGGACACAAGTTGGTTAATTGATAATTAAGAATATTATAAGTAAATAGATCATCATGGCCATCACATACAGTTGATGAAAATATCATTTGGAGTTTTATTTCCAAGAAGAATATTTATTTCATGCCCATAATGTTCAATACTACAAAAGTACGAGAAATTTGTGAAGTAAAAAATGATAAAAAAATACAAGAATATTTCATTGACCTCATAGTCATTTCTACAACATTTATTGGGAAATTGTTGAGTACAAAATAAATAAAAGAAGAGTACAATGAGGAAGAAAAATAAAAACCCTAAAGCTAATTTTATCTTATTTTCCTTTGATTGCCTACAAATCAAACAACAAAGAGAAAGAGATGTTTGGGTTATGATTAAAATGTTTGTATCACCTTAGGTGAGAATTTGTTGTTGGAAATTAGCCAATGTGAATCAAAAAATTGGTTTGATCCCCAAATGGTGATTAGAAGGGGAAAACATCTTTCTTAGACATCATAAAGGACAACTGGATCATATAAAAGACATCGTAACATCTAAAGGGACGATTGGACTTTTAGATCACGAGGCAACAAGAAAAGAGGTAACCAGTGAGAAGGTAACATTGCATGGTCCATATCTTAGAGAAAAAATCCCACACTATTTAATTATGAATCATGTTTGATATGAAAGAGCCAAAATGATTCTAAGGGCTCGCTCTAATTGAAAGCTCGGGGGGGGGGGGGGGGTCGTGTATTTGTTCGTGTGTCTTCTTGTTGCCTCGTCGTTTGCTTTGCCGGGGGGGCAGGGGGTTATGTGTATGTTAGTGCATATATGTTTTTTAGTTTTTTTTGTTCCATGTTCTTGTTTTCTCATTTCCTCTTGTTTAGTGTGTTCTCTTGTCTGTAGCGGTGTGTTTTTCGTATCTATAAATTTCACCTCTGTGAGAGGTGAGAGCTGTTTTCTCCCGGTGGGGTGTCTTTGTTTGGTTCAGAGTCACCCCTGGAGTTGTGTCTGACTTCCAATTGTTTTAGTCTTGATCATGGGTCGTTCTGTATGTCGGAGTCACACTCCATATCGGTTGGATGCCGCGTTGGTTCTTGGTGTTTGTCGTGTTGTGCGTTTATCATCTGTTCTTACAAATTTTGTTTTCTGCTGTTTTTTGTTTTCATGTTCCCGGTTCATTTGCTTTCTGTTGTTTAGTGTGTTACTTTTGTTTGTAGCGGTGTGTTCTTCGGACATATGAAACATTTTTTTATTAGGTAAAGATGTTTTCGGCTTTGACTCTAAATGATACGCGTGGTGCAAGAGCCTATGTTGATATGTGCTCTCCTTGTACTGTTTTGTCCTTCTGAGTAGGACAACAATAATACTACCTCCGATCCGAATTAATGGGCGGAGGGCTAGCCAAAGTTTTGCCTAAGCCTTGGCTAGTCCTCCGACCATTAATTCGGATCGGAGGGAGTAGTTAGATCGAGACATAATGTAGCTGAGTCATATTGACCTCACCAAACCTCCTTGTAGAAGGCAAAGTCGATGCATGAGACCTCCGGTTGTCGATACGTGTACCAGGCTGCAGCTTGCTAGAAATGCATGCGTTCATGCATGACAAGATCTCACATGAAGCCACGAGGCCGGCCGGGTGCTATTGCAGAAAATGCTAGACTTACGGAAACTTTTTTACGGGAGGGGCATTGCTCAGTGCTATTGAGGGTTGTTGGGGATCCAATTTCCAACAGATTTCGTGTGGGACTGCGACGCCCTCTCTCGCTGCGCACAGCCGCCGCACCAATCCTCGAGAATGAACGAGAGAAAGTCAAGATATTGAGCACGATCAAGCAAATAAGATAAGCACTGCAGAATGGCACCTGACCTAATACGTAGTACCATTTTCTCCGTGTTTTCTTGGAGTGCTAACTCCCTTCTCCGTACGCATATTTCAGTATAAAAATTGTCACTTGTTGGCACAGGGGTCGTACAACTGGTCCTGTCCAACGTCATAGTTATTTAGTGGAGTATATAGAAAACAATACACGCAAAGCCATTTTGGCTCTCGAGCACTACAGTGAACCGGGTGTTTTGAAGAAAACCGAAAAAAAGATATTTAAAAGTTTCAAAAGATTATGAAAAAATCTAGATGTTAACTATGCTCTATGTTATAAGCATGCAAAATTAAAACATGAAATTCCTTTTATTATGAACTACACAAAAATAAAAAATCTAAATATTTAAAAATGTGTATTGTTCACTAGCTATACTCAGATTTGTACATTTGTCTTTTTTTGTAGAGATCAAATTACAAAGTATTACGAATTGAAATTTTACACGTTTGTAAAAAAACATCATGCAGAATAACCATGGTTTTTTTTCCAGATTTTTTCAAATATTTTAAATTATACTTTTAATTTTTTTTTTCCAAAAAGAGAGATCACTAGTGCCCGGGAGCATGGAATCTCCACTCATACGCGGAAACTACTCCTATGTGAGTAGATATGTATGTTTTTTTCTAGACTTGGGTACATGTTTTTCGAAAGGATGTTATTGCTCTCACGGCCTCCACGACTCCACATCATCAAGATGCACACATTTTATCAGGTTCGATTATTGCATAGTTTGATTCGAAGTTCCTAATATCAGAAAATGATTATTTTGCCGCATTTTAAATTATCTTCTCAAAAATATAGTTTCTAACATCGTTAAAAAAAATTATACTACCTCGGTTTATTTTTATAAGACATTTCAATTTTGACCACATGCATTCTAAAAAGAATGAATCTAGAATCATTTTGTACATATATTCACTCGTTTTACTATGTATGTGGACAAAATTGAAATGGTAAGTAGTGTGTCTTATAAAAGTGAATGGGAGGAGTACTAAAAATAATCAAGCACAAAAAGTGTATGGTTCAAAGTTTTTGGCTGCATAATTAAGACAAGAACATGATAAAATGCATTACTTCAATATTTTCATGAGTAGTTGAATGTATAATTCTCTTTTCACCATATTTGAAGAAGAAATATGTGCTATCTTCACTTCATTGTCAAAGTATTGCGTCAAATATCAGCAATATCGACCAACATACCATTTTTAATAAAGAAATGTGTAAAAATGAGAAAAGTTATTGATATGCTACGTCGGTATAGCTAGCCCACCAATTTGATATATCAATCGCGCCCGCCGGTATTTTCAACCTTGGTTTTATGAATGATCAGAAGCCCATCGCCAATGTCATCATCCAAGCAGTCTCGATAAAAGAAAGGCCATATCGATCTAAGTAGAATCAACATTGCCCAGCTCTCTGTAAGTGCGCAAAAAACTAGTCAGCAAAGAATTCCGTCACCACGACCTCCAAACACGATGCGATCGTACTGTCCTCGAATTCAAGCTTCGGCAAGTCAGTGGATGTATATATGTTGCAAACTAAAACCCAAAAAAGTACCATTACCTTCGTCAAAATTTCCACCCATAATGGTGCATGCATTGATCCCATGATAGATATTAGGCACGTGGTTACCCTGTATAAACTAACAGCTAGTGGGGCTGTAAGAGAAACTAGCAGATGCATCCTACGTAAGCGAGCAATGTAGTAGCAGTATCGTGGAAACCTACTCAAACACTACGCGGTGAATTAGTGACTGATAATAGTTGTTAGTGTACCATGTTGCTAGAGCATGCAGCCAGCCCACTACTCTGTAGTGGTCACCTTTATGCCTGTATAAATAGGCATCTTGATACATACTTGCAGCGTACAACTAGCTAGCTCAAACACTAGCCTACATCCTTACACTGACAGACATTGTTAGGTCTTGTTAGTGAAGGAAAACTACCATGGCGGCCTCACGTGCTTCCACTGCACTGCTTGCTCTGGCGGCACTGGTCCTAGTTTGCTCTTCAGTCCCTGGTGTTATGGCGGGTGACCCGAGCCCTCTCCAGGACTTCTGCGTTGCTGATATGATGAACCCTGGTATATAAATCCATCTCATTTTACATGTTGAATTCCGCTCACGCAACATGCATTCGTTGCATTTTTGCATGTGGTCGATCGATGGGATACTAGCTGAGAGAGTGCCGATTCCAAAATCAACGGAAAATTCCTATTCTAAGTCAATGATGATTCTGAATGTTGTATCCTTGAAAAAAAAATGATCCTGAATGTTTGATTGTTTTATCCACACAAAAATCAACCAAGAAAATGTTGTACCTTCAGGCTTCTGCATCCGAGTGATAAAATTTGTATAATTACAAAGTTTATAAATTGTATGCCGCTTGGTCGGTTTAGAAATTAGAAGTAACTATTTTGTAGCTAACATAGAAATAGATTTTTACCAAAGCTGACAAAGAAATAGTGAATTCATATTTTTTTTGTGATGGATATATTCAAATAATTTAATTTTGCGTATACGATTGTTTTTTAATTTTTACGTGGTGTGCAAATATTACTCTGACTTAGAAACTGCGGATGCACGAATTCTCATGTCTGAATTGACGATCATTATATGAATTTAATTTTGTGCCTGTTTAATCGATCCATCCATGCAAATGCATGCAGTGTTCGTGAACGGGTTCGTGTGCAAGAACCCGAAGATGGTGACGGCAAACGACTTCTTCCGGCCTGGCCTCAACATCCCGGGCAAACTGAACGCGCAGGGCTCCGCCGTGACGCTGGTGTCGGCGCTGCAGCTCCCGGGGCTCAACACCCTGGGCATCTCCCTGGCGCGGATCGACTTCGGCCCCAACGGTCAGAACCCGCCGCACACGCACCCGCGCGCCACGGAGATCCTGACCGTGCTCAAGGGCCAGCTCCTGGTGGGCTTCGTCACCTCCAACCAGGCCGACGGCAGGAACCTGCTCTTCACCAAGCAGCTGATGGAGGGCGACGTGTTCGTCTTCCCGCAGGGGCTCATCCACTTCCAGCTCAACAACGGGCCCGTCGCCGCCGTGGCCATCGCCGCGCTAAGCAGCCAGAACCCCGGCGTCATCACCGTCGCCAACGCCGTCTTCGGCTCCACGCCGCCCATCAGCGACCTCATCCTCGCCAAGGCGTTCATGACGGAGAAGGCCACCGTGGACTGGATCCAGTCCCAGTTCGCGCCGGCCATGAGCGGCAACAGCAGCATGGGCGGTGGCGGCGGCGACATGGGAGGCGGTGGCGGCAACTACACCGGCGGTGGTGGTGGCGGCTACTACGGCGGCGGCATGCGCAAGAAGCCATAAGCTATGCCGGCGATCCATCGCCTTAATAAATTAAGATCATACATTTGCTAGTAAAACAAAACATACCAAAGCCACTAGATGCTTGTACGCTGTGGCCGGCGTGCGCGCGTACTAGCCTTTAGCTTGTGTTGATCGAGGAGTACGTACTAGCTGTCTCGATCGTAGTATATCTAATAAACAGTGGCGAAATATAGCATCGTTGTACTGGGTAGCTAAAAGATGCTGCCTCTACTCTATGTGGAATAAAATCCAAAGGGTTTGTGTTTTTGTTTCTTCTTTCGGACATTTGCACTTGAGATCCAAATTTTCTCGTAACTTGCATAAATCACACTGACTGAACTACTCAGTTAGTAAGATCAAGATTTTCAAGTCTCGGTTACATGAGACATAACATGGCCGCTCTTCTTCTGAGCAAACAGGACACGAGTGCAGACCGACCAGGCAAGGCATGGTCTGATGATCACCAGTTGGCCATCGTGCGAGAAGAGATTAGAGAACAGACATCATTTTCCTTAGTTTCATTCTCTTGAACGGCCAAACATTATTACAGACGCAACACCACGTAGACGCGTTCTGAATCTGAATTCCGAATCCATACTTTTAGAATGCCAGGCCATTGCGGCTTTCTTTTTCAGACATACAGTTCAAGCCAGCAGCCAAAATTGCAGAAGCGAGCAGATATATTATGACAGTGCTAGCAAGAAAAATAAACCCTGAGAGGAGGACCATCCATTTCCACGCTGTGACGTCGGAAGTATTGCAGACTCCAAGCGCAAGCAGCAGCGGAGAAGATGTAGGAATCTGTTTCCTCTCATCGTTCCAGGCTTCAAGGGAGAATAGTGTGCCTCCATTTTTTTTCAATCTTGCAACACTACGATCTTGACAGAACGCCTTTTGAGCTGCAATGGAGTCAAGCAAAGAAGCAATCAGTCATGGTAATGCATGAAAAATCAGAATCCAGTCAGAGATCAACCATATGTTCATTAACATAGTTGAACTGGAGAATTGCCCGTGTATTCGATTGGATGAGTTCGGTTACAGATATAGCCGCGAGAGCGGACATGCAGCAGGTAGTGGCGCACGCAGGCACATACCCTGCGAAGACCAATTCTCCTAAGGCCTAGCTACAACGGTTACACAAAGTATACAAGTGGTAGCTTACAACAAGAATCGTGACAGGTATTTCAACAGCCCCCCGCAGTCGGAACGGCGGCAGGGACGATGTTCAGACTGTTCCTGAACTCTTGGAAGATACCTGTCGGAAGGCCTTTGGTGAATATATCTGCAAACTGAGAACTCGTGGGAACGTGCAAAACTCGTGCCTCGCCAAGAGCCACCCGATCTCTAACAAAATGAAGATCAATCTCCACATGTTTAGTACGCTGGTGTTGGACGGGATTGGTGGAGAGATACATCGCAGACACGTTGTCACAATACACAATAGTGGCTTGCGGGGTTGGCTGATGCAACTCTGTCAGCAACTGACGAAGCCAACACGACTCCGCAACACAATTGGCCACCGCCCTGTACTCTGCCTCGGCGCTCGATCGAGATACGGTGTTCTGGCGTTTGGAAGACCAGGACACTAGGTTGCTGCCAAGAAATACGCAGAACCCTGAAGTGGACTTACGGGTATCAGGGCAACCCGCCCAATCGGCGTCAGAGTAGGCAGTAAGCTCGAGGGACGAGCCGGAGTACAACTGCAAGCCGTAATGGGTGGTACCCTGAACATACCGCAGGATGCGTTTGATGAGATTGTAGTGGACGTCACGGGGCGCGTGCATGAACAGGCAAACCTGTTGAACTGCGTAGGAGAGATCGGGCCTGGTCAAGGTGAGGTACTGGAGAGCCCCTGCTAAGCTACGATAAGTGGTGGGATCAGAGAAGGGGCGACCATCTTGGGCAGAGATTTTTGATTTGGTGTCTACAGGGGTGGCAATGGCGTTACAGTTGAGCATTTTGGCGCGGTCCAGAATCTCCAAAGCGTACTGCTGTTGGGAAAGGAAGAGACCACTTGGCGTACGAGTAGCGTTAACACCGAGAAAATGATGGATATCTCCAAGATCAGTCATATGGAATTCGGAGTGGACAGAGTTTATAATGTGGCGAAGTAGCTCGGGTGTGTTGGCGGTAAGAAGAATATCGTCAACGTATAGCAAGAGGTAGGCGATGGAAGAGCCATTGTGGAGGATAAAAAGGGACGAGTCGCAACGAGAGGCAACGAACCCGAGTGATGTGAGAAATTTGGCAAAACGAAGAAACCACGTACGGGGGCCTGCTTGAGACCGTAGAGGGCTTTGTTGAGACGACACACGTGATCAGGACACGATGGATCGACAAAGCCCGAGGGTTGCTTGCAGTACACGGTTTCAGCGAGCTCACCGTGCAAAAATGCATTCTTCACGTCCATTTGGTGGATCGGCCAGGCGTTAGACGTGGCAAGGCTGAGAACCACGCGTATGGTCGCTGGCTTCACCACCGGGCTGAACGTTTCGCCGTAGTCCACACCAGCTTGCTGCGTGAAGCCACGAACCACCCAACGGGCTTTGTACCGCGCCAAGGAACCATCAGCGTTGAGTTTATGACGGTAGATCCACTTCCCAGTCACGATGCTGACACCTGCGGGACAAGGAACAAGAGACCACGTGTCATTCTGAATTAACGCGTTATACTCATTAGTCATAGCAGAGTACCAATGGGGATCCTTAAGGGCAACGCGATACGAGGATGGAATCGGAGAGGGTGGTGTGGTGGCAGTCAGGGAAAAAAGGCGCTTAGGCATGTGAAATCCACGTTTGGCTCGAGTGGCCATGTTGTGTGCATTTTCGGGTGCGTGTACTGGTACCGCATGCGGGGGCAGGGTTTGGGTAGGTGGCGAGCCGTGAGTGGACGAGGGCGGGCTGGAGCCGCGTGGGGTGGGACACGAGGTAGATGCTGTGGGCCAGGATCCTGGAGTGGCGTTGGCGACGGGCGGCAGATCCGAGAGGGATTGCGGTGGGTGCGCGGAAGCGGGCGTGCATGCGCGGGAGACAGTGGTGTCAGGTGAGTTGGGGGGCGCAGCACGGCAGGTGGGTGGTGGGCCAGCCAATGATTGGGTGGAGCGGATCCCGGGGAGGATCCGATCAGGTGGGGTGGGATCCGGTGCGGATGGGGTTGTTGTGGGCTGCTGTGTGTAGGGCGTGTAGGGAAATTGACTCTCGTCAAAGTGACGTGACGGGAAATAACTACTTTGCGCGTGGCGAGGTCAAAGCACCGATAGCCTTTATGTTCAGGTGGATATCCTATGAAAACACATCGAGAGCTACGAGGGGCGAGCTTATGTGGGCTAGTGGCTAGGGCGTTGGGGTAGCAAAGACAACCAAACGTGCGAAGATGATCGTAGCGGGGGTGGACGCCATGAAGAAGGAAGTAAGGCGTGGTGTTGTGGACAGCTCGCGAGGGACGAAGGTTGAGCAGTAACGTGGCGGTGTGAAGTGCCTCGGCCCAAAATTCGGGTGGTAGATGAGCTTGAAAGAGGAGAGTGCGGATGACATCATTCGTGGTTCGGATCATGCGCTCGGCGCGTCCGTTTTGGGCAGAGGTGTAAGGGCACGAAAGACGAAAAATAACGCCGTGAGAGGAGAAGAACTCGCGGAGAGAGTTTGTAAGAAACTCTCCACCGTTGTCGCTTTGCATACACCGGATGACAGCGTTAAATTGAGTAGAGACATAGGCGAAAAATCGTTGGATGGTGGCACAAGTATCGGATTTGTTGCGTAATGGAAAAGTCCACGAGAAGTGGGAATAGTCATCCAAGATAACAAGATAATATTTATTTCCAGAGAAGCTAACAACGGGTGATGTCCACAAGTCACAATGTATAAGATGAAAAGGTGAGGTGGCACGCGAAGAAGAAAGAGAAAACGGTAGACGTGTATGTTTCCCTAGTTGGCAAGCTTCACACAAGGAATTGGTGGGCTTGTTATTACATGATTGAAGAAAATCAAGAGGCAAATGGGAGAGGGCTTGAGGGCTAGGGTGACCAAGCCGCCGATGCCACAGGGTCGCTGTGCTTGCAGAGAGCACGAAGGAAGAGGTGCCACCGTTGCCGTTGTCCCCGAAGAAAGGATAGAGATCACCTCGACTATTGGATCTCATGAGGGGTGTCTTGGTTCTGTAATCCTTCACAGTAAAACCAAATTGGTCAAATTCAACAGAACAGGCATTGTCACGAGTAAAACGGCGAGTGCTGATGAGATTGGTGACGATGCTAGGGGATACAAGGACATTGTTAAGAGAGAAAGGACGCGAGGTCAGGTGTGCAGTACCAGTGGCAGTGACAGGTAGACGGGACCCATTGCCTACTATGATATGATGAGAATCATGCGCTAATGGAGAATGCGATGAGGTCAAGTTACCTTGGTTCCCGGTGACATGGGAAGAGGCGCCAGAATCCATCAGCCAGCCACCGTGGGGCGGGAAGGCGCCGCCATAGGATGGTGCTTGCTGCACGATGGTGTTGTGATCCCATGAGGGGGGAGCACCGTGGCCTGGCGGTGGGGGGCCCGAGTAGAAGACGGGGTACGCCTGACCGGGCCCTGCGCCGGGGCCGGGGCCGAGAAGACCACGTGGAGGGAACGGTGCCGTCCAGGGAGCGAAGTAGCCGAGCCAACGCTGCTGGCCGGGCCCCCCTTGTCCGCCTTGAGGTGCGCCGCGGCCGTTGCCACGGCCGTCGCCGCGACCGCGACCTCGTCCGCCACGGCCTCCCTGCTGAAAGCCGCCACGGTAGCCGTTCCATTGGCCACCACCGTGCTGCTGGTGGCCACCGCCTCCCTGCTGGTGACCGCCACTGCCTCCCTGCTGGTGACCGCCACCTCCCTGCTGAAAGCCACCACGAGGGGCTTGACCTTGGCCACGGCCAGTGCCGTCGCCGCGCCCCGCGGATTGGGTTCCTGGATCGGCGCCGTCGCCGCGGCCGCCGCCGCGGCTGCTGCTGTGAGCGGCGAGTGCCTGAGCGCTGGAGGAGCGAGCCTTTTTGTCGATGGTGCGTTCGGCGAGCAGGAGTCGAGAGCGAGCCTCAGCAAAGGTGGGGAAGGGCTTGACCACCTGGAAGATCTCGGCTTGTACTGCAAATTTGTCCCCTAGTCCATCAACCATTTGCATGGTGAGGGAGAGATCATCAATGGGAGAGCCCACCTCGGCGAGCTGATCGGCGATGTGTTGAAGGCGGCGGCAGTATTCCTCGATGGAGAGATCGCCGCGTCGAGTATCACGGAATTCTTGGTTGAGATGCATAGCCTGACCTTGCATGTTGTCGTAGAAGTAGGTGTGCAGCCGTGTCCAGGCAGCATAGGCGGTGGAATCTGCCTCGATGATGACATCCTGAAGAGGTTCCGAGACCGTGGACACCATCCAAAGGACGATGTCGCCGTCGGCGTCGCGCCAGGCTTCATCGCCTCCGGCGTAGCCGTGTGGGTTCTCGACGTGGTCACGCGCCCGGCAGCGCTGAAGAAGGAACAGAAAGAGTTTGCGCCACTTGGAGAAATTCTTGCCGGAGACGTCGAGCTTGAAGGTGATGTAGTCGAGGACGCGTACGTCGCTGGTCGACGGAGGCTGCCTGGTGGGTGTTGCTACGGTGGTGGTGACGAGAGAAGAGGTAGCAGTGGGGTTGGCGAAGAGATCTGAAACGATCGGGGTCAAGGTGGCGCGAGGCATGGTGTGGCGGTGCTGCGCTTGAAGGGGAGTAGTAGGATCGGTGTCAAGTGGATTCAGAAGAGGAGAAGGGGTGGTCGAGGTAGAGGGCATGGAGGCCGGAGGTGCAGCGCCGCCGGTGGCCATAGAAGGCTCTGATACCAAGTTGAACTGGAGAATTGCCCGTGTATTCGATTGGATGAGTTCGGTTACAGATATAGCCGCGAGAGCGGACATGCAGCAGGTAGTGGCGCACGCAGGCGCATACCCTGCGAAGACCAATTCTCCTAAGGCCTAGCTACAACGGTTACACAAAGTATACAAGTGGTAGCTTACAACAAGAATCGTGACAGGTATTTCAACAAACATAGTGAAGCAATAACAAATACTCCTAAGTGTTTCTGTGTTTTATAGAATTGTGTGGCTGCAAATAGTTTTTGAAACATCTGCGAAATAGTGACTATAGACTGAGGAATCCTGAACAACATGTCGGCGTCAAAATAGTTTTTGCAGCAAGTGAGGACAAACCTGGGGATAGTGCCATGTCGGCGTAAGTCGTATTCTGTTGCTTGTCGAAGGGCCCTGGCAAATGCTTTGAAAGTTGCCTCGATTATATGGTGTGAGTTCTTCCCCGCAAGCTTCACAAGAAAAATAGGAGTGAGTACAGGGTTATGCCACTCACTTAATTGTGGTGAGAAACAATTATCTTTACTCATCTCTACTATATAGTTTCCCCTAACGACATGGTACGTCGTGCGTCGTAGGTCGCCACTTTTCCGTTTGAGCCCTTCAAAAATTAGGCAATCAACCCGCAGTACACCCATAGGTCAATAGCAACTCCCTTGTTCCCCTTCCCTCCCGTGACTGCCTCCTCAAGTCGCTCGCCCATGGAGTCCTTGTCTAGAACTTCCGGTGCCCTGCCTGCCGTTCTTCCCTAATCCACCAAGCGCAGATCTTGCCCCAATTTCCCTCCCATCTTAGGCATATTCTTCTACAAGCTGAGGAGGTGCTGAAGAGCGGCAAGTGGGTGCGGAGCTGAAGATCGGCAAGTGGGTGCGGGCGGATCATCAGGCTCCTTGTGGATCAGGCGATGGATATGGACACTGGGTATTCGAGGCGCTCGGCCCCGCCATTGTTGCCGCAAGCCAGTTCGTCGCCGCCTTGCTCGTGTCGATGCCGCTCCATCTCCTGCAGCTGTGCCGCTTCGTTCCACGCGCGTGTGCCACTGCCCCTGCTTCCTTCACTGACAGCGCTCTCTTCGGCCGTTGGCCTTCTCTATCTCCCATGCTAGCTTCTCCTTTCCGTGCTGAGCATGCCACAGACAAACACTGTGGTTCAGTGACGATGTGTGCACACAAGGTGTTTGGTGTAATGCCTGGCATGGTCCGAAGACAGGGCTGGTTACCCCTGGTGTTGTGGCGACCTTGGAGAGGTGGTTCTAGCACGACTTGCTGGTTTAAGGGAGGAACATTTCGTCAGGTTCGCTGCAGGGGCTGACGGGGACGAGCACCCGCTCTGTCGGTGTCGTGTTCCAGGCGCGCTTGCGTCGGCCTGCAGTCAAAGGAGCATCGGTGGTGTTGTGGACCTGACGAGCCAGAGCGTAGCTCTCGCCGTGTCGACATAGCTGGAAAATGTTAGGGCGATGCTCTATGGCAGCGGGAGGTCTTTCCTCGCGGTCCTACCCGGTGATGGAGCTTCGGGTTCTCTATGAAAAATGAGATGTTGGAGACTGAGGCGTGGTCTCTGCCTTGTCTGAATGTCTATCGTTCTACCAGAGACGTGTGCCCAGAATATGAAGTGCTAGGGCCGTTAGGTGGCTGGCTCCTTCTTGTGCTCCAGTTTTTACTGCCAGTCCATTCAATACTACTGATGTTATCGGCATCCTTTACGTATCACATAGCTTGGTCTATACTATGTGTCATTGAATTTGGCTGGTCTTGTTGAGGTCATAGAACCACAATCAAAATTGCTTTAAACATAAGATGTTTGATTTATTTTAGAACCGTTGCAACGCACGGGTACTTTGCTAGTATGTTGTAACATTGACCCAAAGATTAGGAAGAGGATTTTCTTGGGAACTGAAGCAACATATACCTGACGGATATGAAGTGTCATCCCAGATGTATTCACAACCGACTGGAAGAAGTGCTCAACTAGCTGTCATAAAAAACAATTAAATTATTGTTCGCATATGTTGATGGCAGCAATATACGGAGTAAAAGGATCTCACATCCTAACTAAAAATCAGACTCAACAGGGCTTGTGAAGATTTGTCAAAAAGTACCGTCTTTGGATTTAACATAATTGAAAAGGAAGAAAAAAATTAAGGCAAACTTAAACTGAGTATCTCAGATTTGGCGACATTTTTTTTTCTTAAGTTTGACATTAAGAAAAAAAGGTATAAAAAACTTTTGTAATCAATATATAGCAGACAGTTGAAAACGTCTGTCGAAATTTCAAAAATTACCTGTGTATCATATGTGCCAACTCGTGAAGTAGGAATACTCAATCCACAGCTCAAATGTGGTCGACCAGATAGATCCTGGATACAGGGAAAAAAATAATGACGAGCAAACATCTAAGCTCAACAAGTTACAGTTCAAATGTTTAGTAGAGATTTCATATTCACCATTACAATAGTTGACAAGTGACAATGTAATAATTGTCAAACAACAAATAGGTAACTCAAAATTAAGACATGATGAAGCTAACAAAAACAAAGACATGGAGTAAGAGCATCTCTAACAGCTACCCTAAAATAGGGCAGCAAATTTCGATTATAGGGCTGCCCTATCTGAGTTATAGGGCAGTAAAACAGCGACAGGTCCAACAGCTGCCCAATAATGAAAAGCTGCCGCTAACTGTCATATAGGGCAGCCGTTGGAGACCAAAATATACAACAACGGGGCCAAAATTATAGGCACACCACTTTGGTGCCCCAAATATACATCACTGAGGCCAAAATTATAGGGCACGTTATATAATAGGGCAGTCTTCAGGTCAGCTGTTGGAGACCGTTCGGTGCCATACATGACAGTTATTTAGGGTAGCTGCTGTTTTAGGGCAGCTGTTAGAGGTGCTCTAAAGTAACTTCAACAATCTCGGTGTCATTAAAGTCTTCAACTTCTGTGAGATATATGACTCAGAAAAACTAAAACAGAAATAAAGCAAAATGACTATCATTCCTAATACTAAATCTGCATACAAACCAGCCTATCGTATCATGAAAACGTAACAGGGGGGAAAAAAGTAATGCCTGGTCATTCCCCAAGTGAACAAACATACATTTGCAAGATGCAATTCAGTTATGTGTCAGCACAGAATAAGGGCTTCTTTGGATCACAGGATTACGAAACAGAGGAACCGAGAAAACGTAGGAATTTGATAGGATTGGAGGTGCAAAACATAGGATTACAAAACAGAGGAAAACTGTGCAAACAGTCATTTGGATGGAACCACAGGAAAGTTGCCTCGATCCTACGCGAGTGAGTGTAAAAAAGAGGTTAGAGTGGATGTTGAAATTCCTATGGAATTGGGGTGTAGAAATACAATCCATAGAAATTTTGTAGGTGTCATTCCTTTGATCCAAAGGCATTCCTTAGGAAACAATCCTATGGATTGGAATCCTCCACAATTCCTTTGAAAATACTTCAATCCAAAGAGGCCCTAAAAGGTTCATGAGCTCATAAATGCCAACACAGACACGCATCCTCCTGAATGGAGGTTGCAGAGAACTGTACATTTCATGCTATGATAATGCAGAAGATGGTCCTGCATACCAGTATAACCTCAACTGCTGCCTCATCAAGTGGTGCTGTAAAATGCCCAAACCGGTTGATTCCTTTTCGATCTCCAAGTGCTTGAAGTAACGCCTACAGACAATATTCAAAATAATCACCACGGTAAATTATTTCTTCTATAAATAGATTGTAGAACACTAAACCAGGACAATTCACCATGAGGCAAATAACAGAAATGTGGCATAGAAATTAAGTAATGAGGTCAAAACGGATATCTAACTTCTGGTAAACAATAATTCATACAGCTATCTAGAAGTGCAAACGTCAAATTCAAAATTAATTATAGAAGAAAAGAAACAATCACCGTTCCAATTGCCAAAGCAATATCCTCATTTGAGTGATGATCATCAATGTGTGTGTCACCTGTCGCATTCACATGTACATCAAAGAGTCCATGAGATGCCAGTTGCTGCAAGTCGTAAACTGAAAGTTAATGCCTAACTTTGACCCAGAAAAAAAAAGCACACGTACACAGCAAGAGTTACTGTCAAGCACAAACATGCACGGAACAGAATACTAGACCAGTCAAAGTGCAGCAATCTGTGCAAAAGAAATACTTCTCAAACTTTTCCATCTTGCATTGGTTTTGGCTACGTTAGCAGTTTACTGTAATTCCTTTTTGCATAATAATCTGAGAACTGGGATGTAAGGGCTTGTCGCCTGTACTGGCCATTTGCTGTCAGTATGTCATTGATGTTGAATAAACAAAGTCATATGTTTCATGCGTACAGACATTAGTTAATAAGAGGAAGAGTTGTAACAATGTTTCCATGGATCACATCGCACAAGGAAAGAAAAAAATCAAGCATTTCCCCTCCTAATTGCTCAAGATCACCTGGAACACGTGGAACCCAAAAGGCAGCAGACTTTTCTTCAGCAGGACCCTTCAGGCTTAGTTGTGCATACATCACTATCTCGCAATAACAACAGGATTGTTCTAATGGTGCTCTTAAACATGTAAAGTAAGTGTGTCCTACATAAAGGCTTTGCCCAACAGAAATTCAGAACACCACTTGCCATTTTACGTGTGTGTCTATCAATTCCGTGGATTCGCGTTCTTGTATTGTTATGATTTACATAGTTCCATTTTACCCTTCTGGCACATAGATAAAAGTCATGCTTCTTCCTCACGTGGATGCAACAGACATCACATTCTTGCATCAAGCAAACCCCTAGGTCAAGAACAAAATAGCTACGCTACATCAAGCATATGTTGTACGCAATAACAGAAAAAAAATCTGAATCCATAAATAATGAGGCGAGGAGTAAACCATACTCACATCAAGCATGTGATCCAAGAACGGTATCCCCGTGCTGCAGTCGGCAACACCAGTGCCATCCAAGTTAATCTTGACATGCACATTTGTCTCCTTGGTTACCCTCTTGACCTCTCCCAGCCTAGAAGACACTGGAAATTTTGAACACAGTAAGTGACCGCTAGCAGGGAAGCTGAACAACAAACAGTGAGATAGGTTGCAATAAAGTAGGTACAAATCACATCATGAAGCAGCGAAGCAAACATCGGCGAAATCAAGTCAACGATGCGGAAACCACCTGTGGAGTCGTCAGACGCCACTGCGGAGCCGTTCCCGCCAACGCCGGCGGCAGCCATGATGACAGGCGACCTAAGGCGGATCGACGATCCGTACGATCGAGCGGGGAAGGCCACGACAGCCCCCGACCTCACCGAGGATTTGGGGACTGGAGAGGCCCGTGCGGATTGTAGGCGGGAGAGGGAAGGGGAGACGAACGGTGCGGTGGTCATCAGGGAGAGCTCGCGGTGGGCGCGTGGGCGATGTCGATGGATCAAAAGCGGGCGAGCCTAGGTTGGGAGATTCGAGTTAGTGACTGGTTAATTCTGCCAAAGCTCCAGTGAAGTCGAGCTCAGGGAATAAGCTCGGGAATAGCGCAGCGATGGGGCCGGTTCGGGAGTTGTAGAAGGTGAGGTGGAGCTGTGGAGAGGGCGCCGGCGTGGAGCACTCGAGGTCGTCGGCGGCGGCGTAGTGGGCGCCACAAGGAGGGGGAGGAGGAGGAGGAGGAGCAGTGGTCGTCAGCGGTAGCGCCTCGGAGGTACGGGACGAGATGTTGCATTGCATCCCGACACTTGGGCTGGGCCGTGTTGGGTCATGGTGCCCTGAACTTGGAAAGGACTACTAGGCCTAGAGAAATAGGCCTGTTGAGGAACGGACAGGTTCTTTTGGTGATGAACATGATCTGTTTTATTTGTCATAGTAAAAAAAAAGTTTTTCTTACAAGAAAACTTTGCTGCGTTATCAAGTAGGCCAACAGAAAAAAATACTTTGCTGCGTTCTCAATAAAAGGTAGCGATTTTGTGCTGTAGAGTAGATGTTTTTTTTGCACTGGTAGCAACCGGAATGGGCCGTGCGCAGGGCCGGTCCTGAGGAGGGGCGAGAGGGGCGGCCGCCCCGGGTCCAAAAAATTTGGGGGCCCATTTTAAGTATGTGTTAGTAGGCTTAGTTTATGTGTGTGCAAAGAAAAAACTTAATTAGCTTTAATAGGTTCGTCGGCTCGTAACTTTTCTTGTGAATACGTCAATTAATAGCTTAATAGGGCCGTCCCGCATAATTGAAGAGCCCTTCAACGGCGATTAGGCCTGGAGGCTGGCTTCAGGGCCGGCCCATATGGGTGGGCAAGCGGGGCGCCCGCCCCGGGCCCCCGAAAGGCAGGGGCCCCAGCCTATGTACTACTTCTACAGTATTATTAGTGTAAATTTTGTCTTAGTTCTAGTTATGTATGAAATCTAAAAGAATGTATTAAAATATAGGACGCTCAAGTCTAACGGACCAAGTCGAACCCACCAAAGCTACACACTTTATTCTCACGAGGCAGGAACAAAAATGGTCGACACTTTATTTGTTGACTATTCTCCTAAAAATTCTCAATAGCCTTTCCTGATAACAAGGTGGCTCCTCCTCGATTCCGTGGTCACATGCAGTCACTAATATAGATCAACGACGTAATCGAATCACCCTAATCAGCTCTTCTTCCATCATCAACGTCTCGCTCATTCCCCATCAACGAGCCGTTGGAGGGATGGTGCGAGTTCATCCTTCCCATTCCTCTGTTCGGATTTAAATGCCTTTATTTTTTCCGCTCTCATGGCTCAAAATTTTCGTAAGTACTCCTTTGTTCATCCATGGATTGACTTGATAAAAAACAGTTTTAGTTTTCAATTTTAGAGTTTAGAGACAATCTATTATCATGTACAATTTCATATTTCACTTTTAAAATATAATATATTTTGTGTTTATATGTGCGTGCAAGGGGCCCGATTTGTCGTCTTGCCCCTGGGCCCCATAAATGTATGGACCGGCCCTGGCTGGCTTGTAATTATTCCTACTCAAGGAGTCAGGGAAGCACGGCTGGCCAAACCAACAGGTGATCGACTCGGGACCCTCTATATGTCGTGTAAATATAAGGATTTAGGATCAGATCACATCGACCATCGACTTTAGGGTCAGAAGTAGATTGTTATCCTAATATGTATATTGCTTATCAGATCTTATTTTCTATGCATGTGGCAGTTGCAACAGCTGAAAGAAACTTTTCAAAATTCTAATTATTGAAGAACTATTTGAAATCTATAATGTCACAAGAGAGGACTAAATGGTCAACTCTATTCATCAAGAAGAAGTTATTGGATGAGACTGATATTGATTCCATCGTTGATAACTTTGCATCTAGAAATGCAAGGAGAAAATTTTAGGGTATTACTCCATAATATTTTACGCCTTCATGCGTCCGTGGTTTTTTCCCCGCAAAGGGTTTCCATGTAAAAAAACATGTCTCATTTCTCTTATTTGATGTCTATTTTATTAACATATCTATATATATTTCTACTTATACTAAGGGCCCCGAAATTTTCGCCTCGTCTCGGGCCCCCGAAATCTCAGGACCGGCCTGGCCGTGCGGTTTGAGCAATGGATAGTATTTTTCCTGTTCAGGAAATAATGGCGATGGTGACGCCTGCAAGTAATGTGTACCGATACAGGATAACCCTGATGCGTACGCGTAATAACCCAGGAAACAGCTACGTGCAGCCGTATTCATGGCCACAACCATCAGTTCAAACACACTGCTCAAACGAGCAACGAACAAGCACTCCAGGCTCAGCTTCTCCTTTTCATTTCTTTTTTCATTCAAGAGCAGGAAAAAAAAAAGATAAAGGGCGGGTCGATTGACAAGGACGTCCGTCCAAGGCGCGCATTGACTGCGAGCAGTTGCACACACACAAGATTACACACACGCCGCGATCGATCCAGTTGCAGGCAGACGGACGGATTGGGTCAGGTAGACCCAGCGGGTCGAGCCGATAAAACGTGCATGCACATATCTTTTGTTTGCTCACATTGTCATATTAACGGTGCTGCTCTGCTCCTCTCCTCTCCTTCCAGTCAGTTGCAAACCAGGTGCATGCATGGAGACTTTCGGAGCACCCACAGCGCAGCGCCGCTTAACTAGACGCTTAAGCAATACAAATAAATCGAAAGAATTAAAATAGTCTAGGAAGCGTCCATCCCACAACGCGGAGCTCTTGTTTGAGGCGCTCCGAGGTGTCAGCTACTTCCACGCGCAAGGGAAAAAAATTGCTAGCGTCGGGCGATTAGTTTTGCGCCGCGCGTCCAGGATTAAAGGCCTAACTGTCATAAGACTAGGATCAGAATCCTGGCATCGGTGTTTAAGCGCCGCACTGTGGCTGCTCTCAGAGGTCTAAGGGCATCTCCAGTCGTCCCCCAGCGCCCCTCAGGACGCAAAATAGCGTCGTTTTGCTCGAAAAGCGCCGTTTTTCTACCAGTCGGCCCTCCAGAACCCGGAATAGCGCCGCTTCGGCGGAAATTAGCACCGTCGCACCCAGGCGGAACCCAGCCCGTTGGGTTCGGCCTGGGGGGCGGCGGAAGGAAAAGCGCGCGTGGGCCAGCGCTGTCGGCGAGGGAACGCTATTTGCCCCAGTTTCCCCACCCCCGACTCGGTTTTTCCTCTCGCTCGCCTCGCCGTCGCCACCCCGTCGATCACACCCCACGTCGCCGCCGTCGGCCGCCATCACACACGAGCAGCGAGGCAAACCACCGCCGGCCTCTTCACCACATCGTCGTCGCCGTTTGCTCGCGTCTCCGCCGCGGAGGAGGTTGTGCCCGGTGAATCGCGTCCACCACCCGCAAGGTGTTCGACGTTCTGTCCGAGCCATGGACTCCGACGCCGAGGAGATGCTCGCCGAGCTCTTCGACGAGGAAGACCAGGCCGCCATCGACGATGAGGAACAACTGCTCGTCCTGAGCTGACTGGCCGGACTGCAGGCCTAGAACGCCGAGCCGCGCCGCACTGGATCAAAGCCCGGTCGCCGCAAGAGCAAGCCGAGGCAGCGGTACGAGGGCTACTGCATCCTCTACTCCGACTACTTCGCCGAGGATCCCACCAACGACGAGAAGGTGTACCGGCGTCGTTTCAGGATGAAACGCATGCTCTTCCTCAAGATCATGCATGCCATTCGGGAGTTCGACACCTACTTCAAGTTGAAGAAGGACTGCATCGGCACGGTAGGCTTTACCTCTATCCAGAAGTGCACGATGGCCATGAGGTTGCTTGCATACGGTGCTCCCGCAGATGCACAAGATGACTACCTACGCATGAGCGAGTCCACGGCCCTCGAGTGCTTGAACAAGTTCTGCCGGGCAGTGGTTGCAGTTTTTGGCCCAATACACCTGCGATCACCCAATGCGCAAGACACTGCTCGTCTCCTCGCAGAGAATGAAGCAAGAGGGTTTCCTGGGATGCTTGGCAGTATCGACTGTATGCATTGGGCATGGAAGAACTGCCCATTTGACTGGCAGGGGATGTACAAGGGAAAGGAAGGAGAGTGCTCGGTGGTTCTCGAGGCCGTGGCTTCGTACGATCTATGGATTTGGCATTCATTCTTTGATATGCCTGGAAGTCACGACATCAATGTCTTGCAGTGCTCGAATGTCTTTGCCGAGCTTGTCGAAGGCCATGCCCCCCTGTGAACTATGAGATCAATGGACACCAGTATACAAAGAGGTACTATCTTGCAGATGGCATCTACCCGAAGTGGGCAACATTTGTGAAGAACGTCACCAACCCTATCCCGGGAAGCGCAAAAGTTTGGTTTCCCAAGTGCCAGGAGGCTTGCAGGAAGGATGTTGAGCAGGCATTTGGTGCGCTGCAATCTCGATTCGTTGTTGTCCGGTACCCAGCTATGACTTGGTCGAAGTCCAACATGTGGGAGGTGATGCAGTGTTGTGTGATCTTGCACAACATGATCATTGAGAGTGAGCGGGATGACCCGGTGCCTGACAGTGAGGCAAGCACACCATACTACCGGCAGGTCCCTCTTGCAGATGTTGATCACCAGGTGCCGGCATCATGGACATACTTCCTCACCAAGCGACAGGAGATTCGACATGCTGGAACACACCATGCTCTGCAGAATGACCTGGTGCAGCATTTGTGGGCGCGAAAGGGGAATGGCAATGTTGAGGACGATGACGATGACTAGTGTAATTTATTTATTTTGTTTAAATTGTTGAACTATTTATTTGTGTGGCAAAACTCTATTTATTTGGTGGCAAAAGTTCAATTATTTGTGTGCCAAAACTCTACCTGCCCAAATTGGGCCGAATCGCCGGCTGGGGGGGCGGCCTGGGTTTCACGGCTGGGAAACGCGCCCCCCCCAGTTTTCAGAATAGCGTCGTTTCGCGCCGCGACGGAAAAGGGGGGGGGGGGGTTGCGTCCTGGGGGACGCAACAGCTGGAGATGCCCTAATCAGCGGTTGGCAAAACTCACAAGTTTGTGCTAGTAGCAGTTGTTTGCAAAAAAAAAATTGAGACAATTCCTTATTTGGCCTTTCCTTAAAATCTTGTTTCCTATTTGGTTCTAAAAAAAATTCTTTCCTATTTGACTTCTTAACTTCATTTGCTTCCTAACATGGCCCTATAGTGCATTCTAAACACAAATAGGACATAAAAAGACTCTTTTGCCCCTGATAAATTTTTGTACCAAAATTCATAATTGAAGTTGAAAATAAGCAAACAAAATAGGGAAATTCTAAATGGAGGCGCCGCAGAGTGCATCCTCCCGTGCGGCGTCTCACCGCGCGAAAAGTCTCGTCCATAGCGTCATATTTTTGTAAGGTGAGCTACTGCCACAGCACGCATGGGCCACAGTGCAATGAAATTCTTTGTCTACTACGGTACCACACATAAAAGCTAGGTACACACATGCATAACGATCTTATAAAGTTCTTGTAGTTCTCCCGTAATTTTTTTCAGGTAGACCTTTTGGACCGTATGCGTATACATGTAAATATGTTGTAACAATCTAAAAACTCAAGAACTAATAGTAAGAAGTATTCCCTCCGATCCGAATAAATCGTCGCCGTTTGCACGTGCGAGTTGTACCTACGATGCTTTTTCCCTCCGACACTTTAATCGGATCGGAGGGAGTAGCTATATTTAAAAATCTGATGAATGCTCTCAAAATACCTGCTAGATGTATAAAATTAATCTGATAGTTACATTTAAAAATCTTGTAATTGCTCTTGAAATAGCCGGAGAGAAAATGGAAACACATACGTATTATATGTATGCACGTGTGTACACGTAGCGGTATGCACCTTTTTCTCCCGATGGATCGATGGTTCGCCCCATGTTTATTGTGTTCGGTTAAACAATCCAGGTTATTAGCATATCACGTTCGTTATCCTCTATTCGTGCAGATCGCAATTAACTAAGCGTATAAACTCTAAAGAGACCGTTGGTAGTACACGTCTTTCTTTCCTCGCGAAAGGCACGACCTGTCATGCTGTCAAAGTGTCGACACTAGTTGTAATGTCTAGTGCACGGGTATTACATAATTCCTGACATGGATTTTTCTTTCCTGATCAAACCTGGCACGTATTGTTTTCTAGAAGATGGTTGGCTCCATCGATCGGCATATGTTGTTTGGACGGAGCACGCGCTTGATTGTTCACGGTGGAGGGAGAGCGACAGTTATACGTGTACGTGCACGTACGCACGCTGGCACTGTCTTTCTGCAAAGCGCATTGACAAGGGCAAAGCGGGCCGGCGTCGAAATGTTTCTTGTTAATTTGTTGCTTATTTTCAACTTGTATGATGAATTTTGGTACAAAAATTCATCAGAGGCAAAAGAGTCTTTTTTTTATCCCCATTTATGTTAAGAATGCACTATAGGGCCATGTTAGGAAGAAAATGAATTTAAGGTGTCAAATAGGGAAGAATTTTCTTTTTATGGCCAAATAGGGAACAAGATTTTAAGGAAGGGACAAATAAAGAATTCTCTCAAGAATTTTTCATCCACATGGTTGTTGAGCTGCCGGCGACGCACTGTACTCCAGGACGGATTTATTCTGTGCCTCCGCTCTTCGTTACGTCGGCAGGTTCGTCTTGGGGGTAAAAACATCGGGAGTGCAAAGTTTTCGGCAACTTTGTGGACCGGATCCAGTTTGGTGGGCAGAACAGAACTCGTAAAGTTGGACTAGCCCATAAGTTCTTAGAGGACGCAGCAAGAGTCCCCCGTCGCTCGATATTTAATCGGGCTGGACGGTGAAATGCGGGTGGAAACCCTTATTTCCGCCGCCGCTGTCCCACGACACCTCCCCAAATCGATGCCGATCTCTCACCGCCGGTCCCCTCCCCATCACCTCCAGCACCGATTTAGGGCGTTGTAGTTGTTGGAATTTTGGCCCAGTATGGCCCAGCCTATTTTAGACCTCCATAAATTCTTGAAAATCCTAGAGGCCCATGTGGCCTATTCGTGTATGACAAGAGGTCGGACAAATGTTTAGTCCCACATTGCTAGTTGAGTGCAAGTTTTACCTGTTTATAAGGGAGGCCTTTTCACTTGATGTATGAGCATGAGAAAGAGAGACGACTACACGCGCGCTCCTCCTCCGCCGCCCGCCTCGCCTTGTCACGACGCGCGCGCGCCCCGGGTTGCGGGAATGAGCCGAGCTAGGACATATGTGATACGTCATAAACGTATCCCTAATTTCTGATGCTCCATGATGATATTATGTCAATTGCTACATATTTTCTCCCTTCTTTATGTCATTTTTATCGATTTTCCGGACTAACCTATTAACAAGATGCCACAGAGTCAGTTCCCTGTTTTCTGCTGTTTTTAGTTTATGAAAAGTAGTTCTGAAAATATTCTCGAAATTGGAAAGTTCGAAGCCCGGAAGTCCTATTTTTCCCGAAAGCATCCATAAGACTGAAGAGGAGTCGAAGAGGGGCAACAGGGGGGCCACGCCATAGGGTGGCGCGGCCCCTCCTTGGCCGTGCCACCTATAGGTATGGGGCCCCTGGAGCTCCACCGCTTTTTCCCCTTCGCCTATTTAAGCCCCCGGAGAGAAAACCCTAAGCACCTGATCAAAATCCCCGAAAAAGTTCCGCAGCCGCCATCACCGTCAACCCTAGATCAGGGGGGTTCTAAAGTTGTTTCCGGCACCCTACCGGAGAGGAGATCATCACCGGAGGCTTCTACATCACCATGCCTGCCTCCGGAGTGATGCGTGAGTAGTTCATCCTTGGACTACGGGTTCGTAGCTGTAGCTAGATGGTTGTCTTCTCCTCATATTCCTCCATGTTTAGATCTCGTGAGCTGCCTATTATGATCGAGATTGATCTTATGTAATTCTCTATGTTGTATTTGCTGGGATCCGATGAATATTGACCTTATGCCAAGTTGATTATAGTCTTTATTTGCATATTCTATTTGTGACCTTGCATGCTTTCCGTTGCTAGTGGTTACTCTAGCCAAGTAGTTGCTAGTGACTCCAAGAGGGGGTATTTATGCTCGATAGTGGGTTCATGCCTCCTTGTTGTCTTGCTCGAGTGACATAAACGTGAAGGGGGAGGATGTGTTGTTGCCATTAGGGAGAAAAAATCGGTGAGAGTGCCCGCGTGCATAATCACTGCTTACATTACACACTTTGTTTAATGCAATTATCTGTTGCTTGTAACTTAATACCTAAGGGGGTTCGGATGATAACCTGGGGGTGGATTATTAGTCATATATGCAGATGGATGTCGGTCTATGTATCTTGTTGTAATGCCCACACTAAATACCATAGTAACCTTCATGTCATATTGTGCACTACGGTGCAACCTCTATTTGTCAATTGCCCAACTATAATTTGTTCACCCAGCATGCTATCTTTTATGGAGAGACACCACTAGTGAAACTATGAACCCCGGTCCATTTTTCACACTGTTAAACAAACCATAACAATTTCCTGGTTTCTTTACTTACTGCAAACATACACTATTTTCACATTATACGTCTAATCTTTGTTTTCAGCAAGACCGGTGAGATTGACAACCTCACTGTACCGTTGGGGAAAAGTATTTTGCTTGTGTTGTGTGCATGCTCCATGTTGTTGCTGACAGTGGTGAAGCGCCAGCAGCACCGTTAGTGCCATCAATCTTCCGAAGGTCCTCCTTCTCCTACTGGATTGATAAACTTGGTTCTTAAGTAAGGGGAAAACTCCTACCGCTTCCCTCATCACACCCTCCTCTTGTGGTATCCCAACGAGTGCAAGATCTGCACCATCAATATGCTGCGTGTATGGCTTGTCTTCTTTTTGTCACACACTAATGAAGAAATATGAACACTAGTGGGAAATTACTACGCGTGAGTGGATGGTTGTTCGGCTTCGGCTGTCGGCTAGGTCGCTCCTCTCCGTAGACGCACAACACATCTACACCTCTCTGCCTCATACTTATTGAGCACTGCACCACCGATCAGGACATCTCCATCCTGTGTCGCGGCGTGCACTGCGGAACGGGACAGTAGGCCTCCGAAACCGTGTCTCTTCGGATCCTGTACGGGAGAAGGGCGATAAGGTTTCTGGGGAGCGTTGTTGCGCGACTACTGGCATCATCGTCACCACGGACGCCGACGACTTCTTCCCAGACGTCGACTACCTCTTCGGAGACATGTCTACCTCACCCAACGTGAACGGTTCTTGTCGTGGGATAATCACGGCAGACGTTACCGGGGGTAACTTATCTTGGGGCAAGACGACTCTGGTGTTTGGGAAAGGGTTTAGCTCAAGGGAAAACATGACGATACGCGATCTGGTAGCCGGCAATCTAGTCGCCGAGTCTCCGATCTCGATCTATTAATTCAGCTCTCGTGTTACACTGGATACTCGATACCTAGCGATATTGCCCTAACTCTTGGATCTCTCTCGTCTAACCCTAGGGGCCGGCTTATAAAGCATCCGGACCTCCTGGCCTGCTCTCCAAGGCGTACTCTGAATCCTACCCGGACACTGCCTACAAAACCCTAAACTTCCTTACCGGAAGCCACAGTCCGGGTTACCAGGCCTACGATCTTGGGCCTTCTAGAAGCTCCTTTATCCTTAGCCGGGTCTCGCGCAGCGTCCTTTGGGCCGAGTTACACCTTGGCGTTGGCCTACCGGGTTATCATCCCTCCATCAGTAGTCCCCAGAATAGCTTGGGCTTCACGGGATTCTCCTTGAAGCGCACGCTATTCCCTGCAAAAAATATCAACATTCAAGTTCATAGAGGCCGGGTTAGATTGCTTTGATAAACAGCTAGGCCTAACTCCATGGTGGCCATATTGTAACCCGGCTTTCTCCAAGTCTATCGCTTATGTCTTAGGGTCAGTGCCCTGATAATGATGCCAAAGATCCGGCTTACTTCACTTGATAACTGATCCTAATACCGCGGGAAGATTTCCTTCATATCTTGTCCGGATATCCTGTCTAGCACTTAACGCACATCCCGGAAAATCCGGTGGATATCCTTTATCCCGAAACTTCCGGCTCTTGCCCGTTGGCCTAGGTTTATCCACCCGCAGCTTATAAATAGGCACCCGGGGGATAACCTAACCCCAACGGTCCATTTCTTCTTCCTCTCCTTCACTTCCGCGCCCGAGCTCACAGAGCGCCGCCACGGAGACCTCACGTACGCCACAGGAACCAATCCGCCGCCGGCTACGTTCCGCCACAGCCCGTCCCGCGCCGCCGCCATCCTCCGCCGCCGCGCCCTCGAGCGGCTTGCCGACAGTCGCAAAGGGGCACTCGGAGTGCGCCATTTGTCGCCGCCGCACATTACTCCAATCTCCTCCGGTGAGCTCCTTGTTTCCATTAATCTGGCCTTTTAATTTTTCGAATCGATCTAGATTGGATCTAGTCAACCGCGGGCCATTTTCCTTTCCGCGCCGGATTAGGTCTCTTAATTCCATGCTAGTTCGTCCAATAGCTTGGTAGATGGTCATATATTACTCCCCTATCGCTGTTAATCACCAATTCCTCCATAAAATCATCAGCAAATTGTCGTGGTGGTGTCACGGCAGATGCCATGGGATGGCTAAAGATGTGGGGACGGAGGACGCTGGAGGTGCTCGGGGAGGGATCACGCGACGAGTAGCCGCGTGAGGTAAGAACAATACACTGCAAACAACACAATCTACCCAGGTTCAGGGCCCTCGTGAGGAGGTAAAACCCCTACTCTTGCCTCTCTGTATGTATTACGATGTTTCTCCGAGTAGCCACAGTACAAAGAGTATCTCTACCGAGTAGTCACTCTCCCCTCTCCGAGTAGAGCTAGGTCAAGAACTTAGGGTTCTAGGGTTTATTGTGTGCATCGTGTTGCATCCTCACGCAGGAGGCGGCGGGGCACCTTATATACCTGGTGCCCAGCCGGATACGTCCAAACATGGACAAGTGTCGACATAGTGTGCACATCGTCCTTCTTCCGGGTTCCCGCTGACAGCTTTGGTTCCTAACCTTGGCTTCATCTGGAAAGTCGTTGGGCAAAACTAGGGGACAGACTGGTATCACTGTACCTAGGCACAGAGTAGGCCCCCCTTATCCTGCCACGGCCTGCTTCCATGCTGTCACTGTCAGGCAGGCCGGTCCCAGATGAACAGTAGTTCGAATGCTGCCAAGTACGGACCCAGGATACGCGGGATCCTGTGTCAGAACGGCTCCTTTGACTTTCTGGCCCGAGTAGGTTCCCGCCAATTGTTCCCGCCAATTGTACTCGGGCCAACCCTTCTACTCGAAAGGATAGAACTCGATTGATATCTCCTTCTGGTCATCTTGAGGTGAGACCGAGTAGCAGTCGACCGGGTAGCGAGTACCAGGTAGTCGGCTACTCGACCAAACCTCTCTTCTGTAAGTCGCCTTTACCACTTGCCTTTACCCTACTCGGGGGTAACCCCCCGACAGCAGTCCCCGAAGCTGGTTGAGTCTTGCGAACTCGTTCACTAGGCTCTGCCAGCTTAAAACCAATTTTTGCCTCATAGCCCTTGAACCTCAAGATGTCGAGTAAACGGCCTCCGAGTAGCACTCTGACAAGTATCTTCTGTCTCTTGTCTTCTGAGTAGCACTTGCTTTCTACTCTGTAGCCGAGTAAAAAGACTTAGAGAATTTTCTTGAATTGAGCCGTTGCGGCGCAGAGTACCATCCAGCCGTCCGTGCCGCAGCCGGACGCGTGTCAAGCATCCACGACCCTGTCGTTTCGCTGCCCACGACACATCGTGCCACGCGCCCAGTTTTCACGGGGCGGGCCCACCGGCTCGTTATGTCCCATCAATCGTAATAATAGGCCACGATCTGATCGTGGGATCTACTGTGGCCGTTACGCGCGCGTTCCGCGCTTCCGTGCGTTTCTATTCGGCCACAGGCCCCACCACATAGCAATCATGGCCACGATTGATCCCATTACGCCGACGGTAACGGTAAAATCGCGGAGAGGGTATAAATACCCCCGCCGGTAACTTCCTTTTCCCCTTCCCTCGCACTATTCCTCTTTCGTCCTCTGCTTTCCTCCGCCACCGAGCTCTCCGCCGCCGCGCAAGCTCTCGCGCCGCCGCGGACTCAATTCGCCCAACCACTCCGTCCAATTTCTTCCACTCCTCCTACCCGCAACAATGGCCAAAGCCGGCTGGGCGGGCTCAATCGTCACCAGCGAGGACTTCGCCTGGCTCGTTAATACCAGGCGAGTTCCTCCCGGCGTGGAGTGCCGGGCGCCTGACAATGAAGTCGTGCCAACTCCGCGGGAGGGTGAGCGCGTCGTCTTCATGTCGCACTTCGAGCGCGGCTTCGGACTGCCGGCCTCCGAGTTCCTCCGTAAATTTCTCGACCACTTCGGCCTCCAGATGCATCATCTGCCGCCGAACGCCGTCGTCTTCCTCGCCTACCACGCCGTGGTGTGCGAGGCCTTCCTCGGCATCCACCCGACGTCGGAGACCTGGCTGAGGTACTTCCACCTCCGCCAGCAGACTGTCGGGAAGAAGGACAGCGCGGGCGTGGCCGGCCGCGCAACCGACACCGGCTGCGCCATGATGATACAGCGGACCGGGACGAACCACCCCCGTATCAAGGGGCTGGACTCCGTTCGACTGTGGCAGAAGACGTTCTTCTATGTCAAGAACATCCCCGCCGCCGAAGGAGCCCAGGTACACGACAGGATCAATCTTCCCGCCTGGAGCCTCCGTGCTCCCACTCAGAAGAACTGGAAAGAGAAGCCCGCCAACGACGACAACGCCATCGAGATAGAGAACAGGCTTGGCTGGCTGATAGAGCAAGGCCTCAAGAATGACGATCCGGTGGCTTGCTGGATTCAGCGCCGAGTGCTGCCTCTGCAGGAGCGCTGCCATCTCATGTGTTACATGGGAGGCCCCCGAGACTGCACCAGGACGACAACCATCGAGATCGACAACATCGATGTTCCTGGGCATGCAAGGGCCATCTTGATGACGAGCCTCAGCGATCATTGGCAGTACGGGTTCGTCCCGTACAGCCGCACGAAGCCGATTGAGCGGGTACGTTCTCCTTACTCTGTTTCTGCATATGCTTTCCGAGTAGATAACTCTTCTTCTTGCCGCGAGTAGCAATTGCCTTCTGCACCGAGTAGTATACTTAGCCGAATCTCCTAGGCTTAATATGCTTTGTACTTGCACGCCTTGTCGGGTAGCTTACTCGGGAACGATTCTTAGGCTTAGTGTGCTTTTGCGCCTGCACGCCTTTCCGTGTAGGATACTCTACAATCATGCTTAGGCCTCATATGCTTTGTATCTGCACGCCTATCCGAGTAGATACACTCAGCGAGCTGCCTAGGCTTAGTGTGCTTTGTGTCTGCACGCCTATCCGAGTAGAAACACTCAGCGAGCTGCCTAGGCTTAGTGCGCTTTGTGTTTGCACGCCTATCCGAGTAGAATTCCTTCTCGATACTCGGCTAATCTGTGACCCTTCTCTGTCTTTCAGGTCCTTACTCGCCAGAAAATTGAAAGCTGCGAGCGCTTCGATGGCAACTTCTCTGCCGATCGCGAGGAGGACGATGTGCCCTCCTTCGAGGCCGCGGATCAGATCAATCTCTCACGCTCCCCAACAACAGAGAAACGCGAGACCGAATCATCTCTCCGCGACTGGCCGGAGGACGAATCTGAAGGTAATTGCGCACTTGCTTTGCTTGTTCTCAAAAGACACCAATCCACCGATTACTGTTTCTGACTTGCTCCTTTTCTTTCCTGAATCCGCAGATGATTTTGCTGATGAGCACGAGGATGAGGACGAAGACGAGAACGAGGACGATGCGGTCCTTGTCGTCAAACCTCTGTCCGTCGCAGCCCCCAACACCCGCAAGCGGACTGGCAGTGACGCCCAAGGGCCTCCAGCCAAGAAGAAGAAGCCAGTCGAGAAGCCGAAACCGACCAAGACAGTCGTGAAGAGATTAAGGCGAAAGCTCCCTTCCACCACTGCGTAAGTTTTCTTCTCGGTCGTCTCTCCTCTCGCGCCGTGCTGTTTTCCCCAATCTGCTTCTAATTTCTGATTCTTTCTTTCTTGGCAGCCCTGCCATGGACGCGAATGCCGTTCTTGCGCCCGACCAAGCCAATAAAGCACCAGTACCTCTGATCAATCTCGACGATGAGGAAGATGACGCCACCAACATCCGAGGAGCAGAAACAGAACAGCAGAACCGTGCGTCGTCAGCAGCACAGGATACTGCTGCTCATCAGGACAGAGCGCCTTCTCCTCCAGCCAGCAATGCCGATGAGGATCAGGACCAGGAGATGCATAACACCGCCACCCACGAGCAGCCAGACGCAGAGCAAGAGCAGCCCACCACTGGGGCTGCCGCACAAGAGAATCCCGCTGGCGAGCAGCGGGTAGAGGACGCCACCAACACGGATGCCACCATGGCGGACTCCTATCCGCTGAGCGACGCGCATCCAGGCGCCGCACCGACTAGCGCCCAGCCCGATGCCGCGCAAGGTGATGCTTCCGTGGTGCCTCCAGTCGTTCAAGGCACCGCACCGCCTGTTTCCTCCTCAGTGCCACAGAACCGGGACCCAGCCAGGCAACAGGCCCTAGACGCCCTGAGGGATGAAGTTGACAGAAGAGCAGCCGAGAAAGAAGCTGCCGAGAAGGCCGAGGCTGAAAAAGAGGCAGCCGAGAAGGAAACCGCCGAGAAGGCCGAGGCCGAGAAAGAGGCAGCCGAGAAGGAAGCCGCCGAGAAGGCGAAGGCGAGAGCTGAAGGGAAGAAAATCGAAGATCCCGAGAGGCAGAGAGCCGAAAAAGAGAAGGCGAAGAAACGGGCCAGAGATCAGAATCAAATGCCGCCGCCAGCCTCTGGTGGAGCACTGGTGATTCGGGAATCCGGCCCGGTTGCCACTGCGACCGCTGCCGCCGCCATCGCCGCTGGCCAACCTTGCTTCCCGGATTACATGGTTAAGGTTAGCCAGCAAAACATAATTGGCTTCTCTCCCCAGGACAAGCAGCTTGCCCTTCTAAGGGGACGAAAGGCCGTAGCCAGGAACACCCCTCCCCCAGATCCAAATCAGAACCAATCCGTCAGCATTGCTTCTCGGGGAGTTCAAGATCCAACGATAAAATCCCGGAGCTTAGAGCAGGTGCTGGATACCATTGGCTATATCGACGCCAAGTGGGACAGCAAGGTTCTCGGCACGGACAACTGGCACGGTCTTGGTCTCGGCACAATTGACCACATGCGCGTCGAGTGGAACAAAGTGGATCTGGGATACAAGCCCATGACCGTCTCCACTGAGACTGCCACTCTCGCCGCCAAGATGTTCCTGCACCGCAAGAACGCCGAGGACATCGAGCAAGCTTATGCAGTAAGTTTCACTTGTCCTTCTCTGAGTTGAATTTTTTCTTCTCTTCTATTCGCCTTCATTCTTCTTTACCATCACCCAGTCCCCGAGATTCTGGCCGAGTAGGCGGATACTCTCCGAGTAGCCTCCTACTCGGGTTGAATCTTTCTGCTCTGTCTAACTTGTTTTCTTCTCGCTTCTCAGGATAGCGTCCTGAAGCGGACCAACTTATACCGCGTGCTTCTCTGGAATCACTCTATCGCTAGGAGGCGAATCGCTGCACTGGAGAAGGAGAAGGCAGCTGCGGAGGCTGCGAGCAAGAATGCCAACGACAGCACTCAGCAGCTGGCTGAAGTGAAAGGTACGCTTTTAGCCATGCGGTTACTGCGTTTCTTGTTTACGCCCGCGTCTGCTTTCTTTTGCGCTAACCTCTCCTATTCTGCAGAGAACCTGAAGAACTTGGCTGAGGAGCACGAGAAGTGCCGTGCGTTTGTGGAGAACGCCGAGGCCACCATCAAGAAGCTAGAAGGTGAGTGGCCGTCTACCCGGCATCATTCCTGTGCCTATCTCCTTTGCTTCTCTGCTAACCGTGCCTTGCTCTTTTCAGAAGATCACAAACTGTTTGTTGAGGAACACCAGGACTGCGTCAAGCCGGAGGAGGTGCAGAAGCAGCTGTCCGACCAGGCTGTTGAGTTGGTGAAGGTCCACACCGCAGAGGTGGCGGAATTGCAAACCCAGCTGCGGACAGCACTCCAGGATGCTGTTACAGTTGGTGAAGAGAAGGACAGAGTGATTGCCGAGAAGACCAAAGCGGAGACAACCCTCAAAGCCAAGATCAAGGCCCTAGAGCTGGAGTGCGAAACACTGAAGACATCCAATGCTGGGTACTTTGCTCAGTTGGATTCTCTGCGCCAGATTCAGGATAAACACATATCCAATGAAGAATCTTGGAAGACCCAGTTGCAGGCGCTGCGCGTCGAGCTTAAGAGTAAGCTTTCTCTTCTCTGCATCCTTTTCTTCTCGGTCAAATTTCTTCTCGGTTCTTCCTCTACCCGGTTCTTTTCTCCTCTGATTCTGAATTTCCTACTTGCTCCCCCAGAGATCTTTCCTGCCATCATTTCTTCCTGCGTGCCCGCTCTGGCTAAGGCCCGAGCAGCACGTGCTGCGAATGGCGAGCCAGAGGACACCAGGGCCGAAATTGAAGATAGCATGCTGGTGATGCGAAGCCAGTTCCAGCGCCTATCCGCCGTTGGTTCTGACCTCGTGCGCGTGGGCTTTGAGCTTCATAAGCTCTTCTGGCCTGAGGAACCTGAGCCAACAACCATTCGGGGCCTCGCACTCAAGCTGCAGAATGTGAAGGCCGAGTTGAAGAAGTGGCGTGCCTCGGGAGCTCGGGCTGGTGCGGACATAATGCTCCTCTGCATTGCATCCTGGTATGAAAATCTTGACATGCGACTCATCCGCGGGAAGCGCAACGACTCCAAGTGGGAGACAGACCCCGACTGCGTGGCCGCGCGCAAATTGCTTGCGTATGAAGTGGCGGAGTGCGCTGAGACGGAGATCTACATCGACGGCCCCCCCGAGCCCGACACCGAGGTGGAGGAGGACGAGGAGGAGGAAGATGAGGAGACAGAGTCCGACTTGGAGGGCCTCTTCGATTCCCCCAGGAGCAATGCCGGGAAAGGGAAAGGCACGGCCATCTCGAGTAGCGATGAGGAGGCCGAGCACATCGAGACCGCCCCACTCGACTTCGGCACCTCTTCAGGGGCCGCTCTTGACGACACGATGCCCGCCCCCGGCCTAGCCTCTAGTTCCTCTACAGCTCCAAGGCCCATCTCGGTGGCCACGGCCACTTCCGACCCGGCTACCACCGAGCAGGACGTCGAGATGAACGAGTCCGCCACCATCCAGTCGGATGCGGATGCCATCCACGCCAGCGCTGAGGAAGATGCGGCAGCCAGGGCCACCACAGATGATGCAGCAGCCAATGCCAGTACCGACAACACTGCCACCTCCACCTGATTTTATCTGCAAACTTTTTCACTCGAACACTTATCAGATCCCCGGGATGCCGGGAGCAGATGTAATAGACTATCTTTGTTTTGCTTGCTACACAGTTTTTATGCCCACTCTGTTTATTTCGACATTAATCAATTTGAACAACGCTGGCTCAATGCCGAGTTGCGTTTCCATGCGAGTCCCCGAGTTGCATTTCTTATTCACCCTATCTTTTCATCTCTGCTCTACCCGCGACTTGTCGCTTTTTTGGTATTCGAGTCACAAGAATCAAGTAGTAGGGCTGCAAATACTTAGCCGCTAGAAACAATCATGGTAACGCAGCCCACCACTTAGCCGAGAAGACGAAAACAGGGAACAAAAGTAACAAGCAATCTACTCGGTTCCTGCACTCTTTCTTCCTTAGCGATTTTCGTGTGCTCATTGACCTTTTGCTTGTTCTCTTGCTTGCCATGAAGCCGGGTTTCGGACAGCAGCAGAGTCGAAGAGTTGGCATATAGGTTTAAACACAGTACTCAATGCACTTATGAGTTCTGAAGTGGAGCAACCGAATAGACAAAGGATCAAGCCGAGTAAAAACACTTAGAGCAATTTTGGACGAGGGCAGTCCCCGAGAACAATTTCAGATTGCAGAGTAGAATTTCAACTCGGATAAGAGGGTACATACACATCTTTGCTTACGAATGAAAACGACGAAGTAGAGCTACATTCCAAGGGCGCTTGGTTTCCTCTCCAGCTTTATCTGCCCTGTTCGCCTGCGATGGGCGCACATCTACAAGGTAGTATGCATCATTGTGCAGCGCTTTGCTCACGATAAAAGGCCCTTCCCAAGGAGGAGACAACTTGTGCATCCCGGCTGTGCGCTGCACCAGCCTAAGGACCATGTCTCCTTCTCGGAAAACCCTTGGGTTCACCTTTCGGCTATGATAACGCCGCAGGTTTTGCTGGTAGATAGCCGAACGTGACAGAGTCAGCTCTCTTGCTTCTTCAAGCAGGTCAACGTCGTCTTCTCGAGCTTCTCTCGCCTCCACCTCAGTGTAGAGGGCTACTCGGGGGGAGTCATGCTCTAAGTCTATTGGCAACACAGCCTCAGCCCCGTATACCAAGAAGAATGGCGTGTAGCCGGTTGACCGGTTAGGGGTAGTCCTTAGACTCCACAACACCGCTGGCAACTCTTCTAGCCAACACCCAGGTGTTTTCAGCAATGGCTCAATCAGCCTTGGCTTTATGCCTGCCAGTACCATTCCATTTGCTCTCTCAACTTGCCCATTGGAGGCAGGGTGCGCGACTGACGCAACGTCTAGCCGGATATGCTTATCTCTGCAGAATCGCACCATTGCCCCCTCTGCAAAGTTGGTGCCGTTGTCGGTGATGATACTGTGCGGGTAGCCGTATCTCATGATCACATCCTTCACGAACTTCACAGCTGTGACCCCATCGCACTTCCGAATAGGTTTCACCTCGATCCACTTGGTGAACTTGTCCACCATGACCAAAATATGTGTCATATTGCCTTTAGCCGGCTTGAAAGGACCAACCATATCCAAGCACCAAACAGCAAATGGCCATGTGATAGGAATTGTTTTCAACTCGGAAGCAGGCATGTGAATCTTACTTGCGAACATCTGGCAGCCGTTGCACTTCCTCACAATATCTTCAGCTTGCTGCAGTGCAGTGAGCCAGTAGAAGCCATGCCGAAAAGCTTTCTTGACCAATGCCCGAGAAGAGGCGTGGTGCCCGCATTCCCCTTGATGTATCTCCACCAGAATTTCTTCTCCCTCTTCTGGGCTCACACAACGCTGCAGCACACCAGTGGCACTTCTCTTGTGCAGCACATCTCAGACTATAGTGTAGCCCTTGGACCTTCTCTGAATCTGCCTCGCAGTCACCTCATCTTCAGGTAAAGTGCCGTCCCTTAGAAAGGATAATATGGGCATAGCCCAACTCGGTGTCTCCCGCATGAGAAACACTGGTTCGTCCAGTTCCATTGGGACAGGCTCTTGCGGTTGCACAGGAGGAGTTGGAGCGCCTCTTTGCAGCCCAGACCGATTGGCGAGAACTTCTTCAATGAATGCGACAGCTTCTGGGTTGAGGGCGGCAGTCCCCGAGTACGGAGTGGCAGTCCCCGAGTAAGGAGTGGCAGTCCCCGAGTACGGAGTGGCAGTCCCCGAGCAGGGAATAGCAGTCCCCGAGTACGGAGTGGCAGTCCCCGAGTAGAGGACGGCAGTCCCCGGGTTCCCTGCAGCACTCTCCCAGTCAATCTCCATTGGGTCAGATTCTTCACTTGGCAGAGAAGGAACAAAGATGGATTCCGAGTTGGGGGAAGGCTTGATGGATGGCTTCCTCAAATGCTCCAAGGCAATCCCTGCCGGGATGGACTGCCGAGAAGATCCCAACTTGGATAGCTCGTCTGCTGCCTCGTTCTCTGCTCGGTGAATGTGCTGGAACTCACAGCCTTCGAAAAATCCAGTCATAGACTGCACCAGGAAGCGATACGATGCCATGTTGGCATCCAGAGCATCCCAGGTACCTGAGACTTGCTGCACCACCAGATCTGAATCGCCATAGCATATAAGGCGCTGCACACCAACCTCCTTTGCTACTCGCAAACCATGCACCACTGCCTCGTACTCGGCTACATTGTTGGACGCCTTGAAGTGAATCTGCAGCACGTACTTGAGTTGATCCCGCTTGGGTGATGTAAGCACAACGCCAGCGCCAAGGCCTTCTTTCACCTTTGAGCCATCAAAGTGCATTTTCCAATAGTTGGAAACTGGAGCAGGAGGTTCATACTGCATCTCGGCCCAGTCCACGAGAAACTCCGCCAGGACCTGAGACTTGATTGCTTCTCTTCTTGCATACGCAGGAGCGTACGCGGCTAGCTCAATCGCCCACTTGGCTACTCTGCCACTCGCCTCCTTGTTACCCATGATATCCGAGATGGGGGCAGAGCTCACGACAGTGATGGGGTGCTCCTGAAAATAATGTTTCAGCTTCCTGGCGCCCAGGTACACACCATATGTCATCTTCTGGTAGTGCAGATAATTTTGCTTGGAACTGGACAGCACTTCACTGAGGTAATAGACTGGGCGCTGCACACTCTTGCCTTCTTCTTCTCGCTCCACCACTATCACCACGCTGACTACTCGGTTAGTCGCAGCAATGTACAACAGCATAGGCTCCTTGGGTAGCGGACTAGCCAAGACGGGAGCGCTAGCCAGCATTGCTTTCAGCTCATTGAATGCCACATCCGCCTGCGGAGTCCAGACGAACTTGTCACTTTTCTTCATCAGCTGATATAGAGGCAGAGCCTTCTCGCCCATTCGGCCCAGAAAACGGCTCAGAGATGCCAGACAACCCGTGAACTTCTGCACATCTTTCAGTGATCTCGGTAAAGACATGCTCTCAATAGCTTTTATCTTAGAAGGATTGGCTTCAATGCCCCGACTAGAAACCAGAAAACCGAGTAGCTTTCCAGCCGGTACACCAAAGGTGCACTTACTCGGATTCAGTTTCATTTTGTACTTGCGTAGGTTAGCAAAGGTTTCCTCAGGTCGGCAAGCAGAGTATGTGTTTTATTCGTTTTGATGACAATGTCATCTACGTACACCTGCACATTCTTGCCGAGCTGATCGTGCAAGCATTTCTGCATGCATCTCTGATAGGTTGCACCCGCATTCCTCAAGCCAAAACACATGACACGATAGCAATAAGCCCCGTACGGGGTAATGAAAGCAGTCTTTATTTGATCAGCAGGATTGAGTGCAATCTGGTGGAAACCAGAGTAGGCATCTATGAAAGACAACAGTTCACAACCAGCAGTGGAATCGATCACCTGATCGATGCGGGGTAGCGGGAAAGGATCCTTGGGGCATGCCTTGTTCAAGTCGGTGTAGTCGACGCACATGCGCCATGCAGTGGCAGCCTTGGGATCTTCCTTTTTCTTCTCGACCATGACCGGGTTGGCTAACCAATCCGGATGCAGCACTTCCATGATGAAGTTACTTATCAGCAGCTTGGTGATCTGATCACCGATGGCCTTCCTTCTCTCATCTCCGAAACGGCGCATAGCTTGCTTCACGGGCTTGGCGTCAGGACGCACATGCAAAGAGTGCTCAACCAACTCCCTCGGGACTCCTGGTAGATCTTCATTGGTCCAGGCGAACACATCCCGATTCTCACGGAGGAAGTGGATGAGCGCGCTTTCCTATTTCTCCGCCAACCCGGAGCCAATGATGGCTACGCGGTCGGGGAACTCGGGGTCGACCTGGACTGTCTTGGTCTCCTTGGCAGCTTGGAAGGCAGTACCATGCTGGGTACTCGGCACACCTTGTGCGCCAGCTTGTGCGGACTGAGCCATGGCCACCACCTCGTACATCTTCTTCTTCTCGGCAGCAATCACCATCGATTCCGCCAGCTGGGAGCTAGCAGAGGCACACTCCATGGACTTCTTGTAATCTCCCGAGATGGTGATGATGCCATTGGGACCAGGGATCTTCATCTTCAGATAAGCCACATGTGTAGAGGCCATGAACTTGCTCAGAGCAGGCCTGCCGAGTAGAGCATGATAGGGGCTCTGATGATCCACTACCTCAAACTGCAGGCGCTCTGTGCGACAGTTCTCCCGAGTACCGAATAGCACATCAATCCACACTCGGCCAATCGGTTTGCACGAGATCCCGGGCACAATGCCATGGAAGGTGGTCTTGCTGGGCAGCATCATGTTCTCGGCCAGGCCAAGCTTCTCGAGTGTGTCCTTGTATACAATGTTGATGCTGCTGCCGTTGTCGATTAGCACCTTGCTGAACCTCACATTCTTCTCGGGACCCAGGAAGGTAGGATCCAGCACCAAGGCATAGGTACCCGGGTTGGGCATCACCTTGGGGTGATCTGCTCGGGTCCACCTGATCTCCTGGTCACACCAATACATGTAGTGAGGGACAGCCGGAATCACTGCATTGACCTCCATGGCCCGCCTGTGCTGTGACTGCTTGTCGACTGCCTCAGAAGTGAAGATCATATAGCTCTCATGGTGCTCTTGGTACTGATTGGAGCCATTGCCCCCATTGTTGCCATTGTTGCTATTGTTGTTGCCCTGGTAGTTGTTGTTGTTGTTGCCTCTGTTGTTGTTGTTGCGGTTGTAGTTGTTGTTGCTGTTGCGGTATCTCTCATTGTTGAAGTTCTGGTTGGCTCCTAAAGCCACCTGGTTGACATTCTCTCTTCTCGGGTACACTGGCGGCCAAGCTGCGGGTGCGCGAGTAGGCTGAACAGTAGCATTGGCGGCTGGCAGAGGAGGAGGAGGAGGCAAGCCATCACTCTTGATCACATCCCACCATTCGCATTGCCGAGTAGTGTGGTTAGCAGGCCTCGAGGGATGATGAGTGTGAAAGCTGCATGGGCCATCCTTCATGTCATCGAAGACAAACTTCTTCGGCTGCTCGAAGTTCCCGCTACCCGACTGAGAGGCGCGAAATGGCTTCTTGTTGCCTTGGCCCTGGTTCTGGTTCTGCCCGTAGGCTCCAGCAGGTTTCTGCCTTTGGCCACCACCTGCCTCCAACATTCACTGCATTCACCTCTTCAGGATCATACCGAGTATCTACTCGGCGCTTGTTGCGGAACTCGTTGCGCTTGCTGCTGTTGAAGTTTCTTCTCGGCTCAGAGGAGTCCATCAGTGGCTGAGTAGGATCACCGAGTGCGTACTGATCCGCAATCTTGATGGTCTCCCAGAGTGTTCGGCATCTCCCTCTGCAATCTCTGCCAAAGCATGCTGCCATGTCGGCAACCCTGCGCAAACCAAGTGATGGCCTGTGCTTCATTCACACCCTCACAGGTGTTCCTCAAGGTGCTCCACCGAGTAAGGTACTCGCGGTCCGTCTCGTCTTCTCGCTGCCTGCAAGCTGACAGCTGCTGTGGCCTATTCGGCCTCTTGTATGTACTCGTGAAGTTGCTGATGAAGGCATCCGAGAAGTCCAGCCAGCAGTTAATGCTGTTCTTGGGCAAGTTGTTGAGCCAAGTGCGAGCTGGACCCTCTAGCATCTGCGGCACATATCGCACCGCCCATCTCCTGTTGCCATTCGCGATATGGACCACGGTGACATAGTCGTTAAGCCAATCTTCAGGCTTGGTGCTGCCATTGTAGCTCTTGGTGCCTCTTGCAAGCTGGAAGCCCTTCACGGAAGGCTCGTTCATGATGCGCGGGCCAAAGCACTCGGGGCCAGGGGGACCCGTGCTCTCAAGCCGTGCCGACAAGCTGATACGATCCAGCTGGTGCCTTGCATCTCCAGGCGCCAACACGCGCTCGCCGACACGGTCATGGATGTCATAACCAGCCATCTCCATAGCCGAGTAACCATCATCATATCTATCCACTTGCATAGCTGCGGGCTGCTCCACCGGGTTGGCGACTGGTGCCGCTGGGCGCGGCTGTTGCCTCTGCCGAGTAGGCTGAGCCGCGGGTTGCCGAGAAGAACCCGGATGCGCGGCTTCTCGGGCACGGCTTTGAGCTTGATGGGCTTGAGAGCCTGCTCTTGCAGCATTGTGTTCCCGCCCGGGCTGCTGCGGCACAGCAACCTGTTTCGCGGCAGCAGCCGGGTCATACACCTGCATTTGCCTGTCTCTACCCGAACGCCCGCTGCGGCTCTTCTCGCGGCTAGGATGCGGAGACGAGGCCTGATCGTTAGATCTAGCCGCGTGCGAGTGAACCACCTGCGAAGCTCCAGCTCCCGGGTTGGCCTTCCGGAACTCCTCGTTCTGCCTAGCGGCCTCCAACACCAACTCGTTGAGCCTCTCCTGCTGCCTGAGACGCGCCTCTCCATCCAGGCGTGGCAACTCGGCAGCCACGGCCTGTGCAGCTCTGAGCGTCTTGGCGGGTGTGCTGTACCTTGGCCTTGTGAAAGTGTTCGCGGTGGCGGACTGCGCGGGCACCTCCGCAACTGTCGCCATCTCGACACCCAAGTTACGCCGCGTAGCGCCTACTCTGCTGGGCCTCCTGGCGACCGGCGTGAAGCCGTGAGCCTTGTTGTACTCGAGCTGGTCTAAACTCAGCTCAAGCCTGATCTTCTCCAACTCCGCCTGCTCGGCAAGCAGCTCCTGGCGTTGCCGCTCGAGCTGCTCCCTCGCGGCTAGGAGCTCGATGTCGGTGGGAGTGGGCATACCAGCTCGCGCAGCAGACGCGGGGATGACCGTAGACGTGGAAGGCGGCAAGTTGCTCTCCTTCTCGTAGGGCCGGTGAGTCCTGCCACCAGCAGGCGGTTCGTCAACCTCCTCGACGACGGCCGCAGCGCCAGTAGCAGCTGCGCCAGTGTTCGCCGCCAAACCTGTCACCATCACCTCAGCGCAGCTTGCAGAGCTGCATGCAGGCCTTCCGCGAGCAGCAATCACCGCGGGAGGATCCTCCACATCATGCACCAGCTCGGGGTAGGCGCTGTTGGCGACGGTGGCGACGTAGACGAGGTGAGAGCCGAAGGAGATCACCGAGCCGCCCTCGGGCATGGCCATGCCGCCGAAACAGCCGGCGTTGTCGGTGACGAAGTCGAAGGAGCCGAATCTGTGGACAAGGCCACAAACTACGCGCTCCGCTGAAGAAGATCCCGTCCGAACAGAAACTCCAGCCAGCGCCGCTGGTTGCCCCACGGTGGGCGCCAACTGTCGTGGTGGTGTCACGGCAGATGCCATGGGATGGCTAAAGATGTGGGGACGAAGGACGCTGGAGGTGCTCGGGGAGGGATCACGCGACGAGTAGCCGCGTGAGGTAAGAACAATACACTGCAAACAACACAATCTACCCAGGTTCAGGGCCCTCGTGAGGAGGTAAAACCCCTACTCCTGCCTCTCTGTATGTATTACGATGTTTCTCCGAGTAGCCACAGTACAAAGAGTACCTCTACCGAGTAGCCACTCTCCCCTCTCCGAGTAGAGCTAGGTCAAGAACTTAGGGTTCTAGGGTTTATGCGTGACCCAGTATGCGATCGATGTGTGCATGCCTCGCGCAGGAGGCGGCGGGGCACCTTATATACCTGGTGCCCAGCCGGATACGTCCAAACATGGACAAGTGTCGACATAGTGTGCACATCGTCCTTCTTCCGGGTTCCCGCTGACAGCTTTGGTTCCTAACCTTGGCTTCATCTGGAAAGTCGTTGGGCAAAACTAGGGGACAGACTGGTATCACTGTACCTAGGCACAGAGTAGGCCCCCCTTATCCTGCCACGGCCTACTTCCATGCTGTCACTGTCAGGCAGGCCGGTCCCAGATGAACAGTAGTTCGAATGCTGCCAAGTACGGACCCAGGATACGCGGGATCCTGTGTAAGAACGGCTCCTTTGACTTTCTGGCCCGAGTAGGTTCCCGCCAATTGTTCCCGCCAATTGTACTCGGGCCAACCCTTCTACTCGAAAGGATAGAACTTGATTGATATCTCCTTCTGGTCATCTTGAGGTGAGACCGAGTAGCAGTCGACCGGGTAGCGAGTACCAGGTAGTCGGCTACTCGACCAAACCTCTCTTCTGTAAGCCGCCTTTACCACTTGCCTTTACCCTACTCGGGGGTAACCCCCCGACACAAATTTTTCAATCTAGATCCATTTCGCCCAAATTTTCCGCGACCGTCATTGACACCCGGAAAATCCACTTCTTCCAGTTCTTTTGCTTGCAGTAGATACATGGGCAACCACCCTTCTTCCGCAAACGATCACCAATACGTAAGTCCCCCATAATTTCTGTATTGCCACTCGATACCCGGATAACTTGTAACTTTCACCCCGTCCAGTGATATCCGGATAATTCATAATCCTCATGCCTTCCTTTGATACTGCTTACAAATACCCGGATAACCCATGATTTCCGAATCTTATGCTTTGTACACTTTTTGTCTTGTGCTTTGCAGACCGAACCCATGGCTCCCAAGAAACAAGGGAAGCAGCAAGCCAAGATAAGGACGACCCAGTCAATATCCGCCAACTGGGCGCGATCAACAGTCACCAAGGCCAAGCTAGAAGAGCTGGCCGAGTTAGGAATCCTCCCCCCTCAGAAGGACATCCACTGGAGGGTGCCGGGTGATGAGACCCGGCCCACGCCGGCTGACGACGAGGTAATTTGCTTCGTCGAACATGTAACCCGGGGGTTTCGCCCTCCGGGTCACCCTTTTTTCCGTGAGGTCTTGAGCCATTACGGCCTCCGGGTATTCGACATAGGGCCTAACTCTATGTTGAATATAACCCATTTTATCGTTCTTTCCGAGTCATACTTGTGCACTCCGCCAAGTTTGACTCTCTTTATCGAACTCTTTCAGTGCAAGCCGTGCCGCGAAAGCGGTGACGGCGCACTTCTTGCTTGCGGCGGGGTCTCTATCCAACGCCGCAAGAACTCTCCTATGCCAACCCTTACTCTCAATTCCCATGTCAAACATTGGCAACTCTCCTACTTTTACTGCCGAGACACTTCCCCACCCGGCGAGAGGAAACTGCCGGGTTATTCGGAGGGTCTCCTCGATATCTCTGAAAACTTCAACGCCTTCGCCCCTGACTCGGACAGGGAGGCAATCCAACCCCTCCTCACAAAAATATCTGTCCTTTCCGCCCAAGGTCTCCTTGGGCTCAATTTGGTTAAGACATGGGTGGATTTCCGGATCCAGCCTAATTCCATCCGCACCAATCTGATGTGCGAATACTCGGGGCACGTCACTGACGCGCTCCGATACTCCTCCAAGAATTATCCAGCTGGTGACACCAACAAGACCATCAAGAGCTTCTTGACGGAAAAGTTGGAGATGATCAAGAATATCGTCGGGTTACCAGCGTTCACCCGGGAAAATCCGGCTCCAGCGGTAAGACCGATACTCGTAAATTTATTCCCACTCCTTGACTTGATACAGCTGTTAGTTCTCACTTCTATGTTTTTATCTCAGGTTGATGACGCCTTCTGGAACGTCGAGACCTCCCCTTCTTCCGGAGACCCGGAAGTAGATGAAGAGCCGGCTGACAACGACGAAGGTATTTATCCGGTTCTCATTCTGATAAATAGCCGGGTTTCCTTATTCGTTGAGTTTTCTTGCAGGTCCAGATGAAGTAATCCCGGATGAAGATGACATTGCCAAGTTGAAAACCATCAAGAGCATTCTCCGGTAGCTCTGTGCCGGAACCAAGTGGATTCTTGAAGAACTGCGATGGCCGGGTGTTGGGCACGGCAACCTGAAGAAACTGCTGGACGCATGCTCCACTATTCACGAGTGGATTTGGCATTGGAAGCGCTCGTCCTGCCGGGTTGGAGTAACCCGGGGGCTTGCGCTGGCTAAAGCTTATTTTCCTAAGCTCGAGCCGGCCAAGCTTATGGGCGAGTTTCCGGAATTTAATCACGATGGATCCAAGTTCTCCCCGAAGAATTTCAAGGCCATCCAGAAGGAAGTCCGTCACCCGGCCAGCATGATTGCCTATGGTTTGGACCTTAGTGTCATTATTCCAGCGTATGATTCTGATGACAAGGCTATCAAGTCGGATCTTCCCAAGCCATACGATATGCTAGCCCGATGGAAGGCGGAGGCTGCCCAGTTGAGAGAGGAGGCCGCGAAGAAGAAGGCTGAGGCCGATTCTGCGTCTGCTACCTCCACGCCGATTGTCCCTCCTCCTGCCCGGGCCGGCACTACTGCTGATCCGGGTGTTGCTGCTACCAAGGGTACTGAAGGGCAAGCTAAGGAACAAGACCCGGCTGGCGAAGGCAAGGGGAAGATGGATGCCTCAGACCCGGATGCCGAGTGATACTTTCTATCCGCTGTTATTTCGTATGCACCAGTCGGCCGATGGGCCCTTTGAACAATTATTTTTGACGGTGCGCCTGTGCACCTTTGATACTAGTATCGAGAGTTGTAATGCACTTTAATGCCTTAATGTACTTCGTGGCCCTTGTGGCCTTTGGATGATTTTGATATTTATCTGCCTTTGAGCTTATTTGCTCTTGATACTCCGACTTTCTTTATGGTTCCTTTTGCGAGACTCAGTTTCCGGGTCTGGTGGGTTTTGACAGGTGGGCTTTTCTCTAAGTCCCCAAGTCCCCAAGACCCGGATTTGTGGGTTTTTGGTGCTTAATAGCTAGATAACTTGTCTCTTTTTTTTTTTTCAAAATCCCCAGTCCCCAAGATCCGAAATTCCGAGTCTGGGGTGTGAGGTTTCTCAAAGAAAACAGGTTGTTTCCGCTAAGCCCAAAACCTAGAGCCGTTTCACATAGGTGTTGAAGTTATGCTTGATAGACTTTGAGTTTCCGGTTATTAACCCTGTACTCTGCATAACTTGTGGTTTAGATGACCCTTTTGACTCTCTTGTACTGTAAGCCGGCTTTCGCGTGGATACCATGTTGTTACATCTGTACGAAAACAGGGTCAGGCAAGTCCCATTGGGCATCATGGCTGATTGTAATCGTAAGCGGGAAAATCATGCCACTTTAGTGCGAGTCACATCGAGTTTAAGTAAGAAAAGTCAAGAAATTTGGCTCCTTTGTCCGGTTATAAGATTGCAGCCGTACTCGTTTGCGAGTAATCGGCCCTTATAACTCATAGGCATCATGGCCGGGTCTTTGAGTTTGTAACTGTGCTATTCAAGCAATCAGCCCCCAAGACCTAAATATATGCAACATACTAAGGAAACTAATGCTCTAAGGAAACAATAAATAATACTTACCTGGAAGAAAAGTAAAAAACATAACAGAAAAATAGAACTTGATAAAACGTGTGAAGGAGATATATCGCTTAACCATCTCTTTGTTGATATGAGAAAGTTAGGTCAGCAAGCCGCCTCATTAAAAACCCTCCAGTCCCCTTAGGTACCCTGGATAGGAAAAGAGTGCGTCTAAAACCTGCTGCCTGTTACATCGTTTAATTATTCTTGGGGATCGCCACCCGGGCTAGTGTAATCAATACCCATTCTCCACTCGTTGGTCTTTTTCCTTATGAGTACCGGGTTTGCTAACCAACCCGGGGTGGGTACTTCCATGGTGCAGCCGGTTATAAGTGGCCGTGCAATTTCTTCTCCTATGGCATATTGTTTGGAGGGATCACCCTCGATGAAAGCCACCATCTTTGTGTCCTGTGCTGCCTTGAATTTTGCTCTCTCATCTTCAGTATTTGGCCTTTTTAGCGCTGTTCTGTCATCCGGGTCTACTTGAGACCGGTAATACTTGAGTTCCTCTTTTCTGCAAGCTTGCTCCGCCATGGCTGCATCTCCTTCATCGCACTCAACTGCTATATCCCGGCTTCCATGTATGGTGATGGTCTGCTTAGGACCCGGGATTTTTAGCTGTAGATACACATAACACGGCCTAGCCATGAACTTAGCATAAGCTGGCCTTCCGAATAGCGCGTGATAAGGACTGCGCAACTTAACCACCTCGAAAGTGAGCCATTCAACCCGGAAATTGTCCTTCGATTCTCCGAAAGCTACCTCCAATGCTATTTTTCCCTCGGGGCACGCTGAGTGACCCGGCACTATCCCGTGAAAGACTGTTGAACTTTTCTGTAGCTGAGACTCCTTGAGGCCCATGCGTAGAAAGGTTTCCCAATACAAGATATTGATGCTACTTCCACCGTCCATTAGGACCTTCTTCAGTTCATAACCATTGACCTGTGGTGCAACCACCAATGCTAGGACTCCCGGGTGTTCTATCCTTTCCGGGTGATCTCTTCTGCTCCATGTTACGTCCTGCTCTGACCATCTCAGGTATCTCGGGAGAGCCGAAGAAACCGAGTTTACTGCTTGTTTCAGTATCCTTCTATCCTTGTTAGAAATTCCTGTGGTATGCACGTGATATTGTCCCAATTGCTTGGGGTTGGCTTGGAAACCTCCAGCTCCCCCTTGGTTGTTACCCGGATTTCCGCCTGCCGGGTTACCGGCTGGGGGTGGGCCGTTGCCCGGGTTTCCACCCGGACCCGGTCCTCCTCCCCGACCTGCACCTCGCATGGCCTTGTTTATCTCCTCATTCTTCCATCTTTGTAGGTCCGCGCACTGCTCCAATGAGTGGTTAGCCGGCCTACCGTTCCTGCTGTGCTTTGGGCACGCCATTCTGAAGATATCCCAATTGTTACCCGGCCTTGGCGGTCCTTGATAATTTCCTCCATTGTGGTTTCCAGTATTGAAATTTCCTTCTGCCCTGGGTCTCGAAGACCCGGCTTCCGTGCTAGCAACAAACTCGGAGCCTCCCTCAAACGGGCGCTTGTTCTGGTTGTTCCCATTGTTACCTCCATTGTTACCCGGCGTTGATCCATTGCCGGTTCTTCCATTTGTATTTGTTTTTGCTTTCTTGTCATCGACATCCTCTTCTGTAGTATCCGTTGCGGCGTGTTTGTTGCACGCATCCATTAGCTCTCCCATCGTAACCTCTGAAGCATTTCGACTAAATTTCATGCGAGTTAACTTCTGCACTAAAGGTATGTACTTGCATGTCTTCGCCATAGCTTGTAGCGCATCTTTGGGCTGAATATCCATAGATGAGTGAAGTATCTCCATAACCCGGCGCACCCAGCTGCGCGCCGATTCTCCCTTCTTTTGGACACATCGCTCTAGGTCATCATAGTAAATAGCTTTCTGCATGTTCCATGAAAATGTTTGATAAATGCAGTTTTTAACTCCTCCCACGATGTCGTGGGATAATCACGGCAGACGTTACCGGGGGTAACTGATCTTGGGGCAAGACGACACAGGCGTTTGGGAGAGGGTTTAGCTCAGAGGAAAACATGATGCAACTCGATCTGGTCGCCGGTAATCAAAGTCGCCGAGTCTCCGATCTTGATATAATAACTCAACTCTGGGGTTACACTAGATGCTCGATATCAAGCGACATTGCTAGGGTTCTTAGATTTCTGTCTAAACTAGACCTAGGGGTCGGTTTATAAAGCACCCGTACCCCCTTGGCCCTATTCTCCAAGGTGCAGCTTGAATCCTATCCGGACACCGCTTACAAACCCAAACTTTCCTTACCGTAACCCACAATCCGGGTTACGAGGCCTACAAACTTTGGGCCTTCCAGAAGCTCCATTATCCTTAATTAGATTGCGCACCGTGTTCCTTGGGCCGGGTTATGCCTTGGAGTTGGCCTACCGGGTTATTATCCCCCCATCAGTAGTCCCCAGAATAGCTTGGGCTTCACGGATCCTCCTTGAAGCGCTCGCTATTCCCTGCAAAGATATCAAACACACAAGCATATGGAGGCCGGGTTAAGATGCTTTGATAGACAGCTAGGCCTTACTCCATGGTGGCCATATAGTAACCCGGCTTTTCCCCCAAATACTTTGGTTTGACTTTCCAGGTCTAAACCCTAATAAAAATGTCAAGATTCCATACTCGATAACTGACCCAGATACTTTGCTCAATTCTAGGCGCATATCTCGCAGAATCCGCGTAGATAGCCATTACCCCACAATTTCCGGCTTCCGGCCGTTGGGATAGACTCACCCTCACCTTATAAATAGTGCTCCGAGGGTAACCTAAAACCCATCGCTCCACTTCAATTCCCCCTTTCCTTCCTTGCTCCTTACGCCCTTGTAACACCACCGCAAGAAGTTCGTGCTCGCCATCGAAGCAAAGCCACCGCCGGCCGCGTTCGCCCTCGAGCCATCTCGCGCCGCCGTCAAGCTTCATCGCCGCGCCTTCGTTCCACTCGCCAAGAGTCGCAAAGGGGCATTCGAGCCACGCCATTCGCCGCCGTCGCGCTAGACTCCAATATCTCCAGTAAGCCCCTTGCACTCGTTTAATTTAGCCCCGCAATTTTTCAATTCATCCAGGATTGGATCTAGGTCAACCCGTGAGTCGTTCTTCCGGTTGCATCGAATTAGATCGATTTGATGCTCACCAACTCCTTTAACCACCTGCTTGATAATTACAACTCATCCTCCTACCATTACTAATCACCAAATCCCCCGTAAAATCGCTCGCAAATTTTCCCATCTAGATCCATTCCTCCTCGATTTTCCGCTCATTGCATTAACACCCGGAAAATCCTCCTTTTCCAGCTATTTTGCTTGCAGTAGATACATGGGCAACCATCCATCTTCCCCAAATGCTTTTCCATACGTAAGTGACCAATAATCTCCACAGTTATACTTAACACCCGGATACCTTGTAACCTCCACCTCATAGCGTGATACCCGGATAGTTCTTAGCTTCATACTTTCTTGATACCTTATACTCGGATAATCCAACACTTCCGGGTCTTATTTCCTATGCCTCTTTTTCTTGTGTTTTGCAGGTTGATCCCATGGCTCCCAAACGGCAAGGAAAACAGCCGACTCAGGCAAGGACTACCCAAACCATATCCGCCAGCTGGGGGCGTTCCACAGCTACAAAGGCCAAGTTGGACGAGCTAGCCGAATTAGGAATTCTCCCTTCTCAGAAGGACATTCAATGGAGAGCGCCGGGCAACGAGACCCGGCCCACACCCGCCGATAACGAGGTAATCTGCTTCGTAGAGCACGTGACCCGGGGATTCCGTCCTCCGGGTCACCCTTTCTTTAGGGAGGTCTTAAGCCATTATGGCCTCCGGGTATTCGACATAGGGCCTAACTCTATGTTGAATATTACCCACTTCATCGTTCTATCCGAGTCGTACTTGTGCATACCGCCAAGTTTGACTCTCTTCATCGAACTATTCCAGTGTAAGCCGTGCCGCGAAAGTGGTGACGGAGCACTTCTTACCTGCGGCGGGGTATCCATCCAACGCCGCAAGAATTCACCGATGCCAACCCTCAATTTAAACTCCCACGTCAAACATTGGCAGCTGTCTTTCTTTTATTGCCACGATACCTCCCCAGACAGCGAAAAGAAACTGCCGGGCTACTCGGAGAACCTCCTCGAACCTTCCGAGTCTTTCAATGCCTTTGCACCAGACTCAGACAGGGAGGCAATCCTTCCCTCGCTAGCCAAGATAGCCATCCTCTCAGCCCAAGGCCTCCTTGGGCTCAATTTAGTGAAAACGTGGGTTGATTTTCGGATCCAACCCAACTCCATCCGCACCAAATTGATGTGCGAGTACTCGGGGCATACCACGGATGCACTCCGATACTCCACCAAGAGCTTTGCGACCGGCGACACCAACAAGACCATCAAGGGCTTCTTGACAGAGAAGCTAGAGGTGATAAAGGGCATCACCGGGTTACCCCCATTTACTCGGGAAAACCCGGCTCCAGCGGTAATATCCGATATTCATAACTTATTTCCACATTTGGACTTGATACAGCTTCTAACCCTTAGTCTCATTCTTTTGTCTTAGGCTGATGACCCCTTCTAGAGAGTTGAACCCTCCCCCCCTTCCAGAGACCCGGAAGAAGAGGACGAGCCGGCCGATGATAGTGAAGGTATTTGCACAGAACTTGTATCATCTTTACTTGCATCATTTGCCTCCCATTTAACTTTTTCCCACGAACACACACCCGGTTCGCAGGGCTGGAGGACGAAGGTGAGACCAACGAGGATGACCCGGAGGCAACCGAATCTGATCAAGAAGCAACAGTTGGAGCCAAGAGGAAGGCCAGAGGGGCAGTGTCCAAGGTTCCTTTTTCCTCGTTATCCTCTAAACCTTACTCCTTTGACGCCATGCGACGACTTAACCATCAATTATCAAATTCGTCGTGCTTGAAGGATTCTCTCCCAGCCAAACGCAGAGTAACTCGGAGCTCCCCGGGTGAAGATCCCCTTAACCCGGGCATCTCTACCTCCTCCGTCCATCGTGCCAGTGCTCCTCCGTCTCGTCCTTCCGACTCTCCTCAACGCCACCCTTCTCCTAACCATCCACGTGCCGGGCAATTCCGGGTTCCGTTAGTGGTCCCTGTGACGACTTCATCTGCTTCCAGCGGCGAGCCCCCGCCGGACTATACCGTGAATGCCGGGTAAGTTTTTGCTATATGATTTCCTTTGACGTCTGACAAGTTTCCACCACCACTGATAACTGCCTCTTCTCATCTTTCTTTTAGCACTCAAGTCACCGTCAGTGACCCGGAAAATGTAGAGACGGATAACCATCGGGCAAAGGAGCCGACTGAGAACGTAGATGCCGCGACTGGCGGTGATACTGAGAATAACCAGGAACAAGGCCCTCTGAACAATCCACTTCCCCGAGCCGCCGGATCTCCTTCCTCATCGGAACCAGTGGACGAGGAGATCGAGGTTCTGGATACAAGGATGGGTTCTCCCAACCCGGATACTCAAACTGTCCGGGTCTCGACCCCAAGGGCGGGGAGAGCTCCCCCACCAGGCGACCAGGCTGCCGGCTCTTCCGGTACTCGACCCGAGGAACTGACGTTTGCCCAGATGCTGGAAACCCTGCGCACTTTAAGGGCTAATGAAGAAAACATCTTGGGGGCTTTAATAGCCAAACACGAGGTAAATCCGACTGACGTTGCTTGTGTCCTTATCCAGTCCCCAAGTTCCGAGTGAATTGATTCATAATTTGCTTGGGACTTTATTATACAAGCGACTGATAACTTGCCCCTCTACCCGGCTAATCCTTGTTTGCCTCCATGCAGTCTTTCGTGACTCAATCTGAGGAGAAACTGGCAGATGCCACCAAGCTCATTGAAAAGGAGGTGGTTCTGCGTGAAGCAGCCGAGGCTGAGGCCAGGAGGAATAGGATGATAATGAGGAAGTATAGGAAAAGGGCTCACAAAGCAGAGGATGATCTAACAAGCCTTTCTGTCCAAATTGCTGACACGTATCGTGCTTTACTTGGTACGTTTCTTCCTCCGGGTTATCCTTTTGATAAATAGCCAGAGTTTTCCCGACTTATGTTTCCATTTCTTCAGGCCCGGACGAAGCGATGCCGGATGAGGATGACGTTGCCAGGCTGAAAACTATGAAGAGCGTTATCCGGCAGCTATGTGCCGGAACCAAATGGATCCTTCAGGAATTACGGTGGCCGGGTAAAGGACATGTCGATCTGAAGAGGATGCTGGATGCCTTCTCCACTATTCCTGAGTGGATTTGGCACTGGAAACGCTCGTCTTGCCGGGTTGGAGTAACCCGGGGGCTTGCACTTGCCAAGGCTTATTTCCCCAAGCTCGAGCTAGTGAAGCTTATGGGCGGCTTCCCGGAGTTCAAGCTTGATGGGTCCAAGTTCTCAGTGAAGGATTTTCAGGCTGTCCAGAAGGAGGTCCGTTACCCGGCCAGCATAATCGCTGACGATCTGGATGTTGATATCCTTGTTCCTGCATATGATGCTGCTGGTGAAGCGATTAAGTCGGACCTTCCCGAGCCGTATGATATGCTGGCTCGGTGGAAGGAGGAAGCTGCTGCGTTGAGGGCGGAGGCTGCCAAGAAGCAAGCTGAAGCCGGCTCTGCCCCCGCTACCTCAACACCGGTCGTTCCACCTCCTGCGCGGGCTGGTACTACTGATCCGGGTGCTGCTGCTACCACCAACGATGGCAAGGGCAAGGCCAAGATGAACGCCGAGTGATACCTGATATTTGATGCCTCTTCTTATGATGCGCTGTTTAAACGATTATATTTTGGTTGGTGCGCCTGCGCACCTTTGATATCTTTCACCGAGATTTTGTGATGTATGATAAGGTCTTGATATACTCTTGTGCCTCTTCTGGCCTTTTAAATTTATCCACTTTTGAACTCATCTGCTCTCGATATCCGGCTTTCTTTGTTGTTCCTTTTGTGAAACTCGGTTTCCGGGTCTCATGGGTGTTTGACAAGCGGATTTGCTTCTAAGTCCCCAAGTCCCCAAGACTCGGATATTTTGGGTTTTTGGAATTCTAACAAGTAAGCAGATTTTTCTCTTTCAAGATTTCAAATCACCCGGACCCGGATTTCCAAGTCTAGGACACGTGATCTTGAAAGGAGAATGAGTTGCCTGCTGCTAGATTCACAAAGATCCCTGAGTCGTTTCACATAGGATTTGAAGTTATGCTTAATAATCGTTGAGTTTCCAGCTGTTAGCCTTGTACTCTGCATAACTTGTGGTTTAGATGACCCTTTTGACTATCTTGTACTGTAAGCCGGCTTTCGCGTGGATACCATGTTGTTACATCTATACGAAAACGTGGCCAGTCAAGCCCCGTCGGGTTTCATGGCTGACTGTAATCGTAAGCGAACAAATCATGCCACTTTAGTGCGAGTCACATCGAGCTTAAGTAAGAATAGCCAAGAAATTTGGACTTCTTTGTCCGGTTATAAGATTGTAGCCGTACTCGTTTGCAAGTAATCAGCCCTTATAACTCATAGGCATCATGGCCGGGTCTTTGAGTTCGTAACTGTGCTATTCAAGCGACCAGCCCCCAAGACCTAAATATACGCATCGTACTGGGAGTGCAGAACCTGATAATAATCATCTCTTTTCTTGATAATCACCTCTTTACTTGATATGAAAAATCTAGGTCATCAAGCCGCCTCATTAAAAACCCGTCCAGTCCCCAAGGGTACCCTGGATAGGAAAAGAGTACGTCTGAAAACCTGCTGCCTGTTACATCGTTTAATTCCATATGCCAACACAATTTTTGCTAAGTATAATATGGACGTAGCTGAGCCACGTTCCACGGTCTGTCTCTTTCTTGCATAGATGAAGTGGTATGAGCAGTGTCATTAACTGTGGTCGACTCTTCCCTTGCATCTATCAAGTAATATGACCCATTATGCAAATTGCGGCTTACGATAAACGGTCCTTCCCATGGTGGTGATAACTTGTGCTTTCCTTCGTTCGACTGTACCAGGCGTAGAACCAGGTCTCCTTCCTGGAAGACCCGGGTTTTCACGTGCCGCTATGATACCTTCGTAAATCCTGCTGATATATGGCTGATCTTTCCAGGGCTTGTTCCCTTTGCTCTTCTAACATATCCACGGCATCTTGCCGGGTTTTTTCATTCTCCACTTCGACGTATGCTAATACTCGTGGTGAATCATGAATAATATCACTCGGTAGTACTGCCTCCACGCCATAGACCATGAAGAAGGGTGTCATCTGAGTAGATCTATTAGGCGTAGTATTGATACCCCAAACCACAGAAGGAAGTTCTTCGACCCATGCGCCAGCTGCCCTGATACAGGGGACTCGTAATCGTGGTTTTAATCCGCGAAGCAATTCTTGGTTTGCCCTCTCCACTTGTCCATTGGCCTGCGGATGAGCCACTGATGCAACATCAAGCCGGATTCCACTGTTGCCACAGAACTTCTCCATCTCACCAAGGGACATGTTGGTTCCATTGTCGGTAATTATGCTGTGGGGATACCCGAACCGGTAGATAATCCTTTTCAGGAACTTGACTGTTGTGGCTGATTCGCAATTAGTAACTGGCATAACCTCAACCCACTTGGTAAACTTATCAATAGCCACCAGAAGATGTGTCTTCTTGCATGGTGACATATGAAAGGGGCCAACCATGTCCATACCCCAGACAGCGAACGGCCAAGTTAACGGGATGGTCCGCAACTCCATAGCCGGCACATGGGTTTGGCGAGCGTACCTTTGACATCCGTCACATCTTGCTACCAATCGTTCCGCATCTGCTAGAGCCGTGAGCCAGAAAAATCCGTGTCGATAAGCTTTAGCCACGAGAGATCTTGTGGATGCATGATGTCCACAGTCGCCTTCATGGATTTCCTTGAGAATCTGTCGGCCTTCTTCTGGCGCTACGCAGCGCAAAAAGACCCCTGCTGCGCTTCTCTTATATAATTCCCCATTGATGATAGAATATCCCTTCGCTCGCCTCAAAATTTGCCTTGCTAATACCTCCTGCTGTGGTAACTCGCCTCGCGACAGGTAGGCCAAAAACGGTTATGTCCACTCGGGAATAGTACGTACAGTGGCCACAAGTCCTGAATCCGGGTCTTGATTTGCCAATTCCTCCTCTGACTCGGTTTTAACTGATGGTCGCCATAATTCGTCCAGGAAAACGTTAGGTGGAACCGGCTCTCTGCGCGAGCCGAGTCTAGCGAGTGCGTCGGCTGCCTCATTCTTTCTTCTGTCTATATGCTCCACCTCATACCCGGAAAAACATCCCGCAACCCTATCAACTTCCCTGCGGTATGCTGCCATAGTTGCGTCCTTTCTATCCCAAGTTCCTGACACCTGTTGTACCACAAGGTCCGAATCTCCGAAGCATCGTATCCTCTTGACGTTCATCTCCTTGGCTGCCTTTAAGCCGTGCATAGGGCCTCATACTCGGCCACGTTGTTGGAACAGTCAAAGTGAATTTGTAGTACGTAACTTAATTTATCTCCTTTGGGTGACGTTAGCACCACTCCAGCTCCTGATCCCTCGTATTGCTTAGATCCATCGAAGTGCATGATCCATGACTCGGAGTTTGGAACCGTTGTAGTCATGCATGTATGTGTCCAGTCGTTAACGAAATCAATTAAAGCTTGAGATTTGATTGCTGACCTGGGTTCGTAGTTGATGTGATAATCCCCCATCTCTATCGCCCATTTGGCTATTCTTCCTGTCGCGTCCGAGTTTCTGATGATATCCGACATTGGTATTGAACTAACCACTGTTATGGGGTGTTCTTGGAAATACGGCATCAATTTCCGGCTAGCCATAAAGACCCCAAACACCAACTTTTGCCAATGCGGATAGCGCTGCTTTACTTCTGATAATACCTCGCTGACGTAATAAACTGGTCTCTGGACCGGGTAACCCTTCCCATCCTCTTTGCGCTCCACAACAACTACTGCACTGACGGATCGGGGGCCGGCTGCCACGTATAGCAACATAGGTTCTTTAGGACCCGGGGCCGCTAGTACCGGCGCTTCAGATAACTGTTTCTTTAGTGCCTCAAACGCCTCATCCGCCTCTTGATCCCATACGAATTTATCTGATTTCCTCAAGAGCCGGTACAAGGGTATTGCTTTTTCTCCGAGCCTGGATATGAATCGGCTCAAGGCTGCTATGCAGCCCGTGAGCTTTTGAACATGCTTCAAATTTTTCGGCTTTTTCAGACTCTGGATGGCCTTGATTTTGTCCGGGTTTGCCTCGATCCCTCTCTCGGAAACGATAAAGCCGAGTAATTTCCCGGCTGGAACTCCGAACACGCACTTTGTCTGGTTAAGCTTCATCTGATATCTCCTCAAATTTTTGAACGTCTCCTTTAGATCATCGATAAATGTCTCCGCCTTCCTGGTCTTGATAACCACATCATCCACATAGGCATGGACGTTGCGTCCGATTTGGTCCTCGAAGCACTTTTGAATACACCGTTGGTAAGTTGCGCCGGCGTTCTTCAATCCAAACGTCATAGTTTTATAACAGAAGGCCCCAAAAGGGGTTATGAATGATGTTTTCTCCCAATCCTCCCTCTTGAGCTTAATCTGATGATACCCGGAATATGCGTCCAGAAAGCACAATAGATCGCTTCCCGCTACTGCGTCTATAATATGATCTATCCTTGGTAGTGCGAACGGATCCTTTGGGCAATGTTTGTTGAGACTCGTAAAATCAATGCACATCCTCCACTCATTGGTCTTTTTCATCACTAGAACTGGGTTTGCCAACCAATCCGGGTGAAATACTTCCATGATAAAGCCGGCTGCCAATAGCCGAGCGATCTCTTCGCCTATAGCCTTCCTTCTTTCCTCATTCATTTTCCTCAAACCCTGCTTCACGGGCCTGGACTTGGGATCTACATGCAAGCTGTGCTCGGCCAGCTCTGTAGGGATACCCGGCATGTCGCTAGGTGTCCAGGCGAACACGTCTGCATTTGAACAAATAAACTCCACAAGTGCCTTCTCCTGCTCTTTTCCCAAATTAGACCCTATGGTAAATTGCTTAGTGGAATCACCTTCGACAAAATCTATCTTCTTGGTGTCTTGCGCTGCCTTGAATTTTGCTCTCTCGTCCTCAGTATTCGGCTTTTTCAAGGTTGTTCTATCATCCGGATTTACTTGAGACCGGTAATATTCGAGTTCTTCCTTTCTGCACGCTTGCTCGGCCATTACTGAATCTCCTTCATCACACTCAGCCGCTATATCCCGGTTCCCATGTATGGTGATAGTCCGTTTAGGACCCGGGATCTTTAGCTGCAGATACACATAACACGGCCTAGCCATGAATTTAGCATAAGCCGGTCTTCCAAACAGCGCGTGATAAGGACTGCGTAATTTGACCACCTCGAACGTGAGCCACTCAACTCGATAATTATCCGTTGATTCTCCGAAAGCAACCTCCAAGGTGATCTTTCCCTCGGGGCTCGCCGAGTGACCCGGCACGATCCCATGAAAGATTGTCGAACTTTTCTGTAACTGGGACTCTTTGAGACTCATGCGTAAGAAGGTTTCCCAATAAAGGATGTTGATGCTACTTCCACCGTCCATCAGGACCCTTTTCAGTTCATAACCATTAACCTGTGGAGCAACCACCAATGCCAAGACTCCTGGACGCTCTACTCTTTCCGGGTGATCTCTTCTACTCCACGTTACCTCTTGTTCCGCCCATCTAAGGTATCCCGGCGCAGCCGAAGAAACCGAGTTTACCGCTTGCTTTAATGTCTCTTTGTTCCTGCTAGAAGTTCCTGTAGTATGCACATGATATTGTCCCTTTAAATCAGGCGTACGTACCATACCGATGAAGATGTTAATCCGGTCGATCATCACCGTAGATCCGGACTCGAGGTGATCCGACTCTGGCCCCCAGCCGGAATCGTCCACCATCTTTTCTCCTTTGTGGTCGATGTAGATCTCGCCCACGACAAGATTCTCCATGTTCTTCCGAGCTTCTCCCGTGATGTAAACACCTTTGGACGCAGGCCCCACGGTGGGCGCCAACTGTCGTGGGATAATCACGGCAGACGTTACCGGGGGTAACTGATCTTGGGGCAAGACGACACAGGCGTTTGGGAGAGGGTTTAGCTCAGAGGAAAACATGATGCAACTCGATCTGGTCGCCGGTAATCAAAGTCGCCGAGTCTCCGATCTTGATATAATAACTCAACTCTGGGGTTACACTAGATGCTCGATATCAAGCGACATTGCTAGGGTTCTTAGATTTCTGTCTAAACTAGACCTAGGGGTCGGTTTATAAAGCACCCGTACCCCCTTGGCCCTATTCTCCAAGGCGCAGCTTGAATCCTATCCGGACACCACTTACAAACCCTAACTTTCCTTACCGTAACCCACAATCCGGGTTACGAGGCCTACAAACTTTGGGCCTTCCAGAAGCTCCATTATCCTTAATCAGATTGCGCATCGTGTTCCTTGGGCCGGGTTATGCCTTGGAGTTGGCCTACCGGGTTATTATCCCCCCATCACACGACTTGATAGATCCCTCTGGTAGATTATTGAACCATAATTTTGCCGCTCCTTCTGACATCATTAAGTACATGAACTTGGCTTGAAGATTTTCAGTTGCGTTGCGAATCGACATTGCCATCTCATAGCTGCTCAACCATGTTTCCGGATCCATAGTCGGCTCATAATTCACCACTTTACCCGGTTCCTTGAATTTATCCGGGTAAGGCTCTACACTGATGTTGTCCGACAGGCACTTAGGCCCAGCGAGATTAGTCGGAACTGGCCTCACTCGGGAAACGTGTGACCCTGCGGGAGGTGCGGTTGGGTGCGGTACGGCTGGTGGCCCGTGCACTGCAGACCCGGCCGCGGCCCTCCTGGCTCTGGAGCTATCCACGATGGCTTGTGCTGCTGATGCTGCTGGTACAGCTTGAACGCGGGGAGGGGGCGGCATTTGCTGCTGCTCCGCCCTCCGCCGTGCTGAACTTGTCTGAATATTGCCGGTATTAGCTCGTTGTTGGCTGACATATGGTGTCCCATGCATCCCGCTTCTGTGATCCGGGTAATTAACTTGTTGTGCTACTGCCGTATGCAATAACTCGATCGCCCGTCGGGTCTGCTCCGCATGGGGTGACTCTCTTACGGGGATCTGATTCAATGCTAGCGTTGCAGCATACACATTATCCATGGGGTTGTTGTAATGACCTGCTGGCGTGCGAAATCGTGATGGTGGTGGTGGTGGTAATGTATTGCCGGCGGTGACTCCAGTCTGTAATGTGGGTAACCCGGCTTGTTTGTTTACCGGCTGTGCTCCTCCAGTAACAGGTTGCTGTACGGTTCCTTGGTCTGCTGCTGGAATCGGTTGATCCTGAGGTGTGATAAATAGGTTGGTCGGATTTATAACTCCACCCGTTGCTGGTAACATGGTTTGATGCCTTTGATGCGCCCTGGTTGTCTCTTCTCGGAGCCGGGTTTCCAATGCATCCAGCTCACGTTGGCGGGTGGCCATCCCCTGCCTTTCCGCTTCTACTTGCCTTCTCTGTTGCTCCAATGCACGGCGGGCTACGTCCAGATCTCTGACACGTTCCGCCGCGTTTTCCGGAGTAATAACTGTAGCTAAAACGGTTGGATCCAGAATCAAGTTGTTGTTGAATAGGGCCGGGTGTTGCGGGTTTGAAGGACCCGCCCCAGGCGTTCGGTTTGCCAGATATCCAAACATGTTTGCCTGCAACTCACTGTCCGCCGCGTGACTGGTAACTGATGCTGCTTCTCCGTCAACCCGGGTGAGAACCGGATTTCCGTCAACCGGATCTTGCTTGAGCGTGGGTGGCCTCCCCTGACACAGAATCAAATTCGAAATCGTCAGGGATTGAACCGGACGTACGTACCATGCTGATGAAGACGTTGATCTGGCCGATTGTCATGACAGATCCGGATTCGAGCAGATCCGACTCTGGCCCCCAGCCGGAATCGTCCACCATCTTCTCTCCTTCGGGGTCGGTGTAGATCTCGCCGATGACAAGGTTCTCCATGTTCTTCCGAGCTTCTCCCGTGATGTAAACACCCTTGGACGTAGGCCCCACGGTGGGCGCCAACTGTCGTGGGATAATCACGGCAGACGTTACCGGGGGTAACTTATCTTGGGGCAAGACGGCTCTGGTGTTTGGGAGAGGGTTTAGCTCAAGGGAAAACATGACGATACGCGATCTGGTAGCCGGCAATCTAGTCGCCGAGTCTCCGATCTCGATCTATTAATTCATCTCTCGTGTTACACTGGATACTCGATACCTAGCGATATTGCCCTAACTCTTGGATCTCTCTCGTCTAACCCTAGGGGCCGGCTTATAAAGCATCCGGACCTCCTGGCCTGCTCTCCAAGGCGTACTCTGAATCCTACCCGGACACTGCCTACAAAACCCTAAACTTCCTTACCGGAACCCAAAGTCCGGGTTACCAGGCCTACGATCTTGGGCCTTCTAGAAGCTCCTTTATCCTTAGCCGGGTCTCGCGCAGCGTCCTTTGGGCCGAGTTACACCTTGGCGTTGGCCTACCGGGTTATCATTCCTCCATCAGTTCTTCCTCTGCACGGTACGTGTTCATGTTTCAGTTTCATGTCTCAATACATGTTCTTCTACTACCAATCTATTTGGACTTGTTTATTTCGCGCTTTCATGCAAATCACATGAATAGTTTATTTCCAGTTATTCTAGCCATATGTTACCTATCTTTTTCATGGATTAAATCATTTGGAAAATTGCTCATATATTCAACAATCCAAAAACCTTATTTTAGATAATTTTCAATTGTTGGCTTTGCGTCTTCAATGAAGCCCCCTGTCTTCAAAGGGAAAGATTTCAAGCGGTTTTGTGCGAGAGCCACTCTCTGGTTTCAAACCATGAGGTGCTTCGACGCTGCTAAGGGCAAGCCTAAAGAGAGCTTTCTGCTGCTGATGGAGAAAACTTTCGAGGAAGATGACACCCTTCTGAGGGCTTCTATTCTCAGCGTTCTTGATGAGCATATGATTGACCCATATCTGACCATTCCTGCGGGCAAGGGTATGTGGGATGCGCTCGAGGCAAAGTTTGGTGCCTCGGACGCAGGTAGTGAATTGTATGTCATGAAGAAATTTTATGACTACAAAATAACCGATGAGCGCTCCATTGTTGAGCAGACTCATGAGATACAGTCCATTGCCAAAGAACTTGAGCAGTTATCTTGTGAGTTACCGGACAAGTTTATTGCTGGAGGCATCATTGCCAAACTTCCTCCTTCGTGGAGGAGTTTTTCTACCGCTTTGAAGCACAAGAGACATGAGTTTTCTGTTATGGACCTCATTGGTTCTCTTGATGTGGAAGAGAAGGCGGGAGCAAAAGACAAACATGCTCGAGGTCTTGAGGGAGGTTCTAGTGCAAACTTCGTTCAGAAGAAGAACTTTCAGTCCTACAAGCCCAAGAACAAGCATGAGAACAAAGGCAAGTATGATAGGCAGAACAAGCATGCACTAACTACCAACTTCAAGAAAGGGAAGGGATCCTTCCATTTCTGTGGTTACCCGAGCCACTGGGCTCCGAAATGCCCTAAACGGTATGAGCTGCGAGAACTTGAGAAGAATGGCAAGAATGTCAATGTTGTCATTGGGGATACTGAGATGAAGGATGTTGGGTACGGTAAATTCCCTACTATTCTTTCATTATGTTATTCTCCCGATTGGTGGATTGACACTGGTGCCAATGTACACATATGTGCTGATATCTTATTGTTTTCTTCATACCAGTTCGCAAGGACTTCCTCCATGCTGTTGGGAAACGGGTTGCATGCTTCTGTTTGAGGTGTTGGTACGATGGATCTGAAGTTTACTTCAGGGAAGATCGTGCGCCTGGAGAATGTTCATCATGCTCCCTCTATCAATAAAAATCTTGTTAGCGGATCTCTCCTGTGTCGAGATGGCTACAAGTTAGTGTTTGAGTCCAATAAATTTGTAATATCAAAGTTTGAAACTTTTGTTGGTAAAGGTTATGATTGCGGAGGCTTGTTCCGCTTATCTCTTTCAGATGTTTGTAATAAAGTTGTGAATCATGTTTGCACCAATAGTAAATCAAATGTCTGACATTCACGTCTTTGTCATATTAATTTTGGATGCATGACTCGGCTAGCCAAAATGAATCTAATCCCGAATTTCACCGATGTCAAGGGATCTAATTGTCAAGTCTGTGTGCAAGCAAAGCAACCTCGCAAGTCTCATATGACTGCGGAGTTACGAGACTTGGCACCACTTGAGCTCATACATTCAGATCTTTGTGAGATGAATGGTGTGCTAACAAAAGGAGGAAAGAAATATTTCATGATGTTGATCGATGATTCCACTCGTTATTCTCATGTGCATCTCTTAAAAACAAAAGATGAGGCTTTGAAGTTTTTCAAGATCTATAAAGCTGAAGCGGAAAATCAAGAGACTTAGGTACGATCATGGTGGAGAGTATTTTTCCAATGAGTTTGATTCTTTCTGTGCGGAACATGGTATAATGCATGAGAGGACACCTCCCTATTCACCACAGTGTAATGGGGTGGCCGAAAGAAAGAACCATACTCTAACAGATTTGGTTAACGCCATGTTAGATACATCGGGTCTTTCCAAGGCATGGTGGGGGAGACGATATTGAATGTGTGTCATGTCCTAAACCGAGTTCCCACAAAGAACAAAGAAATAACTCCATTCGAGGAATGGGAGAAGAAAAGATTAAAACTCTCTTACTTATGAACTTGGGGTTGTTTGGCGAAAGTCAGTATACCAATTCCCAAGAAGCGCAAGCTTGGACCCAAAACCGTGGCTACGCGTTTCGTAGCATTGGTTATAGATTCTTGATAATAAAATCTGAGGTACCAGACATGCATGTCGGTACAATCATGGAGTCGAATTATGCAACTTTATTTGAAGACATCTTTCCCAAGAAGGAGATGCCTAGCTCATCGAATCATGAGATACCTAATTCATCTAGTCAGGAATTGTCTGTAATTCCTGAACCCACCATTCCGATAGAACACGTTGAGAATCCCGTGGAGCATGAGAATGAAGTTCCTTTAAGGAGCAAGAGATAGTGGACTGCAAAGTCCTTTGGTGATGATTTCATTGTGTATCTCATGGATGACACACCCAGGACTATTTCAGAAGCATATGCATCCCTTGATTCTGACTACTGGAAGGAAGCTGTCTGTTGCGAGTTGGATTCTATCCTGGCTAACGGAACCTGGGAGATCACTGATCGTCCTTATGGGTGCAAACCTGTAGGATGTAGTGGGTGTTCAAGAAAAAGCTTAGGCCTGATGGTACAATTGAAAAATATAAGGCAAGGCTTGTGGCTAAGGGTTACACCCAGAAAGAAAGAGAAGACTTCTTTGATACCTATTCACATGTGGCTCGACTGACCACTATTCGGGTACTACTCTCATTGGATGCCTCACACAGTCTTCTCATTCATCAAATGGACGTTAAGACGACTTTCCTTAACGAAGAGTTAGATGAGGAAATTTGCATGGATCGGCCAGATGGTTTTGTAGTACCTGGCCATTAAGGAAAGGTTTGTAAGTTATTGAAGTCAATGTATGGCCTCAAGCAACCTCCTAAGCAATGGCATGAAAAGTTTGAGAGGACTTTGAATGTTGAAGGCTTTGTTGTAAACGAAGCTGACAAATGTGTATACTATTGTCATGGTGGGGCGAGGGAGTTATTCTCTGTCTGGACGTCGATGACATACTGATATTTGGGACCAACCTTGACTTGATTAAGGAGGTTAAGGATTTCTTATGTCGATCCTTTGAGATGAAGAATCTTGGAGTAGCTGATGTTATATTAAACATCAAACTGCTGAGAGACAACAATGGTGGGATCACCCTGCTTCAAACCCACTATGTGGAAAAGGTCTTGAGTCGTTTTGGGTATAGCGACTGCAAGCCTTCTCCAACGCCGTACGATACTAGTGTTTTAATTCGAAAGAATCGACGGATTACTAGAGACCAGTTGAGATATTCTAAGATTATTGGCTCGCTTATGTATCTAGCTAGTGCCACAAGGCCTGACATTTCGTTTACTGTGAGCAAATTGAGTCGATTTTGTTTCAAATCCGGGAAATGATCACTGACATGTGCTTGAAAGAGTTATGCGCTATTTAAAAGGCACTATGAGCTATGAAATTCATTATACCGGGGACCCAAGGGTACTTGAGGGATATAGTGATTCAAATTGGAATTCTGATGCTGATGAGATTAAGGCCACGAGTGGTTATGTTTTTATACTTGGTGGTGGCGCTGTTTCTTGGAAGTCTTGCAAGCAGACCATCTTAACGAGGTCAACTATGGAAGCAGAACTCGCAACATTAGACACGGCCACTGTTGAAGCAGAGTGGCTTCGTGAGCTCTTGATGGAATTACCTGTGGTTGAAAAACCAATACCCGCTATTCTAATGAACTGTGATAATCAGACTGTGATCATCAAAGTGAACAGTTCCAAAGATAATATGAAGTCATCAAGACATGTGAAGAGGAGATTAAAATATATCAGGAAATTGAAAAGCTCAGAAGTTATTGCGTTGGATTATATCCAAACATCTATGAACTTGTCAGGTCCCTTCACAAAAGGTCTTTCACGTAATGTGATCGATAATGCATCGAAGGAGATGGGAATGAGACCCACCGCATGAGTTGGTCACAGCGGCAACCCACTCTATGTGATCGGAGATCCCGTGAAGTAGAATTGGGAGACAAAATTGTTGATCAACTAAGATGAGAGTATCCTTACGATTATTTAAATACCACTCCTGGACGATGCAGTACTCTCCTATACTGCAAGGTAGGTTGATATAAATCTTAATGTTTTCCAAGAGGCTTCATTGTAAGCAGAGATGTTGACCTGCAGGACATCTTTTGAGAAATTCACCTATATGAGTTTGACTGTTAAATGTCGCAGTCTATGAGAGTTGGGTTCTCTCTAGTAAACTCATGAAAGGTCTTGGAATATGACGTATAAGCTCCACCCGTGGGGAAGTCCCACTGTAGTCAGGTATCGGTCAAGATTTTGTGTGAAGCTAGATTCACAGAAAACTTGCAGTTCAAGGCATAGTCCACTGTTCAAGTTGCAAATCAATGTAAAACATATTTCTAGGTGGAGTTCAACTTGACAGTTTCCACTGTAGTACCGGTATATAAACAATGTTTTGGAACCTAAGGCAAATTTTGTGTGCCTCTAGGATCTTGTGGGGGATTGTTGGAATTTTGGCCCAGCCTATTTTAGTCATCCACAAATTCCTGAAAATCCTAGAGGCCCATGTGGCCCATTCGCGTATGACAAGAGGTGGGAAAAAAATGTTTAGTCCCATATTGCTAGTTGAGTGGAAGTTTTGCATGTTTACAAGGGAGGCCTTTTCACTTGATGTATGAGCATGAGAAAGAGAGAGGACTACACGCGCGCTCCTCCTCCGCCGCCCGCCTCGCCACGCCTCGTCACGACGCGCGCGCGCGCCGTGGGTTGCGGGAATGAGCCGAGCCGAGTTAGGACCTATGTTGAGTGTACGGCTTATCTTCTTTTTATCACACACGAATGAAGAAATATGAACGGTTACGCGAAAGTTAAAGCGTCTTTTGCACTAGTGGAAAATTACTACTCGTGAGTAGATGGTTGTTCGGTTTCGGCTGCCGGCTATTCCTTCCGCGGTTCCGCCGCTTGTCTGTTCGTTTCCACTTCCTCGCTACCCGTTCGCCTCCTGTTGCTACGCCTATATAAGAGAGGTCGCTCCTCTTTGTAGACACACAACCCATCTACACCTCTCTGCCTCATACTTCTTGAGCACTGCGCCACCGATCAGGACATCTCCATCCCGTGCCGCGGCGTGCACCGCGGAACGGGGCAGTAGGCCTCCGAAACCGCGTCTCTTCGGATCCTATATGGGAGAAGAGCGATAAGGTTTTTGGGGAGCGCTGTTGCGCGACTACTGGCATAATCGTCAGCACAGACGCCGACGACTACTTCCCGAACGGCGACTTCTTCCCAGACGTCGACAACCTCTTCAGCGACATGTCTACCTCACCCAACGTGAACGGTTCTTCCTCTGCACCGTACGTGTTCATGTTTTTGTTTCATTTCTCAATACATGTTCTTCTACTACCAATTTATTTGGAACTGTTTATTTCGCGCTTTCATGCAAATCACATGACTAGTTTATTTTCAGTCATTCTAGCCATATGTTACCTATCTTTTTCATGGATTAAATCATTTAGAAAATTGCCCACATATTCAACAGTAGCCACCATGGATCACCTCCTACCGTACCTGTAGGAGGAGCGCTGCCGTTGTGTCACCGACGACGCCGCGTGGAAGCGCACTACACGTCGATGGACCAACTACGGCCTCTCGCAGTCGCACTTCCTCTCCCGACGCGAGACGGAGGAGTTCGACCTCTGCCGTGGGGTTGCTGGCACCCGCGCCTGGCGGGAGCTCTAAGAAGCTCAAGGGCGTACCTGGCGAGACCTCTAAGATGCTCAAGGGCATCGTCATCTACCTCGGCGACTCGGACGAGTAGTGCGATGTATAGCAGCTCTGATGATGCATCGTCCCACCGTAGATTAGGTTCTCGTAGTGTCATTTGTGGCATGAAGTGAGTCTATCTCCCGCGTTTGTTCATAGTTTTGGATTTACAGTCCAATGTTTACAGTTTCTGTTCTTCGCGGAGTACACTGGACTGTTGCATGTCACAATTTTTCCATTTCTACAAGCTCTAAAACTACTCTACCACTAGTGGAAACAGGGCCTTTTGTCCCGGGTCGTAAGGGCCATTTGTCCCGGTTGCGCAACCGGGATGGGCTAGCCGGGACAAATGGCCCTCCCCATTGGTCCCGGTTGTGCCAGGACCCGGGATGGTAAGGCTGGCCCACGTGGCGACTCTGGGCCAGGGACCGCGAGGGAGTTCGTCCCGGTTCGTTTTAGGGACCGGGATGGATGCCTTCTTAAAAAAAGAATAAAGTCCGCCCATTTTCCCTGCCGCGGCAGGTTTTTTTTGTTCGTTTTTTTTTCTCCTGCCTCGCAATCGCCAACCGGCCTCCCCTTCCCCAACCGCTCCAGGCCCACGTCTTTAATTAAGCCCACTGACACATTTTTTAGTCAAAAAGGCCCACTGGCCCGCGTCTTTTATTATGGACAGTCAACGGTTCGAAGGGCCCACTGGCCCGCGTCTGTTATTATGGACAGTCAACAGGGGCCACTGGCCAGCGGCCTGGTGGCTGGTTCGCCTGGTCCCTTAAACTAAGACCGAAGGACGGTCAAAGGGCCGATGTCCGCCTCGTCTTCCCGCCCCGCCTCGGCTTCCCGCGCCCCACTCCCCACGCGCCACGCCTCGGCTCCCCGCATTCATGGCCGCCTGCAACCGCCGCCACGTTCAGGCCGCCGGTTGGCATGCCAGCCCACCCCGGGTCCTTTTTAAAGGCCCCCCGCCGCCCGTACAACCCACCCACCCCGGACGCGTCCCTGGCAAAGCAACCCTAGCCGCCACCATGTCCCGCTGGTTCTCGAACTCCGGCAAGCGCCCATGGAGGCTCGTCGAGCGGCGCCGGCCGCATCCCACCCCCGCCGGCGGAGGCCTTCGGCTACGGCCCTGGAGGTGTCCGCCTCGGCGGGGCGCCGCGCGTCCCCGCGCCACCTCCGGCGGCCCGCCCGCCGCCCCGCGCCGCGCCCCCGGGCAAGCGGTTCCGCCGGTACGTCCGGGTGGACGAGGCGGAGTGGCACTGGAACAATGCCACTCCGGTGTTCTACTCCGACGTGCACCTCCCGGACGGCTGGCACCTGAACCCCCAGCGGATCCCAGTGCCGCCGGCCCCGACCGGCGCGGCGCTGCTCGAGGAGATCGACCGCCGGCGCGAGCTCCTGCCGGCCCCCGTCCGCAGGGAGCGGATGTACGCGCGCGGCTCCCCCTACTGGGCCGCCTGGCTCGAGCAGGAGCACGAGCAGCGCCGCCGCTCCTTCATCCCCGCCCCCCTCGAGGCCAACGTGGACGACTACCCCCCCGCCAGCGCCCGGCCGGGAGAGGGAGCTATGGATCCTCGTGGACGAGCCGGAGGACTTCTCCGGGGAGGAGGACCCCGAGCTCCGGGCCGCCATGGAGGAGGCCTGCGAGGCCTCCCGCCGCTCCCTCATCGACGACGAGATCAAGAGGTGGAAGCGTGTCGTGGCCGCCGCCGCCGCCGACGCCGCCGCCATGCCGCCGCCGCCACCCCCTAACGAGCCTGCCATCCCCTGGTGGCAGGCGATGAACGCCGAGCTGGAGGCGTCCGAGGACATGCCGGAGCCGCAGCCGCTCCCACCAGGCCTGGAGTATGGCATGACCTGGGCCTGGACCGGCGGCGTTTGGGCGCCGGGGTCGCCGGAGGAGGAGCTGCCCCCGCCGCCGCCGCTGCCGCAGGAGGTGCTGCCCCCGCCGCCGCCGTACGCGCCCCCGATGCCCCCGATGTCTCCACCCCCGGCGAGCCCGGCCCAGCCGCCTGCCCACCTGTGGCAGCCACCCGCCTATGTAAGCCTCTCCGACGACGAGGACGACTAGATCGGCGCCGGCCGCCTGTGGCCGCGCCGCCACCCCCCTATTCTATATAGACAACGCCCCTAGCTACCCCCCCAAGAAACGGCCGGCCGCCTGTGGCCGCGCCGCCGCCCCTTATGCAAGTACGGCCGGCCGCCTGTGGCCGCGCCGCCCCTATGTAAGCAAGGCCCCTGGCCTTATTTTAATATAAGTTGTGTTCCCCTAATCTACTGTGTCCCTAGTCCATCCCCGCCGGCGGAACGCCGGCGGATCTGTCCACTCGTTCCCGCCGCCGGCAGGGCTTCGCCCAGCCATATCCACTCGTACCCGCCCCTGGGGTGTCCGCTCGGCCTGGAGAGAGGGCCGCGCTTTTTATACACTTGGGCCTTTAGTCCCGGCCCGTGCCACCAACCGGGACTAGAGCCCCTTTGGTCCCGGTTGGTACCACGGCCCGGGACCAAAAACAAATTTCGAATTTCGGTGGCACCCCTGCGCGCCCAAAATTTTTTAGCGCCAAAATTTGAAAAGTGTTAAGTTTGCACATTAACAACTTTTATATACTTCCAAATTTGACAAAAATTCCAACATGAAAAATGCTAGAATTTGCAAAACTAATTTAAATCCATTTTTCGTTTAACTAAATAATTATTCTAACTATTGAAACTATTAATTATTTTTTCATTTGTATATAATTTGAATAGAAATTATGGAAGTTATGGATGTAGCCTCTTTCTTGAGCAGCTGCACAGAAGTGCTTAGAATCCACAAACTCCGGCTCTGTGTCATACAAATTTCTGGAAATTTCCACCCATACACTTTTTGGAGCTAGGGCCTCATTTTCATAGTACAAGTAGGGTGGCTTGTTCATCCTCTAGAGTCGATGTCAGTCCTGGCTGCTTGTCCATCCTCTAGAGTCTGCTCTGCTCTGCTCTACTGCTCCTTGCGGCTCAGGTTGGTAACGGTCCATGTTTGCGTATGCTTTGTGAACTTATGGTTTGATTTGAGAATTTCAAAACTTTGATTTGATAATCTTTTGGCCGGAAGCACCTAGCAATATCTTTTAAACCTTGTTTCTCTCCATATGCTATTTGTACTTCTCATCGGCTCTAATGTTTCTCTACCTGATTCTACTTCTCCTCTGCCTAGTTTACAGATGTTTGCTCTTTTCTGTAGATGTTTCTACACTGTAAAATGGGCATGTCCTGCGAAACATGCAGACAAGGCGCTGAGCACCACTACTGGGACATCTTGGACGATCAAGGCAAAGGTTTTTTCAAGATTATGCAATTCTATCATTAGTGAGAGACTTCACGTCGGCAATCTCAATTAAAGTGCCAGTTTGTGTCTGATCCCACCAACCCCTCAGAATCCTCCTATTAACTTCACCTATCTCAACTGAAATCACTGTCTTCATGTGGATGCCAAGCCTGTGCAAAGCTATCTCTCCTCCTCCAATGCCTCAAATTAATATGGTGTGCCTGCAATATGTGCGCGGAATATATCGCTTGTTCTATACCGTGTGTCAACAGATACTACATCTTAAAAGTAGTTATAATCCTGCAATATCTGTCAGGATGTTATCCGTACTATCACTTCGAAATGTATTCGGATATGGGTCATAGTTGTCAGCTATTTACCGGTCAATACAAAATACTAATCAAACAGAACTATGTGATCATGTATTCCACGCTTATTATTACACATCACCAACATACGGAGGAGAGAGAAACAGAAAAGTGGGATGGTGGAACAATAATGCTTGCCAGCTTTTCTTCGTGTCCCTTGCTTATGATCGCTTCGGCCGTAACCATGGAGCATCTTCATTATTTAACGGGATGGTGGGGTCAGATTTCACTGTGAAGGGTGGAATTTCAACAAACTTATTATAATCTTCTGACATGTCTGTCGTGTCCTCGATTCCCACGATGTTTCTTTTCCCTGAGAGAACTATGTGACGCTTCGGCTCATCGTATGATGAAATTGTTCCCTTATTTTTTCTTTTCTTCGGTCTGGAAGACATGTCCTTCACATAGAAGACCTGAGCCACATCATTGGCTAGAACGAATGGTTCGTCATTGTAACCAATATTGTTGAGATCCACCGTTGTCATTCCATAAAGCGGGTCTACCTTTACCCCTTCTCCATTCAGGTTGACCCATTTGCACTTGAACAAAGGGATCTTAAAAGAAGGTCCATAGTCAAGTTCCCATATCTCCTCTATGTAACCATAGTATGTGTCAGTTTTTCCATTCTCGTTTGTTGTATCAAAGCGGACACCACTGTTTTGGTTGGTGCTCTTCTTATCTTGGGAGCTCGTGTAAAATGTATTCCCATTTATCTCGTACCCTTGAAAACTCCCAATAGTCGAAGATGGTGACCCTGCCAACATGTACAGCTGATCTTCAACAGTGGTGTCATTTATAAGATGTGTTTGCAACCAACTTCCGAAAGTCTCCATGTGTTCGCGTTTAATCCATGAGTCATCCTTCCCCGGGTTTGCAGACCGTACAATATTCTTGTGTTCCTCGACATACGTAGCCATGAACATAGAATTTTGTAGAACTGTGTAGTGTGCTTTGGTCAAAGAATGCCCGTCCCTAGGTATCATTGTTTTCTTTCCCAGCGTTCCTTTTCCCCTCAGTCTCCCCTCATGCCGCGATTCAGGAACACCAATTGTCTTAAGGTCAGGAATAAAGTCAACACAGAACCCAATGACCTCCTCTGTTCCATAGCCCTTCGAGATGCTTCCTTCTGGCCTAGCACGGTTATGAACATATTTCTTCAAGACTCCCATGAACCTCTCAAAGGGGAACATATTGTGTAGAAATACCGGACCGAGAATATGAATCTCTTCACATAGGTGAACAAGAAGATGAGTCATAATGTTGAAGAAGGATGGTGGGAACAACAACTCAAAACTAACAAGACACTGGACCACATCCCTCTGTAATCTTGTCAGAATTTCTGGATCGATTACCTTCTGAGATATTGCGTTCATGAATGCACATAGCTTCACAATGGGTACTCGAACATTTTCCGGTAGAAGCCCCCTCAATGCAATCGGAAGCAACTGCGTCATAATCACGTGGCAGTCATGAGACTTCAGGTTTTGGAATTTTTTCTCTGCCATGTTTATTATCCCCTTTATATTCGACGAGAAGCCAGACGGAACCTTGACACTGTAAAGGACTTCAAAGAATATTTCCTTCTCTGCTTTAGTAAGAGCGTAGCTGCTTAAGGAATGACGCCCTGTATCTGTGTGTTTGTTGCTTGGGTCTTTCATACGTTGCTGGTCCTCCCGTGCTTCAGGCGTATCTTTTGACTTCCCATACACGCCCAGGAAGCATAGCAGATTGACACAGAGATTCTTTGTCACGTGCATCACGTCGATCGAAGACCGGACCTCTAAAACTTTCCAATAGGGTAGCTCCCAAAATATAGATTTCTTCTTCCACATGGGTGCCCGCTTATCAGGGCCGTACGGAACTGGTTGGCTGCCAGCAGCCTTACCAAAGATTACATCTAGGTCCTTGACCATATCGAATATATCATTACCACTACGGAGCTCAGGCTTCTTTCGGTTATCTGCCTCACCTCTGAAATGCTTCCCTCCTTTTTTCCTTAAGGGATGCTTGATCGGAAGAAATCTACGATGCCCCAGGTATACAACCTTTTTACATTTATCCAAAAAAACACTGTCAGTCTTATCTAAACAGTGTGTGCATGCATTGTATCCCTTGTTTGTATGACCGGAAATGTTACTAAGAGCAGGCCAATCTTCTGCACATCTAATCCTAGAGGGCAGAGAGCTTTCTTTGCTTCGTACGTACTCTCAGGCAATTCGTTATCCTTTGGAAGTTTTGGCTTCATTAGTTGAAGTAAACTCTCAAATGCCTTGTCAGTCACACCGTTTTGTGCCTTCCATTTCAGCAAGTCCAGTGTGGTACCGAGCTTTGTGCTACCATCTTCGCAATTTGGGTACAACAATTTTTTGTGATCCTGTAACATGTTGTCCAGCTTCAACCTCTCCAATTTATTTTCACAGTCTTCCCTTGCATCAGCAATAACTCGGCCAGGATCATCATCGGCCTCTTCTGATGGCTGTTCTTGATCACCTCCTTCTTCTGCATTCTCTTCCATTGCAGTATCGTCGTATTCAGGGAACGAAGGATCTTCTTCTTCTTCTTCATCGTCTTCCATCACAACTCCTCTTTCTCCATGCTTGGTCCAGCAATTATAGCTGGGCATGAAACCTCTCCGAAGTAGATGGCCGTGAAGGATTCTTTCGGAAGAATGTTCTCTGACGTTCCGACAATCAACACATGGGCAACACATGAAGCCATTATCTTTGTTCGCCTGAGCTACAACAAGAAATGCATTCAGGCCTGCCATATACTCGGAAGTGCGTCGGTCACCATACATCCATCGCTGCCGTGCATCCATCTGCAACATATAATTAAGTTTATCAAAATACATATTAATTAAGAGATGACCACAGTACATCGACAAATAATACTTTTTTATGTATCAGTTACAGATGAAAAAGATAATTTGTTAACCTCGGTCGAAGATACCATTTTCAGTGAGCTTGTGCGCGTCTTGGGAATTTCGTCGAACACCTCGTGTGCATAGTAAAAAAAAACACTAACACCACACTCTCTCACACCTCCAAGCAAAAAAAAGATGGAAGGAGGGAGGGGCTGGGGCAGTATATATAGGGGAAGGGGGCATTGGTCCCGGTTCGTGGACTGAACCGGGACAACAGGTCATGCGCGTGCCACGTGGCCTGTGGCTAGGCATTGGTCCCGGTCCGTGGCAAGAGCCGGAACCGATATACCCCCAACGAACCGGGACCAATGCGCCCAGGCGATTCCTGTTGCCCCGGGCGCACGAACCGGGACCAATGCAGGGCATTTGTCCCGGATTTGGTTGCAACCGGGACAGCTGCCCCCCGGCCCCCTGGACGAGGGGTTGTTTCCACTAGTGTACTGTTGCAGGTAGCACTGTAGCATGCAACCGTGGGAACCATTTCTCTAGTTTCGAATTTCCACGAGTCGTTCCAACTGCTCTGCCCCTATGTACATGTATGTATGGTGCGTGCAGCAGCAGCTTTTGTACCTTGATTTGGTATATGCGGTCAGTATGTACGTGGTGCCGTACGTCGATGGAGTTACATCAGAATTTATAGACCTGCGGCCCATGAATGAATGAACAAACGAACAAGTTGGGTGCAGACAAAGTCTAGGTCCTACCTTTACGTCTTGTTCATTAACTGCTGTCTCAATAAAATGGGCCATGCCTATATGTGGACATATATCTATCAATTGCTTCCTTCTCCATCCTGGCATTGCAAGTGAAATGGAAGAAGAGTCAGCCACTCAGCCAGCCATGCATGCATGATATCACCAATCTGTCATCCATAGCGCGGTTTTATTTTGTCACAGCCGCACATGAGGACTATTATCCAGTCAATCAGTTAACAGAATTTCGATTTGAAAAATATGAACACCGCCACGCTCTCCATCGATCACTTCCATTAACATTGACCGTCGCTATCCCCATCATCATGAGGGGCTACTATTCTTCTTTATATCTCGGGTCACCTTGCTCATCACATCTCCATTCGCTTTGACATTTCAGTGCCTTCAGACAGCTTGGCAGGTGTTCAAAAAAAAAAAAAAGGCAGGTAGGCACTGCTTTCGTCACCCATCTTAATTACAGTAATTAGTTCTGCAGAAGGCGTATGTACATGTGAACGTAGATGGTCAAACGACGCGTACTCGGGAAAAAATTCGCCAGAATTTCTCCGTGGGTTTCCAAGAGAGCGAGGCATGGTCAAGTGAACGACAACGGGGCTTCAAACAAAAAAAGTGACAATAGGAACGTGCCGCCATTGAATAGTACCGCTCGTGTGCTTTTCCAAGCGCACGTGTGACAAGGCAGCAACACAATTTTTTGGCATTCGGGTGCCCAGTATTCAAAAACCAAATTCCAAAACGTCCAATGAAAACAAAAAAATTTGATACTTCTTTATATATTTTATTTGTTTGCAAAGTCGTTTCAGTAAGAATGGATATTTTTGTGGTTTGTGTAAAAAAAGATAAAACTGTTGCGTGAAAAGAATTATTTTAGCTTCAAATTTTACTTTTTTTTACATAGGTTACAAAATATATCGGCTTTCTAAAAAACGACTTCTTCGAAAAAATAGATTGTTAAGATCTATACATGAACATTTTTCTCCAACCTTTTTAACTTAAAAATAATATTTTAAATACCGGGTACATTTGTACTCGAGAACCAAAACACCACACCGGTGACAAGGGCTACACTACGCGGTTTTGCATTCGGCCTCTCGGCTTTGAAATTTGCCTCCTAGCCTCCTGCCAAAACAGATCATAAAAAACTGGAATTTGCACCATCTCATTTCGTGCAGTTTGAATTGAATTTTGGTTTTACCGTTTGTAGAACAATTACAGTCGGGCCGCCAAAAACACCTCCGTATACGCTTCTTGACAAACATTATTGGCCCCAGTTCAAAAAACGGAATAGCTACGCTAACGCAAACATATGTTGTATAGAGTAACAAAAAGAAATTATGAATCCACGGATTATAACACTAACGCGAGGAGTAAACCATACTCACATCAAGCATGTGATCCATGCATGCACGGCATCCCTGTGCTACAGGAGACACCAACGCTATGTCGCTATCCAAGTTAGCCCTATGCCAATACAAGGTTTTTGACATGGTTTCATAGGTATTTTGGTGATGTGACATGCTTCCTATTTAGTTAATAAGAGAGAGTGGGGTTTTATCTTCGCTAAGGCTGGTCACAGTAGGGTGTAACGTAGACCTCTATAGTGAGGAGTAACATGGATGTGATGTAATTCAATGGTTCATTAATTAGGTTGTTGGCTCATATTACATTGAAATATGTGATGTTATGGTAAAATTAGTCACAATAAGGAGTAACATACACTGGTAACATACACATTACACTAGACTATATTACTACATTCGTAGTGGGTAGTAACATATACCCCCACAGTGACTAGTCTTATAATTAATGTGTCACATCTCCTTTTTTATCTAAATATGTTTGATCTTACCACCCACTGTGAGCTGCCTAAGATACAACATAAGATGTTAACCCAATCATATGCATGAATGAGCCATAACATTAAATCTAGATACAACTCATAAAAAACAATTCAATGTACTACTTATCTCTTAACTTTTTTATTACACCTATGATAACGTGTTAAGATACGGTGTATTGACACATGCCTTAATCTTCACATGCACATTTGACTCCTTGTTTTACCGATCTCCCAACCAAGAACACACCGGAAATTCTGAACACAATATTAATTGGTTGCGTGTACGGAAATTTATAATTTTCGCCATGCATGCTACGTAAACATCAAGATCTATCTATGAAGTTACAAGTGAAGAAAAATCCTCAAATCTACTTCTCAAGATCGTGTACCAGACACCATATAAGCAGAAGGGATGTAGGTGACGATGTCGATGAAGTCTATTGAAGATCCTCACGTAGAAGAATGTGGGTGATGATGTTGTCGACTCCCCGTATCCAGCACCATGATCCACCATAGTGAGGATCTCACGTATTACCGCTCTGAGAGTTTGCACACATACGTCGGGACCAGTTCTGTTGTGCTTCACCGTCCAGGACTAGACGTTATAGGGGTATATGAAGGTGGAGTTCTCAACACATGATAGAGTAATTAGAACCTAGATCTAATGGGAGGGAACGCCTCAAAAACTCCTGTCAGAATAAGTTCTAGTTCAATTAGAGGGCCCTAATTATACGCTCTAACTCTACTATAAATAGAGGAAGGGTTGACAGAGAATTGTGTGTTTTCTTTGACCCTTATGGTCCTTTTTATAGGTGGATGAGGGCGGGAGGGGGGAGACCTTCCTTGGGAGAAGGAGTCCCTCCCTCAATCCAACAAGGGAACGCCGCACTATAGAAGTGGCCGCACCCACCTCGTGGAACTCGGATTGGACTCCTTTCTCGAGTCCAACGCCACCCCACTTTTTTTTCCCTTTTTCCTTTTCCTTTTTCTCTCCAGTTAGATTACGGGAAAAATGCAGCGAGCATGATGCGCCATGTTGAAAGTACATTTCGTTTTCCTGGTGTTTTGTGTGTTAGTTAACAATACTAAGTACATTATTTATCGAGGTGTTTAGTGTGCATGTGTTATCTTTAACATCGGCATCGATCACCGAAAAGATCGGTGAATATTGGGCTAAGAGATTTGGGACACTGAGGAACCAGATTATTCTAACCGGATTATTCCGGGAAACCGGATATTCCGGTTAGGATCTTTTCTGTCCAGTTTAGGACAGAGAAGAGTCAGAATATTGGTACCGGATTATTCATATCATACCGGATATTCCGATTGAGGAAGTTTCTGCTCGAATTCGGCTAAGGACTGAAGATGGAACTCACAATTGCTAACCGGATTATTGGTACCGGATTATTCCGGGGCAACTAGAATATCCGGTTCAGGTGCCTGCGCAAGACAGAACCTAATCATATTATTCATACCGGATTATTCAGAGGCAGTCGGAATATCCGGTTGAAGTCAACGAGTTCAAAGAAGATCTGAGGAAATATTCCAACCGGATATTCTGGTCCAAACTTGGACCGAATATTTTGGTACCTGTGTTTCAGCCAAACGGCTAGATTTGAGGAGGGGTATACCCCTCCTCTTCCTCCTTGAGCTCTAGTTGTTCCCTCTAGCATTCAATAGCATTTAAGAGCTCACCAAATCCGGCAGAACTCCCAATCCCTCCCAATAAACTTATTGATCTTTGGAGGATTGAAGGAGAAGGCCCCGATCTACATCTTCACCGAGCCATTCTTCATTTCCCCCTCATTAGCTTGAGGGATCTAGCCTAGGGTTTCCTCTTGTGGAGAACCTAGGCATCTTGCTACTCTTAGTGATTCGAGATTGTTGGGAGCCCCCAATTTGGTTGTGGGTGTGTGCCCCAAGTTGTTTGTAAAGGATTCGATTCCCTCTTCGAAGAGGATCAATAGTGGAAGGTGGACTAGGCCTTTGTGGCGGGGTTCATCAGAGAATAGGGCGAGGCCTTTGTGGCGTTGAGTAGGCCTTGATACGTCATAAACGTATCCTTAATTGCTGATGTTCCATGTTGTTTTCATGTTGTTTCCCACATGTTTTCCTACACTTTACGTCATAAACGTATCGATTTCCCGGGACTAACCTATTGACAAGATACCACAGAGCCAGTTCCTGTTTTCAGCTATTTTTAGTTTCAGAAAAGTTGTTCTGGAAATTTTCTCGGAATTGGACGATTCGAAAGCCAGAAGTCTTAGAAGTCTCGGAAGCATCTAGAAGTACCGAAGAGCCCCGGAGGGGGTCCACGGTGTGGCCACACCATAGGGTGGCGCTACCACCCCCTGGCCGCGCCACCTGGTGGTGTGGGCCCCCTGGCCACCCCCCGGCATCGCCCTTTCGCCTATATATTCCCCGATGCATAAACCCTAGAAGAATCGACCTTCTCCACAAAATACATCTGTAGCTCCGTCGCCGCTGCCGATAAGTTTCGGGAGACAGATCTCTGTTTGGGCACCCCGCCGGGACATGGAAGTGCCCCCCGGAAGCCATCTCCATCGACTCCACCGCCATCTCCATCGCCGTTGTTGTCTCCTATGATGAGGAGGGAGTAGTTCTCCCCCGATGTTGAGTGCTCTACCGGTAGCTATGTGGTTCATCTCTCTCTCCCATGGTGTGATCTATATGTGATCATGAGCTTTGTAATCTATTTGACTTCATAGAGTTACTCTTCATCTTTTGCTACTCAAGTGCTTTATTAATATGAACTTTGGAGTCACCTTGTCCCACGGTGTGAAGGTGACAGTGTGCACATCGTGTGTGTCTCCTCTATGAATTGTGGTGTTTGTCTAGTACCTTCTGGGGCGCTCATAGTGAAAGCGTGGGGTTAACTAGACATGGGAATGCTTACTTTAAGGAATGATTTTTGCAGCCCTACGCAATGATTAGTGTTCATTATTTGTATTGAGATCTCCGTAAACGCTTTGATCACGGTGTAAAGGTGATAGTGTGTGCATCGTGTGGATTAGCATTATATTTATATTTTGTGTTGGATAACCCTACGAAATTGTGGTGTTTGCGTGGAACCATCTAGGTCCCATGGTGATAGCATGGGGGTTACTTGGTTGGGAAAGTGCTTACTCTGAGGAGTGTTGTTAAAGCCCTACGCATGGATTGGTGTTGTTATTCGACCGGAGACTGGTGAAGAGTAGCATAGTGAGAGAAGTTATCTAGTTATTCATTTATGTTATCATTGTTGAGAGTGTCCACTAGTGAAAGTAGGATCCCTAGGCCTTGTTTCCAAGCATTGAAACACCGTTTTCCGCCTGTTCAGATACATGTTTGCTTGCTGCCATATTTATTTCAGATTGCTATTATTACTTATAACCATCCATATTACTCGCATTTCACTATCTCTTCGCCGAACTAGTGAACCTATATACCTGACAAGTATATTGGGTGTGTTGGGGACACAAGAGACTTCTTGTATCTTAATTGCAAGGTTGCTTGAGAGGGATATCTTTGACCTCTACCTTCCTGAGTTTGATAAACCTTGGGTGACCCACTTAAGGGAAACTTGCTGCTGTTCTACAAACCTCTGCACTTGGAGGCCCAACACTAACTACAAGAATAGAAGCGTGCGTAGACATCAAGCTCTTTTCTGGTGCCGTTGCCGGGGAGGTAAGGTAAAAGGTACTCACATCCTCGAGTGTGAGTGCTCGGAGTTATTTCCTTTAGATTCTGCAATTATATCTTTTTGTTTCTTGTTTTCACTAGTTAGGATTATTTTTACTTATTCCTTGTTTTCATATTTACTAGTTAGACTTAATGGAAAAGAACAAAAATATGAGAGCTTTATAATATTTATCTTGAGTTAGGACATGAAGTGTTTGAAGAGAAAATTAAAAAACCTATGGAACTTTATTCGCATGCTAGTGGCAATGTTATTAGTATGAACTCTTTAAACACCATTATTGCTAATGCTATGGAAAAGTCTAAGCTTGGGGAAGCTAGTTTTGATGAATATGATATTTTTAGTCCCCCTAGTTTTGAGGAGGAAATTTTATTTGATGATACTTTGCCTCCAATATATGATGATTATAATGATTGTGGTATTCTAGTTCCACCTACTATGAATGATAAATTTTATTGTGATCATGATATTCCTTCTATATATGATGTTTACAATGATGAACATGCTATTTTCAGTCCACCTACTATTGAGGAGAAAATTAATTATGATTATAGTTTGCCTCCTAAATTTGTTGATTATGGTGATGAGAATAATAATGATAGCTATTTTGTTGAATTTTCTCCCACTACTATTAATAAGAATGACTATGCTTATGTGGAGAGTAATAATTCTTTTATGCATGTAGCTCATGATAAGAATGTTTCTTGTGATAGTTATATTGTTAATTTTATTCAGGATGCTACTAAAGGTTATTATGAGAGAGGGAAACATGGTTTTGTGCATCTCAACAATATTAAGTTTCCCCTCTTTATGTTGAAAGTTTTGAGTTTGCACTTATTTTGTCTTCCTATGCTAGCCACTTTGTGCTTTATTGACTTGTTTTTCTACAAGATTCTTTTCATAGGAAGTGGTTTAGACTTAAATGTGTTTTATATTTTCTTATTGATGCTCTCTTATTGTGCTTCAACTCTTATTCTTATGTGAGCATCTTTTAAATATCATTGTACCTAGCTGAAAGGCATTAAAAGAAAAGCGCTTCCGGGAGACATCCTGTTTTATTTCTCCGTTTTCAACCCGTTTTCCTTTGTTTTATTTTGTGTGCTTTGCACCTGGGTGTTTTCTATTTTCTTAGCAACCCCGCTGTATCTTTTCTTTTATGTTTTTGTTGAGCCAAGTAAATCCTCTAATGGAAAGTTGAGGCTATATTTCGTATTTCTGCACAAGAAACAGATTTCCTGGGGTGTATACGCAAGTTTTCTATTTTCTTAGCAACCCCGTTGTTTATTCCGTATAAAATCACAGAAAATTCAAAATTACCTGAGTTTTTTCCTGGGGTGTATACGCAAGTTTTCTTATTTGACCACTTTTTGATTTGAGCAACATAATATTTTCGAAAAAAATCATCCTTACCTACTGTTCTGTTTTGACAAATTTCTGCCAATAATTGCATTTGCATCTTAATCTCTTTCTTTTGATGTTCTTTTGAGAAAAGGAGTTTTAAAATAAGTTGTGACAGTAGCTAATGTGTTTATGAGTGTTAGGATTGTATTGAAACTGAACCATATGAATTTATTATTTTGATTGCACTAACGTTGCTAATGAAGATTGTGAGAAGTTTGGTGTGAAGGAAGTTTTCAAGGATCAAGAGAAGAGGATGATATGACGTGATCAGGAAGAGTGAAGAGGCTAAGATTGGGGATGCCCCGGAGGTACATCCCAGCAAATTCCAAGAATACTCAAGCGTCTAAGCTTGGGGATGCCCAAGGCATCCCCTTCTTCATCGACAAATTATCAGGTCACTTCTAGTGAAACTATATTTTTATTCAGTCACATCTTATGTGCTTTACTTGGAGCGTATTTTATTTTTGTTTTCAGTTTGTTTGGTTTTATTTGCTGTAATAAATGGTTGGATCTTATCATACTTGTGTGGGATAGAGACACGCTCCGTTTTCATTTCTTAGAACACTCTAGTTTTCATTCTTATTGTTAGTGTACGCTTTTTGCTAGTACCGCGTTTAGCCTTTGTTTGCATGCATCTCTTATTCAGAGATGTTAGTTTTAGTAGTGTTATGTGAGTACTCTCAAGTTTTCTTGCTGTATCATGTAGAGTATTTTTGTTAAAACATATCTTGTATGGTGCTTTTTAGGAATAGAAACTTCTGCTTGAAGTAGAATTTATAACAGTGCAAGTAGAAGCTCCTATAGACTGTTGCTAGAACTTTTTCATGCCATGCTAAATGTTATTTTAGTTCTATATCCTTGTGATGTTGAGTAGCATGAATAGCCTCAAATAGTTGAGAGTGTCTAATATGTCATTGAAAGATTCATCAGTTGTTCTTGTCATAAGGAAGCATAAAATTTTGGTATTCTCTTTCGAATGTTTTATTTGGTTGACTTGGCGCATACTCACACCATGTTTATGACTATGAACCAGTTACGAATAGCCTCCATGACCACTTAGTTTTTGAACTATGATACCGCTTATGCTTTAATTAATGATGTTTATATCGATGTGCACGATTATGGCTCTTATGCTCTCTTGATTTGTCGCTCCCAGTCTTTTGCTAGCCTCCACCTGTACTAAGTATGAGCTCTACTCGTGCATCCAATTCCCTTAAGACAAAGTTTTTCCCATTGTGTACACCATATCTACCTACATGTGGTACTTAACTGCCACTCCAAAGTAAATTGCTCATGTGTTACGTTTAAAACTTTCAAAATTACTCTTGCTTTATGTTCCTGTTTTTGCTCATGAGGACGTCAATAGAGAATCTGTATCTCACTTGTTGATTGGATTTCACACCCTGGACTAGTGGCTTCATCCGCTTATCCAAATGATAGAAGAGCTGGCAGCGGGGTTCCCAGCCCAAATTAATACACACAAAATCTCTTCACTATTTTTGCCCCTGATTTATCAGTCAAAGCATAATTGTGTAAACAAAAGAGACAAAGGGATGACCTTCTACCCAGATGCGTCCTTCACATGGGATCCACTCTTGTGAATCCAATTGGCTTGTGGCGTACTGCATTTTCTGTTTACCATTCGTTGACATTAGCATACATCATGAGTAATGAGAATATTGTATAATAGCCAACAGGTTCAGCAGAGTTTATTTCGTATAGTGTCTAGGAGTTAATATGACCGTCCATGGTCAGACTATTGATTATTGAGAAGAAAAGAATTTTCAGTTTCATGTCTACACACTACCAAATATGTAGAGACAACACACGTAAATTAGGGTTGCTTTATGTATATTGGTAGGTTCGGATCAACAAGTAGTATCATCGGAACGGTGTTTCTACTGGAATTTATTCTAGAGTTTTTTTGGAGAGAGAAAACGAGGTAGCACGCTTTCTGGAGCAAGTGCAGAGGGCATGAGATGTCCTGATATGCCGTAAATATATTATCTGACATCATTAAATAAGGTTGGTGATTTTATCTATAGGGGTCATAGGTGTCCAGAAGTGTTTCGGACAAAAACCGAGAGGGGGAGTGCCGGAGGAGGGCAGGAATGCCTCTATGGTTGCACCCATATTTTGGGGGATGCCAGGTAGACCCCAGGCACCACACATGTCAAAGTAATGTATGGGCACCTATAGGGGGGTGAATAGGTGCTGCGACCAATTTTAATTTTTCTACAAGTTTAGGCTTGACATAAAGGTAAATTCTCTAGATAATGCAACTATGGTGAATTTACCTATATCACAAGGATAACAACAAACACAATGCAAGTATAAGTAAAGGAGGAAGGGAACGAGGTAACCGATATGAAGCACGCGGAGACACGATATAATCCCGAGTTCCTCCTTGTTAAGGGAGTACGTCTCGTTGGAGGGGTGTGAGCTCGCCACGAAGGCCTGATGTCAATGCACGCTTCTATTCTTGTAGACAGTGTTGGGCCTCCAAGTGCAGAGGTTTGTAGAACATCAGCAAGTTTCCCTTAAGTGGATCACCCAAGGTCTATCGAACTCAGCGAGGTAGAGGTCAAAGATATCCCTCTCAAGCAACCCTGCAATTAAGATACAAGAAGTCTCTTGTGTCCCCAACACACCCAATATACTTGTCAGGTATATAGGTGCACTAGTTCGGCGAAGAGATAGTGAAATGCGATTAATATGGATGGTTATAAGTAATAATAGCAATCTGAAATAAATATGGCAGCAAGCAAACATGTAGCAGAACAGGCGGAAAACAGTGTTTCAATTCTCGGAAAATAGGCCTAGGGATCCTACTTTCACTAGTGGACACTCTCAACAATGGTCACATAAATGAATAACTAGATAACTTCTCTCACTATGCTACTCTTAACCACTCTCTGGTCGTATAACAACACCAATCCATGCGTAGGGCTTTAACAACACTCCTCAGAGTAAGCACTTTCCCAACCAAGTAATCCCCATGCTATCACCATGGGACCCAGATGGTTCCACGCAAACACCACAATTTCATAGGGTTCTCCAACACAAAATATAAATATAATGCTAAACCACACGGTGCACACACTGTCACCTTTACACCGTGATCAAAGCGTGTACGGAGATGTCACGACCCCGGACACAAAGGTATACATACTGTTATGCGCTCCTAGTCATGGACCCACAAGGGCTTCAGGGTTACCAGCCCCGGCCGCAACAAACAACGACAGGCAGACCGGATTCTTCGGCACGCAGGCCGGATCACCACGGTACTACTACTCCTTGTTTCCATGCTAGTCATAACCAACTATGCATATCAAAGAGTCCACGAATCGTATTTAACTGAAGGAACGGGACCAAAACTATACAGAGATGCTATGTGTCCAGAAAGTGCAACAACAATCGAGGGTTACTGAGGTTACCAAGCCCCAGGCCGAATCACATCGGCAGGCATGCTCGGAAATGGATCATCGGCTCCACAACCCCTCGACTGCGACAACTATGCAGGCATAGCCAAAATTGTATAACAATGAGCTCGAAACCAACAACCGATCAAAGCAACACTCTAGACATGGAAGCTGTATTAAACAGGTATTACTAGAGTAGCTGTACAAACAAAGGTCACACGACCCAACATTACATCAGACAACGGAAGCAAAATTATGTTGCTAAACAACAAGAACCAAAAAGGCCTAAGAGGCCACAACATAAGGCGACGTCCCAGCCCATAGATTCCAGGCTGCTACCTGGGAACCCCAAACTACTCGTCGATGTCCATGTTGAATCACCACCGAAGTGAGAACTTCACCCGAACCAAAATTAAGCAAACCTGAGTACGAGAGGTACTCAACAAGACATAGTTAACCTTTTATATATCTGCTGGTTTCATAAAGGACTTTATGAAGGTTGATTTGCGTAAAGCAATATTTATTTTCCAAAACGAGGAGGAATAACACGTCTCATAGAAGGTTTTCAAAACAGATGAGAAACTCACTACTGTACTCATCATATTTTCAATCCACCAACATCATTTCCCAGCATCTCACATGCTACAAGGATCACCCCTCTCGGCATCTCCGAGGAGGCACCCTTCATCTATTGCCTCGATGCTTTGTCAACATCTTTTACGTCATGTTCAAGTTACCTATGGCCAAACTACTTTCACCAAGTCGTCCTTAACCGCGGACACAACTTCTCGAAAAGATTTATCCCTGCAGGGGGTACACTTTACCCACACGTACCATCTGACTCTTAGCGCCACATGTACGCTCTTCCATGGAACGCGGCAGAGGGTGGCTGGCCACGACCTTTACCTTACTCGACCCTATCCATGAGTCAACCAAAGACAGTGCCACCCCGTCAACAGGGAGTTGGCCATCCTCCTGACGACACCTGTCTCTGTGAGGCGAGGTCAAGATCCGTGTACGTCCATTACTTGGCCCCGGTCACGTCCTAGAGGAGCATTTTGTTTTCAAAACCGTTTAAAAGGTTTTATTTGCGTTGCCGAATGGAAATCTCAAACTACGTGACTCATGGATAAAGCCAGCTAAGTTAGTCGGTCGGCAAGGCTCATGGCCATCGCGCATGGTTGTACACTCAATCTTGGCTTCTGCGCCTGACCTTACTCCTAGGGTTGGCAAGTACGGAACAAACAACCACTTCCCAAGTGGCCTCCCGTCCAAGCCTTGATCAAATTAACCACACAATTCTCATCTCACCACGTCATCATATCGTACTAGGTTATCGCAGCTCTGATTCATCAACCGGATGGAGCAGAGGTAACAAACATTCATAACTAAGCAAAGAAGATATGAGACTCTGGCGATGCGCACAAGCAAATCTAAGTCGGCTAGGAGCAGTGGATCAGGATATTGAGGCAATGCAGTATATAGGTGAACTATATCTACTAGCATCAAATACTTTGGAATCGAATGCAAAGTACGAGAATCAGATGTTGTTCGAAAACATATGAGCAGATAAGAGGTTATGATTTCCTTGGTTATAAGAAAACTAGATAGAGGCTTCAGGAATAAGTTCTTGACTTGTCGGTTAGGATCAAGTATTCGTCAATGGAACTGCTGGCCTTCTCTTCGGAGTCACGTTCTACTGAGGGGGAACAAACACCGAAATAAGAAGAACAACAATCAACACATGGCATCGATGCAATGCGCAATATGTATGCATGAGCAAGTTAATGCACTTAAATAAAGCCCTAAACATGTTCGATGGGTTGCTAGGGTTCATATGGCAAATATACAATTTTACTGAAATCATCCCGAAATAGACCCCGGAGGGGCACTTCGGGCAATTCTGGAAGTGAGTACAATTTAAAGTGCTCAAATGGGTTTGAAAACATCATAAACAGGTTGCATTTGTCATTTTGAGCAATTTGGTATATAACTTTTAATTTTCTGATTTTATTGAATAAAAACTTAATTTTCAATTTTTAAATGAATTAACCAATATTAAATAATTCTCATTTTTTTAACTTTGTCAAACATGTGTGAAAATGACATATTTGGGTAGATAATAATTTTCTAAAATTTCCATAATTTTACTTTATTTTTCTGATTAATATTTTAATAGTTATTCAATTTTCCATTTTTAAACAATTTCTGAAATTTCCTGAAATTACTAAAATGGGAAGTTATGACATCATCGTGATGTCACTGTGACATCACAGGGGGTGGATCCTCTCTGTGAGCATGCAATTGATCAAACGGTCACGAATTCGATGCAATTACTTGGTGCATAAGCTAGAGCAGGCCAAGGGTAGTCGGGTGGTGGCGGCGAAGGGTCGAATGGTCGCCGGAAAACTCGCCGGCGGCGAGCATCCGTGGCGGCGGAACAGCGGACTCAGCGGGAACTAGCTACAGAGAGGGGGAGAATTTAAAGGCATGGAGAGGCTCACCGCACTGCCGTGAAGCGGATGGCGTGGTCGGAGACGGCAGGGGCGGTCGCAATCGACGGCGGCGTGAGGAGGAGACGGCGGCCGGACTCGGGGAAGGTGACTCAATTCGAGCCTTCCCGGGCTTCTCCACTGCCATGGGAGGCCGAGGAGGGAGACGGGAGGACGGCGGAGCTGATGGTGTGCTCGACGGGACTGGCTGTGGCCAGAGGCAGCGGCGCCATGGCGGCCAACCCGAGCTAGGGTTTCGGCCGGAAGAGGAAAAGAGAGAGAGAAGAAGAGAACGGAGAGGATAGGGAGAGGGAGGAGGTCGGGGGATTTCCTTGCCCCTATCCACACTCGATGGAGAGCACACAGGAGGTGGCAGCCGTGGGCAACGGTGGCGACACGCAGCTGGGTGCCTGCTGGAGGTAGAAGACAAAGCACGTTTTTGCGAAAACCCGGAGGAAAACCAGGAAAAAAACAGAAGGGTCCTTTTCTTTTGAAAACTGAAGAGAAAAAATGTTTTCTGGGCCTTTTTGAAAGAATAAAATTTGGCAAAAATAATATTTGGAAACCTTGTAAAATTTCCAACCTCGCCATATGTAGCTTTGATGAAATTGAAATATTTTTCAATGCATCATTTTGGAAACCATTTTAAGTAGTATTTGTGGATTTTTTTTTCTCAATTTCCATTTAAATTCCAAATTTAAATTGGTTCCAAATTGGTTCATGCATGAATTCCATGAGCACAGCACAACAAACCCTAATTTAACAAAAGTGGGGATGTTACAAATCTACCCCCCCTTACAAGAATCTCGTCCCGAGGTTCCCGAAGGAGAAAGAAAGAAGAACACTGGTTTTGAACGATCTTCTCGAATCTTACAGTTACCTTCGGAGGTGGATCCGAAGCACTTGCGAAGATACTAGCGGCTATACCTTAGGTAGAGGGAAAACTCTTAGGAATTGATCTTCACGAAGATCGAGTATTTCATGGCTAACTTATGACAGGAATGTTCATGAAGAACTTGTGGGTTAACAGGCATGAAACACATCAAGGTAACGTGGGAATAGGAGAAGGTTTCAAGTTTATGGACGGTGGTTCTTGAAAGGATTTAGAATATGAGCTTTGCACAAGAATTTAATCCTTTTGGATAAGAAAGGTTGAACAACTTGTGACATAGAGGTTTCTTCAAACAGAATACCAAGATCATGAGGATGGTCTTGGATACCAAAACATAATACCCGTAGATGAGGGAAAACACGAGAAAACACTGTAATCGTGCATCTGAGAGAATTTGATACAAGATCATGTTCACTCTTTGGAGCAGACACAGAAGATAACGGAACTTTCAACCATTCCATAACAGTTTTCTTGAAATCCTTGTCAAGGATCGGGATGTTACTTCACCGCAGAAGATGAGTAACCAAAGGATGTTGTAACACCGTAATTAAGGAGGGATTCTTTGTCACACCATAAAGACGAGTAACCAACGGGGATTGAAACACCGGAATAAAATATGGAATCTCTTTCCTATTGTGGTTTATCCGTAGCAATACGTTTACCACATGGTTAAGACCCCATGGCTGAAGTAACTGACAAATTCACACAATGTGTGAGATGAACGGAACTTCAAGTACAAACAACTTGAAAAAGGAAACTGATCATTGGCGGTTACAAAACACCAAGAGATGTTCTCATGATGAACTTGTTTCCACTGGAGGAGAGGTCTAGAGGATTGGTTGAGAGACATTGGACAAAACAACTTCTAAGTTCTCCTGGATGTTCTAGATACCGATATCACGCTTATGACAAGCCTTCTATAGGTAATCAAGTGAAAGTTGAACTTCGGTTTGGAAAAAAACGGGGATGGAAAACTTCTAGAATAAGCCACACAAGAATTCTCACGGAGAGCGGCGGTTCTTACGGATTCAAAGAGATATGACATTCATCCTTCCGACTAATTGTGTAAACCACAACGTCAACCATGCCGTATTTTCAAATGGACCTAACTCAGTACCCTTGAGGAAACACCAACCATCATTGCTGCTTGATATTCAGCTCTGGTTAGTGGGTAGGTAACTCAGACTCGGTATATTTGATCAAAGAGGTTGCACCGGGTACCAACGAGATACATTTACTGGACTCTCCAGGTATGGAATTCAATGTCATGCTCAAGAAGATGAGCGATATTGCTTAACTCATGTATTAGCAACTTGCAAAAGACGGTTGCAACTACATGGTCTACTTGCGAAGACCACATCAGAGTCCTGGTGGGAAGATGAGTACAAAGATAACGAAGTTCTTGGACTTCTTCTCTTTTACAAACAATCCGTTAGTGTCTTGGTGTGGATGCAAACTTCTTCAAATAAATGGAGGTAACAACCCACCATATCAAGAATAGTCCACACATACATGACCGACTTGGGATTAGTCCCGAGGGAACAAGGAAATATCTTCTCGGATCCATGGCGACAACTTTCACCAAAAGCACACGAACCCGAGAAAGTCACTTCGAACATCGTGGACACAACTTCGTGATAACACAAAGATGGTTCTCAAAGGTTTCCAACATTGTTTCCATTTGTTCAGCATGAACCTCTTGTAACTTGGAGAAAACAAAAATGTCGTAGATGGGCTCAACAACACCTTTATCTAGATACTCCAAGCAGAGGAATTCATATGTTACATGAACAGGGCAAAATATTGGCCAGACTAAAGGACATGAAGGTGTACCCATAAAAATACCACGAGTAGAAGCACCGTTAAGACAGTCCTTGAATCTGGACTTGATTTGACGATAGCCCGAATCAAATCAAGAGGTAGCGTGATAGCATTTACGAAAAAGAGGTACTATCCTTCTTCAACACAAGGAAACTAGACATCCCTTAACAAGGGATCAAGTTAGGAGGAGCTTTTGCCTTTCAACTCTCCAAGTTATTGTTTAATCTCAACCAACTAATCCATGGCATCCAGCAAGGTTTCTTTGGAGAAAAGAGTAATTCAAATTACACTTTTTTTAGACATCACAGTCAGGTGACAATCCTGGTGATACTTCTAGAAAGACAACCAGAATATCACAACCCACCAGCATGTCTTGGAGTTCGAAAGGGACCTTTCTTTTCAAAGCAGCCGATATGAACATGAGAGCTTCGGCATGAACCTAACTCTCTGACCAAGAACATGCACCGGAATGAACGGATTTGGTAACACAATCAACTTCAAATATAGGCTGGGTGACCATTAGTGCTAAGAAGGATACAAATGTTTCTTAGATTTTTTTAAAGCAATAGGAATTGCTAAGAATATCTGATACACACCTCAAAGCACAGACCCATCATACTCAAGCATTCAAGCTTGGAGGAAGGGGAAGTGAAGATGTGTAAGAGCATCACTTCATCAATAAGGCCATGAAACACAACAAAACCTCTTGATATATTAGAGTGTGATACTCGAAGGTGGAACAGAACATAAGCTAATGAAACTTCTTTAATCTGCGGATTACAAAACTTTGACATGGTTCTAGAGATGAACGTGGTACTGGAGTTTGTTTCTCCTGACATCCAAAGGTGAAATGTTCTGACGGAAAACAAGAGCAAATGCATTGGAATATCCAACACACATATGCAACTTGGAGTCCAAAACGACGGATGGATATTTGAGAGCAACTGGAAGGTGGAAACATGCTCAGGAGAATTCCTAAGATCACGTTGATTGCACAAGATAATACTCATTTGTAGAACCAATGCCAAGAAGAGAAGTATAGCTAAATCGAGAAGAAAGATGTGGAACTCATGATGATCACTCTTGTTGCGACCCTTCTGATTCCAAGAGGAAACCTATGGCTATTGGAGTTGAGATTACCTAGCCATCCTGAGGTAGAATAGATTCTTCAACATCCAAAGAAACAGAACTTGGGTTGAAGGTCAACACCCTGCGCTGATGGCGTGAGCCCTACATGGTTAAGAAACCACATGATTCAACCCACCACAACTCAGCACATTCCGGGACCTTCGATTCAAGTCCAAAGGTTAGAAACCGAAAGAATTGAGCAACTAATATCTTAGTGCCTTGAAGGACACTACGAATAGCAATCACGAAGTATCTTTCAAAGGACAACGATAGCTCCGGAAGTATGTGAACAAAGAACATGGAATACATTCGAGATGGAAAACAGATCTCGAGGTTCAGGATTTGGGACTTTAGAACAGGAGTATGTGGAACCCACACAACTCTGAGAGATTATGATGGAAAGGAAATCTCCCAGTTTAAAAGAGATACAACGGAGTAAGGAACACACACGACTCTAGAACTTAACACTAGGTCATCTTGGGTAAAAGACGTCATTGCCAAAGAAGGCACCTAGGTTTTGAATGACTATAACTTTTTCAAATCAAAACAGGTAAGGTGACCCAGAGTTAGAGCGATACCAGATAAGGAGTAAAAAGAATCCTAAGAAGGTTTTTCACAATTCATTTGGAGTTTCAAAATAGTTTTCATAAACTCTAGACTCGATCTCGACCAAGCAGTAAGGTTTCCTACAGGCAGTCCTGCTCTGATACCATGACCTGTCATGACCCCGGACCCAAAGGTATACATACTGTTATGCGCTCCTAGTCATGGACCCACAATGGCTTGAGGGTTACCAGCCCCGGCCGCAACAAACAACGGCAGGCAGACCGGATTCTTCAGCACGCATGCCAGATAACCACGGTACTACTACTCCTTTTGTCCATGCTAGTCATAACCAACTATTCATATCAAAGCGTCCACGAATCGTATGAAGATGAAGGAACGGGACCAAAGCTATACAGAGATGCTATGTGTCCAGAAAGTGCAACAACAATCGAGGGTTACTGAGGTTACCAAGCCCCAGGCCGAATCACATCGGCAGGCATGCTCGGAAATGGATCATCGGCTCCACAACCCCTCAACTGCGACAACTATGCAGGCATAGCCAAAACTGTATAATAATGAGCTCGAAACCAACAACCGATCAAAGGATCACTCTAGACATGGATGCTGTATTAAACAAGTATTACTAGAGTAGTTTTACAAACAGAGGTCACACGACACAACATTACATCAGACAATGGAAGGCAAATTATGTTGCTAAACAACAAGAACCAAAAAGGCCTAAGAGGCCGCAACATAAGGCGACGTCCCAGCCCATAGATTCCAGGCTGCTACCTGGGAACCCCAAACTACTCGTCGATGTCCACGTTGAATCACCACTGAAGTGAGAACTTCACCTGAACCAAAATTAAGCAAACCTGAGTACGGGAGGTACTCAACAAGACTTAGTTAACCTATTATATATCTGCTAGTTTCATAAAGGGTTTTATGAAGGTTGATTTGCGTAAAGCAATCTTTATTTTCCAAAACGAGGAGGAATAACACGTCTCATAGAAGGTTTTCCAAACAAATGAGAAACTCGCTATTTTACTCATCATATTTTCAATCCACCAACATCATTTCCCAGCATCTCACATGCTACAAGGATCACCCCTCTCGGCATCTCCGAGGAGGCACCCTTTATCTATTGCCTCCATGCTTTGTCAACATCTTTTACGTCATGTTCAAGTTATCTATGGCCAAACTACTTTCACCAAGTCGTCCTTAACCGCGGACACGGCTTCTCGAAAAGATTTATCCCTGCAGGGGGTACGCTTTACCCACACGTATCATCCGACTCTTAGCGCCACATGTACGCTCTTCCGTGGAACGCGGCAGAGGGTGGCTGGCCACGACCTTTAACTTACCCGACCCTATCCATGAGTCAACCCAAGAGAGGGCCACCCCGTCAACAGGGAGTTGGCCATCCTCCTGACGGCACCTGTCTCTGTGAGGCGAGGTCAAGATCCGTGTACGTCCATCACTTGGCCCCGGTCACGCCCTAGCGGAGCATTTTGTTTTCAAAACCGTTGAAAAGGTTTTATTTGCGTAGCCGAATGGAAATCTCAAACTACGTGACTCATGGATAAAGCCAGCTAAGTTAGTCGGTCGGCGAGGCTCATGGCCATCGCGCGTGGTTGTACGCTCAATCTTGGCTTCTGCGCCCGACCTTACTCCTAGGGTTGGCAAGTACGGAACAAACAACCACTTCCCAAGTGTCCTCCCGTCCATGCCTTAGTCAAGTTAACCACACAATGCTCATCTCACCACGTCATCATATCATACTAGGTTATCGCAGCTCTGATTCATCAACCGGATGGAGCAGAGGTAACAAACATGTATGACTAAGTGAAGCAGATATGAGGCTCTGGCGATGCGCACAAGCAAATCTAAGTCGGCTAGGAGCAGTGGATCAGGATATTGAGGCAATGCAGTATATAGGTGAACTATATCTACTAGCGAATTCGATGCAATCACTTGGTGCATAAGCTAGAGCAGGCCAAGGGGAGTCGGGTGGTGGCGTCGGAGGGCCGAATGGTCGCTGGAAAACTCGCCGGCGGCGATCATCCGTGGCGGCGGAACAACGTCCTCGGCGGGAACTAGCTACAGAGAGGGAGGGGAGGATTGGAAGGCATGGGGAGGCTCACCGCACTGCCGTGAAGCGGATGGCGTGGTCGGAGACGGCAGGGGCAGCCGCAATCGACGGCGGCGTGAGGATGAGGCCGGCGGCCGGACTCGGGGAAGGTGACTCAATTCGAGCCTTCCCGGGATTCTCCACTGTCGTGGGAGGCCGAGGAGGGAGACTGGAGGACGGCGGAGCAGATGGTGTGCTCGACGGGACTGGTCGTGGCCGGAGGCGGCGGCGCCATGGCGGCCAATGTAAGGTCCGCCCCAGAACCACTGTTCAGGGACACCTTTGATATGCATACATTCACGATCCCAGTAAATTCAGTCGTGAACAACATATCAAGTTGATACACATATACAATATCCATTACACGGTTACGCAAACACTTACAAAAGCGACATGGTCACCTGACCAGGTCCACACAACTGCCACGCAGGGCAAACACACAACACACACAGCGGAAGACTAAACACACAGAACGTGGTAGAGCCCAAGTCACGCCTTAACCTACAGGCTGCTGACTGGGAGACGATCCTAGTTTGCAAGTCCATCAGCGCAGTACTTCTCCTCGTTGATCTCCTCCTGAGATTCCTTCTCGGTGTCTGGCAAGTAAATACCAGGGACGAAACCAATATGAGTACATTTGAATGTACTCAGCAAGACATCCATCATGTAACTTACCAAATGCAAGTATGCTTATATGGTGTAATAGGTAGGCTATAAATAGGGTTCACTATCAATGATATATGAAAGATATATCATAGTTGATTTTTAAAATCTCTGTATCTTCATTGAAGAAGATACTTCAAAAGAAAATAATATAATTTTCTTTCTCTTGTAGATATCACATGTACAAGAGGTTTTGTAAAGACTTTGTTAAAAGAAAGTTTTCTCTTTGCAAAACTTCTTGGAATCACTTCCAGATTTTTGCTTAGAGAGGAAAGATTTTCTTTGCAAAACTTTTTGTAAAACAACTTCTGGCTTTTCATCATCGGTACCTCCACGGTACAAGGTTTCTTCCCTTCAGTACTTCATAAGTCCATCACCTTTTTGAAAACTCCTTTTTGAAAAATTTGACACAATGCTAGCTACATGGCCTTTCAACTGCCCATATCCGAGGGCTCGGCTATTCTGAATAGTTTTACTCTGCAGAGGTGTACACATTCCACTAGATCCAATCATCTGCCATGAACCACCCATGGATCGACACAGCGATATGCAAGCACCAGAAGAATGATCCTAAATGTCCACTCTGACACAAGCTAGTATATGCTCATTCCTTCATGTGGGTTGTCTCCCCGGCATCAGGTCCCTCCCTGCCTAGTCAGGAGGCCCAGCTGTCGCATCCGGAGGGAAAATTAATCCCACACTATGTATGTCCCGTTTCTCCCTCCTGGCGACACTTCGGTTCAGAGAATCATCCTCTCTATAGCATCTTGGAATGAAACACACACTAACAAGTTCAAGTATCTAGATAGGCCCCGTACCCATGTTGGGGTAGAGTGGCAGTACGTCTTGGTTGTCCAGCGAAGACTAGGTTATGTGTCATTTTTGTAAAATCACCATTTTCCTAAAAATGACCACTTCCACATTCCTCCGGTGAATCAGGCTCAGCCTTTTTCTCCGGGTTTTTCCATAAAGCCTTTGTTTTGCAAAAAAATATTTTGGGTGTCCACTTAGGGACTAATATTTGGGATGGTAATAAATACCATATGGTGGCTATGGGCTTGGTAACACCAAGTATCAACTAATGGCATAGTATATAGTATATATAATAGTAGTAGTAGTATTCACTCAAAAATAGTTTTTGGAAATCAAAGTTTTGTAAAACTTTTCAGAAGTAAAACATGCATGATAGATAATGATAAGTGTATTATAACAGCAAGCATCGGGATGGCTTGCCTTAAATCTCTTTGTGTCCCTGGCCTTGAAGTAGCTTGATTTGACACACAGTTGTACGACTCCATCTTCTTCTTCCTCGTTTTTCTAACGCCGTAAGATAATAAGAGACACACACTCAGAACCAGAAGGACAATCGAGTAATCAAACCACACATACAGCAAGTAAACTCATACTAATGTAACCACCCAATAAGTTATCGAGCGAACTATCTCACAAACTCTCAGAGTACAAGACTATCGTCAGTAAAACATATGGTTGAAAAACCATATTCCACATCCCAATATCATAGGTTGAGTGGGTGTACCACTATCATACCAAGATATTAAGGAAGCTAAAAATATAGCTTGTGGTAACAAGGGTGAGGCTACTAAGGTGTTCATAAACAAACAATGTAATATCAATCATCAAAGCAACACCCATGGCAGTGGGTATTAACAACAAAACAAGCAATCAATCCAAACAAGTTTACCACTAATATTGAGCATAGATAACAAGGTACTACTAAACACAATGCTAACACTAGTACCAAACTTATGCTAAGGTTACCACTCAGACAATTCCAAACAGCAAAGCATACCAAACACAGATGAATTATCTAGTTATTTAATAAGCTAAAGTCTACACCAAAGCTAAGGAATCACCCAACAATGAAAGTAACCAAACAAACCAGTGGCTCAATAAATTTTAACAAGTCAATAAAACACATTCTAAAACAGAATAACAACAAGGTACATTACTCTTATCAAAATATCATAATAACAGGAGTCAACTATTAGCATACTAGTATGGAAAAATTTACACAAGCATGCCCTAAGACATAATGGCATTCTACAACTCACCAACACACAACAACTAAAATATATATGCCATAATAACAGAAAGGAAACATTCTAAACATCCTAGGAAACATCATACACTTCTAAAAATAAAAGGACAAAAAAATGGAGCCAACTCAACATCTAGTGGAACACAAATGCAACACTAGAGGAGCAATCAATACTATAAGCATGAACCTTTCCTAAACCAAGATACATGAATAAAAACACCTAATAACAGTACATATACCTTACACATGCTAGTAATAAAATACACTTAAAATAATGCTATGAAAACAACTACTCATACTAGTGAAAACAATATAGCTAAATAAAACAATCAATGCTACACATGCTCTCCTATGAAATAATGTGCAAGCCAACAGAGATGATACCATCACCAAATCAGTACCAAAATGGTACGGTACTCAACACAACCATCACAAAAACCTAGGTATTAAAAATAACAAGACTAGCTCACAAAAATATAACCCACAAAAATAATAGAAAACAATAAGAGACTATTTCTATTTCTATTTGTTTTCCAATCAAGCACAAACTTCCTAACATACTAGTAATGAAATAAAACAATTAATAACAGTGACCAACACATCTACTCATGCTTGGAAACAAGTTTCTAACAAACAATCATTTATTTACAAACAAACACACAAGTTTTAAAATAAACAGAAAGGTGCTGTTTTATAGAAATGCACACCAAAAATAATCCATAGCTCTAAAAATTATGCCAAGCTAGGATTACATATATCTAATCACACACAAGCTCATCCAATTGGATTAACATCAAAAATCATTTTTAAACTCTCTCTAAAAATCTTAGAAATGGCTACTGGTCTTTTACCAAAATGGATGGCATTTCCAAATTGTAGTTCACCTTGATGCAAGGACAAGTCTCACTAATAGATCTATCCAAGGGATACTCAAAACAATTTGGTTTGTAAGATTTGGCCATTTAAAACATAAGTTATGATAAAAATGGTGAATCAGCGTGCTTCTGCCATTTTTATTTGTTCTCCTAAAATATAGCACAAAATATATTTCTTTAAGTTGGAGATGGTTAAGAATTAGTAGATCCATCTCTGTGATTTTTGGTTTGGCAAATTTTACTCGTTTTCATTCTCATTTCGAATTAAAGTAACGTGCTGAAATAGATCTGCAGGAAAAAAAATAAGAATAAACCTGCAGGGTCAATGGGTCAGATCCGGAGGGAGATGGGCCGCGCGGGGTAAGGCCGGCCCGCTGGACAAGCGCGCGCGCCGAAACGGTATGCCGCCGTCCGATTCGAGATCTGCGACATGGATTAAAAACGCCCAGGTTCAAACAGGGCCACTGGATGCAGATCTGGTGGCCACGGAGCGGCCACGTCGACGCGCGCCGGCGACGACATGAAGGCGCGACGGAGTCCGCCCTGCCGTCATGGGAGGAGCTAGGGCTCTCCGCCGGTACCTCCCGTGGTTCCCTGGAAACGAGGAGAGCACCAGGGGGTCCAGGGAGACGAGGCGCACCCGGTGCCCACCTCTATATCAGCAGGAGCGGGCCAGAATAGGGATGTCGTCGAGCGCGTCGGCCACAGACCAAGGCGACGGTGGCACAGAGGGGTGGAAACTCCCGATTTGTGGGGGCATGCGCATTGAGGGAGGTCAAGGAAGGTAGGGAGGGAGACAGGGCTTCCGGAGATGGCCCACGCCGGTGGATTGACGCGGAGCTCACCGGCGGATGGTGGCGCTCGATTCCGGCGATGGGTGAGGAAACAGATGGGGTTTTTGAGGCCTTGCGTCGATTAAAGTGAAGAGGAGGGGGACAGGAAAGGTGGAGCGCAAGAGGAAGGCTCAGAGGGGGCTAGCCGCAGAGCTCGGCTTCACGATGTCCATGGCGGTCACCACGGCGAGGGCGAGCAGGCCAGAGAGGATCTCCTCGAGGGAGACCTTGCCAGGGAGGCTTGCCGTGGAGAGGAGATGCAAAGGCCACAAGGGCTCGGGCAGAGGAGGTCTAGGGAGGTGGGGGTGGTGTGCGTTCTCTCATAGCCCTGCAGGTGTTTGATATGGAATCGAGGGGGAAGGAGAGGGTCCAGGGCGTGGGGTACTGGCTCTTCGAGCTCGTGGAGGCCAACTCTTCTAGAAGGTGGGTCCAGGAGACAACAGGGTATGGGGGAGGGGTGTGGGCATGTCAGACCATGCCAAAACCTAGTGTCTAAGCCATGTGGGATGAGGTGGATGGGTATGCGTAGTTCCATTTCGTCCAGGAAGTGAAGGGGGGTGGGGTCCAGGTGACTAGGCATGCCAGGAATCCAAGGTGAGTGAAGAAGAGGGAAAAATATCCCCTAAAGGTCTCTTTTAAAAATTAATCAGAAAGTGTTTGTGCTGGTTCTCTTCAAAATCTTAAACACAACACATGCATGAACATAAGTCTATTATGTAGGAAATGAAATTTGGAGTAGGGTAGTGGTGCTCTCCCACTTTTGTTAAATTGTTTTCTTTGAAAACTTTCAATTTTCCAAAAACTGTTGTTTCTGTTTTTGAATGTTTTCTCCAAATTTTTTTATATAAGATATGCTTGAAAACATGTTTAATGGATAGATAATCAGAAATTGAGTCTAGGGGTGGTGGTCCCCAAAATTTCTGAAAATATTTATTTCACAAAATTTTGGAAATTCAAAAAGTGCTGAAACTGTTTTTGGATGTTTTCTTCAAAAATTTGAAAATGACAAGCAAATGTTTTTGGATATCTAGGTCACATATGACCATAGGAATGTTGGTTAATTTTCCCAAAAATTTTAGAAATACTTTTATTAACAAAAACGTTAAAAGTCCATTTCAGGCCTTTTGGAAAATAACATTTAATAAATAGGAAAATGTTTATAAACCAAGTATTTTTGAGTTGGGGTGGGAGGGTATATAATATAGGTCATAAAGGTGATTTTTAATAAACAACTCCCTTAGAAAAATATTGAGATACCAAGTGCAAAAGGATGATAGCAGGAATTTATTTAATAAGCCAAAACCCTGAGAGAGGAATAATCACATGGTCATGGGAAGATAAAAGGATCACATGAATAGGATGTATAAGTCATGAAGATGACAAGGGAAGGTTGATTTAGCTCAAAGAGGATAGGAGTGATTTTTAGGAAGACATAACAAAAGCATCAAGATAACAGGGACATGATCCTATTTGTTGGGAAGACCTCAAGAGGGCTTTGGAAGAAAATGAATGGGTTTAATTTTCAAATACAAACACAAGGATAGGGCTCATAGAAAGGTACCATTATATCCATGATGATACACTGATCAAAGATCAGGATTCCTCCTCATGGCAGGAGGCCAAACTAGAGAAGTTAAAGAGAACATAAGATGAGATATAAATAGGATATAACATGCTACTGATGTAAGGGATTGTTATTTTAAAACTCAATCAACTAAAACACTCACAATCATCCATAATAGCTATAAATACTTTGAGGCAAAGACAAAGATAAGGTCACCTCATAAGTAGATACTAACAAGACTTAACAAGTTCACTCAAGCAAGAGAGTTCTGCAATTTAAATTCTTGGGGTTTTCCTTCAAGTGTTTTTAGAGAAAGTTAGTGGTCAAGCCAAACCATTTAAGGAGGATTTTTTTATAAAAGAGGTTCATCTCAATTCTTGTTATTTATGTAAACATTTTGTTTTGGTTGGTTCCAACACCAACACTCAAGATCAAAAAAGGCAGAGAGAGGTGAAACAAGATTACTAGTTAAGCATTTTAAAAAGTTTTTGTTGGCCCTAATTTTTGACTCTCCAACAACTGCATTTTGTTGGTTTCCAAAAAGTGGGGTGTGACAGATCTCCCCCCCTTAAAACGAATCTCGTCCCCGAGATTCGTAAGGGAAGTAAGGGAGTGGGTTTTGTCCACACACAGCCACACAAAACAGTCAGGAGCTAAAAATATCTTTACCCCCGAAAACAAAATAATTTTTCATAACCAGGGTTAGCAGGCCAAATTGTTCCAGAAAAGTTGTTTTTCTCTGGTACTCCAAAATAAAATTCCACTTTAATATTTATAGAAAAATTCTGGCCACCCATAAGTGATCACAGAGGCCTAGTTTTGCAGGGGTAGACGCTATAAACAGCTAGTGGTCTTTCCATGATTTGAAAGAAAAATCCAGGAGCTAGGTTGGCCCAGATTTTTCTTGAGTGTTCAGCTGACGTGTGGGACTGGGCCCACTTGGCAGTCGGTGCCCTTCTCTCATCTTTTTCTCCTTCTTGCCTTTCCTTCTCATCTGGTGCGCACACCATCGGCATCATGGTGTCCCGCCCATTGTGAGTCCATGGTGGGCTGACACCTTGCTCTGGGACTGCTGTGAGTGTGACATGTTGATGCTTTGGCCACTTGAGAAGAGGTGCGTCGATGGTTTCGCGTCATTTGTGAGCACTGCAGCTGGATTCTTCGGCCTTTCCCGCATAGTGCTTGATGAAGGAGAGGGCTCTGCTCTTGCTGCTATAAGAAGGGTAGCCGGGGTTCTCTAAATCGCACCACACGATGAGCTTCATTTCCCAGTTAATCGATGACTTCTTCAAGGAGTACGTCACCCTGCTGGAGTGAGCAAATCCCTTGGAGCACTTCCTCATCATTCTACTCTTCAGCTGCTGTCTGGTGGGAGGGGTCATAGTGATCCTGGTGTTCATGATCTGCGCTTTCTAGTGCATCCATGACTGGTGGTATGGTGCCAGGAGCAAGACCGTGGTGGAAGAAGGGCAAGCGGTGGCGCCGGTGGTTGCGCAAGTGGAGGCTCACGCTGGTGGCACTAGGCCTGGAGGACTGGAGGGGCTTCGTCGTCGACTGACTCGGGGTTCTGCATCAGGTGAGGGTGGCTCACCTTCAGACTAGGCTCCCACTAGTTAGAGCTAGGCAATGTTAGGATCTACACCAGAGTAGGTGTGGTGGTCTGTATTGGAAAACAGACTTGTATCTTATTTTCCTGAAACTTTTACCTGTTAGGTGTAATGTTATTTCCTGAACAATGTATCCATTTGAAGTTCCTGAGAGATTTGTAGTTCTTCAAGATCATTCTTCTGCTTGTGCGGTTTTGTGGCAAAGCAATGTGCAGAGTGTAATCACACCAGGGCAGGCATGGAAGGGTTTCACTTCCAGTAGTATTTCAGAGGATTTTTCTAAAGGAAGGTTAATTAGAGGTAGCTCAAAGCCTCCTAGGTTGCTTTGGGCAAAAAAACGATGTGGTTGTACTAGATCTTGTTAAGATGATGAAACAATGGTGCAAAAAGTTTTAAAAAGGAAAGTTTTCACACTGGTAAGCAGAGAAGGGTAAACTACTCTACCAAAACAGAGCAAAGAAAATCATCAAACACAATTCCTAACAATCAACACCCAACAACAAGCAAAACAGGTACTTTAAACACAAGCAGACGTCTAAAAAAACGCGGAGGAAAAGGGGTAGCTCAGGTGAAACATCAGAGCAAAACCTATGCATCCTATGGGTCTGAGTCAACCAGGGTTGTTTGAAAATTTCTTGCCACTCCTTCTGATCTCGAGGATTTTCTGCACCTTGTTCAGGTTGGAGAGAGACTTGGTTGGTAAGATCACTTCAGTGTAAGAGGTTGTGGCAGATCTTCATTCTTTGGATCGAAAACACCTGGGTGATGAGGTTTTCTAGAAGGAAAAACTTTGGCTTCTTCAGGTTGCTAATTACTAAGGTCTTCTTGGGAATCGTCAAGTAGGTAATTTTGAAAGTTGACAGAAGAAAAACCTTTTGGAAAACCTTTACATAAAAACCAAAGTGTGTACTATTTTGTTTTCAAAAAGTTTGTTTGAAAAAGTTTTGAGCCATAAATTTTGTTTGAAACAGAGGTTATAAATTTTGTTTGAAAAAGTTTATTTGCAAAAGAGGCTATAAATTTTGTTTTCAAAATTTTTTTGAGCCATGAAAACAAAGGAGAAAAAGGACATGTGGACTATTCTTCCTGTTTCCAAACTCCCAGTGTTTGCAAACAAGGCAATAATCTTGGGAATAAGAGAAGAGTAGAAGCTATGCTTAGGGTTTCTTTGGATAAAACAATTTAGGTAGTAATATAGTTTTTACCAAAATATTTTTATTTCCTAATTGACGTCCATGCTAACTAAGTTATCCTAAAGTCAGGATAGCTCTGATAACAACTCTGTAAGGTCCGCCCCAGAACCACTGTTCAGGGAGACCTTCAATATGCATACATTCACGATCCCAGGAAATTCAGTCGTGAACAACATATCAAGTTGGTACACAGATACAATATCCATTACACGGTTACGCAAACACTTCCAAAAGCGACATGGTCACCTGACCATGTCCACACAACTGCCACGCAGGGCAAACACACAACACACACAGCGGAAGACTAAACACACAAAACGTGGTAGAGCCCAAGTCACGCCTTAACCTACAGGCTGCTGACTGGGAGACGATCCTAGTTCGCAAGTCCATCAACGCAATACTTATCCTCGTTGATCTCCTCCTGATATTCCTTCTCGATGTCTGGCAAGTAAATACCAGGGACGAAACCAATATGAGTATATTTGAATGTACTCAGCAAGACATCCATCATGTAACTTACCAAATGCAAGTATGCTTATATGGTGTAATAGGTAGGCTATAAATAGGGTTCACTATCAATGATATATGAAAGATATATCATAGTTGATTTTTAAAATCTCGGTATCTTCGTTGAAGAAGATACTTCAAAAGAAAATAATATAATTTTCTTTCTCTTGTAGATATCACATGTACAAGAGGTTTTGTAAAGACTTTGTTAAAAGAAAGTTTTCTCTTTGCAAAAATTCTTGGAATCACTTCCAGATTTTTGCTTAGAGAGGAAAGATTTTCTTTGCAAAACTTTTCGTAAAACAACTTCTGGCTTTTCATCATCGGTACCTCCACGGTACAAGGTTTCTTCCCTTCAGTACTTCATAAGTCCATCACCTTTTTGAAAACTCCTTTTTGAAAACATTGACACAATGCTAGCTACATGGCCTTGCAACTTCCCATATCCGAGGGCTCGGCTATTCTGAATAGTTTTACTCTGCAGAGGTGTACACATTCCACTAGATCCAATCATCTGCCATGAACCACCCATGGATCGACACAACGATATGCAAGCACCAGAAGAATGATCCTAAATGTCCACTCTGACACAAGCTAGTATATGCTCATTCCTTCAGGTGGGTTGTCTCCACGGCATCAGGTCCCTCCCTGCCTAGTCAGGAGGCCCAGCTGTCGCATCCGGAGGGAAAATTAATCCCACATTATGTATGTCCCGTTTCTCCCTCCTGGCGACACTTCGGTTCAGAGAATCATCCTCTCTATAGCATCTTGGAATGAAACACACACTAACAAGTTCAAGTATCTAGATAGGCCCCATACCCATGTTGGGGTAGAGTGGCAGTACGTCTTGGTTGTCCAGCGAAGACTAGGTTATGCGTCATTTTTGTAAAATCACCATTTTCCTAAAAATGACCACTTCCACATTCCTCCGGTGAATCAGGCTCAGCCTTTTTCTCCGGGTTTTTCCATAAAGCCTTTGTTTTGCAAAAACATATTTTGGGTGTCCACTTAGGGACTAATATTTGGGATGGTAATAAATACCATATGGTGGCTATGGGCTTGGTAACACCAAGTATCAACTAATGGCATAGTATATAGTATATATAATAGTAGTAGTAGTATTCACTCAAAAATAGTTTTTGGAAATCAAAGTTTTGTAAAACTTTTCAGAAGTAAAACATGCATGATAGATAATGATAAGTGTATTATAACAGCAAGCATCAGGATGGCTTGCCTTAAATCTCTTTGTGTCCCTGGCCTTGAAGTAGCTTGATTTGACACACAGCTCTACGACTCCATCTTCTTCTGCCTCGTTTTTCTAACGCTGTAAGATAATAAGAGACACACACTCAGAACCAGAAGGACAATCGAGTAATCAAACCACACATACAGCAAGCAAACTCATACTAACGTAACCGCCCAAAAAGTTATCGAGCGAGCTATCTCACAAACTCTTAGAGTACAAGACTATCATCAAGAAAACATATGGTTGCAAAACCATATTCCACATCCCAATATCATAGGTTGAGTGGGTGTACCACTATCATACCAAGATATTAAGGAAGCTAAAAATATAGATTGTGGTAACAAGGGTGAGGCTACTAAGGTGTTCATAAACAAACAATGTAATATCAATCATCAAAGCAACACCCATGGCAGTGGGTATTAACAACAAAACAAGCAATCAATCCAAACAAGTTTACCACTAATATTGAGCATAGATAACAAGGTACTACTAAACACAATGCTAACACTAGTACCAAACTTATGCTAAGGTTACCACTCAGACAATTCCAAACAGCAAAGCATACCAAACACAGATGAATTATCTAGTTATTTAATAAGCTAAAGTCTACACCAAAGCTAAGGAATCACCCAACAATGAAAGTAACCAAACAAACCAATGGATCAATAAATTGTAACAAGTCAATAAAACACACTCTAAAACAGAATAACAACAAGGTACATTACTCTTAGCAAAATATCATAATAACAGGAGTCAACTATTAGCATACTAGTATGGAAAAATTTACACAAGCATGCCCTAAGACATAGTGGCATTCTACAACTCACCAACACACAACAACTACAATATATATGCCATAATAACAGAAAGGAAAACATTCTAAACATGCTAGGAAACATCATACACTTCTAAAAATGAAAGGACAACAAAAATGGAGCCAACTCAACATCTAGTGGGACACAAATGCAACACTAGAGGAGCAATCAATACTATAAGCATGAACTTTTCCTAAACCAAGATACATGAATAAAAACACCTAATAACAGTACATATACCTTACACATGCTAGTAATCAAATACACTTAAAATAATGCTATGAAAACAACTACTCATACTAGTGAAAACAATATAGCTAAATAAAACAATCAATGCTACACATGCTCTCCTATGAAATAATGTGCAAGCTAACAGAGGTGATACGATCACCAAATCAGTACCAAAATGGTTCGGGACTCAATACAACCATCACAAAAACCTAGGTATTAAACATAACAAGACTAGCTCACAAAAATATAACCCACAAAAATAATAGAAAACAATAAGAGACTATTTGTATTTCTATTTGTTTTCCAATCAAGCACAAACTTCCTAACATACTAGTAATGAAATAAAACACTTAATAACAGTGACCAACACATCAACTCATGCTTGGAAACAAGTTTCTAACAAACAATCATTTATTTACAAACAAACACACAAGTTTTAAAATAAACAGAAAAGTGCTGTTTTATAGAAATGCACACCAAAAATAATCCAGAGCTCTAAAAATTATTCCAAGCTAGTATTACATAGATCTAATCACACACAAGCTTATACAATTGGATTCACATCAAAAATCATTTTTAAACTCTCTCTAAAAATCTTAGAAATGGCTACTGGTCTTTTACCAAAATGGATGGCATTTCCAAATGGTAGTTCACCTTGATTCAAGGTCAAGTCTCACTGATAGAAATATCCAAGGGATACTCAAAACAATTTTGTTTGAAAGATTTGGCCACTTAAAACATAAGTTATGATAAAAATTGTGAATCAGAGTGCTTCTGCCATTTTTATTTGTTCTCCTAAATTATAGCACAAAACATATTTCTTTAAGTTGGAGATGGTTAAGAATTAGTAGATCCATCTCTGTGATTTTTGGTTTGGCAAATTTTACTCGTTTTCATTCTCATTTCGAATTAAAGTAACGTGCTGAAATAGATCTGCAAGAAAACTAAAAAGAATCAACCTGCAGGGTCAATGGGTCAGATCCGGAGGGAGATGGTCCGCGCAGGGCGAGGCCGGCCCGCTGGACGAGCGCGCGCGCCAAAACGGTATGCTGCCGTCCGATTCGAGATCTGCGGCAGGGATTAAAAACGCCCAGGTTCAAACAGGGCCACAGGATGCAGATCTGGTGGCCACGGAGCGGCCACGTCGACGTGCGCCGGCGACGACATGAAGGCGCGGCGGAGTCCGCCCCTGCCACCGTGGGAGGATCTAGGGCTTGCCGGCCGGTGCCTCCCGTGGTTCCCTGGAAACGAGGAGAGCACCAGGGGGTCCAGGGAGACAAGGCGCACCCGATGCCCACCTCTATATCAGCAGGAGCGGGCCAGAACAGGGAGGTCGTCGAGCGTGTCGGCCACAGACCAAGGCGACGGTGGCGAGGTGGCAGAGAGGGGTGGAAACTCCTGAATTGTGGGGGCATGCGCATTGAGGGAGGTCAAGGAAGGTAGGGAGGGAGACGGGGCTTCCGGAGATCACCCGCACCGGTGGATTGACGCGGAGCTCACCGGCGGGTGGTGGCGCTCGATTCCGGCGGTGGGTGAGGAAACGGAGGGGTTTTTCGAGGCCTTGCGTCGATTAAGGTGAAGAGGAGGGGGACAGGAAAGGTGGAGTGCAAGATGAAGGCTCAGAGGGGGCTAGCAGCACATCTCGGCCTCACGGCGTCCATGGCGGTCACCGCGGCGAGGGCAAGCAGGCCAGAGAGGATCTCCTCGAGGGAGACCTTGCCATGGAGGCTTGCCATGGAGAGGAGATGCAAAGGCCACAAGGGCTCGGGCAGAGGAGGTATAGGGAGGTGGGGGTGGTGTGCGTTCTCTCATAGCCCCGCAGGTGTTTGATATGGAATCGAGGGGGAAGGAGAGGGTCCAGGGCGAGGGGTACTGGCTCTTCGAGCTCGTGGAGGTCAACTCTTCTAGAAGGTGGGTCCAGGAGACAGCAGGGTATGGGGGAGGGGTGTGGGCATGTCAGACCATGCCAAAACTTAGTGTCTAAGCCATGTGGGATGAGGTGAATGGGTATGGGAAATTCCATTTCGTCCAGGAAGTCAAGGGGGTGGGGTCCAGGTGACTAGGCATGCCAGGAATCCAAGGTGAGTGAAGAAGAGGGAAAAATATCCCCTAAAGGTCTCTTTTAAAAATTAATCAGAAAGTGTTTGTGCTGGTTCTCTTCAAAATCTTGAACATAACACATGCATGAACATAAGTCTATGATGTAGGAAATAAAATTTGGAGTAGGGTAGTGGTGGTCTCCCACTTTTGTTAAATTGTTTTCTTTGAAAACTTTCAATTTTCCAAAAACTGTTGTTTCTGTTTTTGAATGTTTTCTCCAATTTTGTTATAGAAGATATGCTTGAAAACATGTTTAATGGATAGAGAATCAAAAATTGAGTCTAGGGGTGGTGGTCCCCAAATTTTCTGAAAATATTTATTTCACAAAATTTTGGAAATTCAAAAAGTGCTGAAACGGTTTTTGAATGTTTTCTTCAAAAATTTGAAAATTACAAACAAATGTTTTTGGATATCTAGGTCACATATGACCATAGGAATTTTGGGGAATTTTCCCAAAAAATTTAGAAATACTTTTATTAACAAAAACATTAAAATACCATTTCTGGCCTTTTGGAAAATAGCATTTAATAAATAGGAAAATGTTTATAAACCAAGTATTTCTGAGTTGGAGTGGGAGGGTATATAATATAGGTCACAAAGGTGATTTTTAATAAACAACTCCCTTAGAAAAATAGTTGAGATACCAAGGGCAAAAGGATGATAGCAGGAATTTATTTAATAAGCCAAAACCCTGAGAGAGGAATAATCACATGGTCATGGGAAGATAAAAGGATCACATGAATAGGATGTATAAGTGATGAAGATGACAAGGGAAGGTTGATTTAGCTCAAAGAGGATAGGAGTGATTTTTAGGAAGACTTAACAAAAGCATCAAGATAACAGGGACATGATCCTATTTGTTGGGAAGACCTCAAGAGGGCTTTGGAAGAAAATGAATGGGTTTAATATTCAAATACAAACACAAGGATAGGGATCATAGAAAGGTACCATTATATCCATGATGATACACTGATCAAATATCATGATTCCTCCTCATGGCAGGAGGCCAAACTAGAGAAGTTAAAGAGAACATAAGATGAGATATAAATAGGATATAACATGCTACTGATGTAAGGGATTGTTATTTTAAAACTCAATCAATTAAAACACTCACAATCATCCATAATAGTTATAAATACTTTGAGGCAAAGACAAAGATAAGGTCACCTCATAAGTAGATACTAACAAGACTTAACAAGTTCACTCAAGCAAGAGAGTTCTGCAATTTAAATTCTTGGGGTTTTCCTTCAAGTGTTTTTAGAGAAAGTTAGTGGTCAAGCCAAACCATTTAAGGAGGATTTTTTTTATAAAAGAGGTTCATCTCAATTCTTGTTATTTATGTAACCATTTTGTTTTGGTTGGTTCCAACACCAACACTCAAGATCAAACAAGGCAGAGAGAGGTGAAACAAGATTAATAGTTAAGTATTTTAAAAAGTTTTTGTTGGCCCTAATTTTTGACTCTCCAACAACTGCATTTTGTTGGTTTCCAAAAAGTGGGGTGTGACAACCAACCCGAGCCAGGGTTTCAGCCGGAAGAGGAATAGAGAGAGAGAAGAAGAGAACGGAGAGGATAGGGATAGGGAGGAGGTCGGGGGGTTTCCTTGCCCCTATCAATGCTAGGAGGAGAGCACACAGGAGGTGGCCGCCGTGGGCAACGGTGGCGACACGCAGCTGTGTGCCTGCTGGAGGTAGAAGACAAAGCACGTTTTTTCGAAACCCCCAGGAAAACCAGGAAAAAAACAGAATGGTCCTTTTCTTTTGAAAACTAAAGAGAAAATAATGTTTTCTGGGCCTTTTTGAAAGAATAAAATTTGTCAAAAATAATATTTGGAAACCTTGTCAAATTTCCAACCTCACCATATGTAGCTTTGATGAAATTGAAATAGTTTTCAGTACACCATTTTGGAAACCATATTAAGTAGTATTTGTGGAATTTTTCTCAATTTCCATTTAAATTCCAAATTTAAATTGGTTCCAAATTGGTTCATGCATGAATGCCATGAGCACGCCACAACAAAACCCTAATTTAACAAAAGTGGGGATGTTACAGGAGATCTCATAACAAATAATGAACACTAATCATTGCGTAGGGCTGCAAAAAGCATTCCTTAAAGTAAGCATTCTCATGTCTAGTTAACCCCACGCTGTCACTATGAGCGCCCCAGAAGGTACTAGACAGACACCACAATTCATAGAGGAGACACACACGATGTGCACACTGTCATCTTCACACCACGGGACAAGGTGACTCCAAAGTTCATATTAATAAAGCACTTGAGTAGCAAAAGATGAAGAGTAACATCTACGAATTCAAATAGATTACAAAGCTCATGATCACATATAGATCACACCATGGGAGAGAGATGAACCACATAGCTACCGGTAGAGCCCTCAGCCTCGGGGCAGAACTACTCCCTCCTCATCATAGGAGACAGCAACGGCGATGGAGATGGCGGTGGAGTCGATGGAGATGGCTTCCGGGGGGCACTTCCCCGTCCCGGCGGGGTGCCAGAACAGAGATTTGTACCCCGAAACTTGTCGGCGGCGGCGACGGAGCTACATATGTATTTTGTGGAAAAGGTCAATTCTTCTAGGGTTTATGCATCGGGGAGTATATATAGGCGAAATGGCGACACCGGGGGGTGGCCAGGAGGCCTACACCACCAGGTGGCGCGGCCAGGGGGGTGGTGGCGCCACCCTATGGTGTGGCCACCCTGTGGCCCCCCTCCGGGGCTCTTCGGGACTTCTGGATGCTTCTGGGACTTCTAAGACTTCTGACTTTTGAATCGTCCAATTTCGAGAATATTTCCAGAACAACTTTTCTGAAACTAAAAACAGCAGAAAACAGGAACCGGCTCTGTGGCATCGGAGGAGTGAAAGCAGAAATAGGTTAGTCCCTGGAAATCGATAAAAATGACATGAAGTGTAAGGAAAACATGTGGAAAACAACATGGAACATCAGAAATTAAGGATACATTTATGATGTATCAAGCATCCCCAAGCTTAGTTCCTACTCTTTCTCGAGTAGGTAAACGATAAAGCAATAATTTCTGAGGTGACATGCTACTAACATAATCTTGATCATAAAAAATGTAAAGGCATATGCAAGCTGAGATCATAGAACTTCAAACACAAACATGATAAATAGAACTTTAATAATAAAGCAAAGCAATCACTTTTCATCATGAAGAGTATCTCAAATAAAGGATCACGAATAATAATGCAAAGGAAGATAAACGTTTGTTTTAGGTATAGAGAAAGCATGGCAAAGTGATATTTCGCTAGTCCTTAAGAGTGGGGAAAAACATAAATGCCAGGACACCTTCAAAGTTCATGAGAAAGGCTAGAGCAAATAATTTAAGAACAAGTAATATCACATCATGAAGTAATTATTGATGTTTATGGGACAATGCGCGTCGAACTACGAATGACAAAAATGCTCTCTCAACTGTGCATAAAGTTAGAAGATGGAGACTCAACATAAAAGTAAAAGAAAGGCCCTTCGCGGAGGGAAGTAGGGATCACTCATGTGCTAGAGCTTTTTATTTTATTAAACATAGGTATTAAAAGTTTGACACCCCTCCCATCCATCTTTCACAAACCATGGCTAACCGAATCCTCGGGTGCCTGCCAACAATCACATATCGTGGAGGAGTGTCTATATTTTGGGAGATACCGAATTTACCCGGGACTATGGATCCCGGTATTGTCGTGAAACAATATTTGGTTCACTATACCTTTGTCTATCTCGTTAACCGGTAAGGTTCCTTTTACTCGCCATTGAATTATGATATCTCACATGATGTATCTTCATCATGCATTGTCCGCAGAACGTATGGATTAAGAATACCGAGTGGCCCATGTTTGTATCTATCTTTTTACGGAGGAGTAATTCTCATCTTAGAAAACGAGATAAATACTCCTTTAAACTTACCAAGTGTATACCACAGTTTACGGTGTGACGCCAGATAGTATCAAAGTAAAACCTATAGAATATACCATCTCGATAACCTAATGGTCAAATGATATGTTGTAATATAACCGTGTTGTGATATGTCATTAAGAACAAAGATGTCTTAATGAAATCTCTTAGAATATCAACTATTAGAGTATACCCAGCCATAGTGTTCCATTCTAACAATATATTATTCAATGATGATGACATAAACAATGTCCAATTGTCCATGATCTGAAAATCATAGTTGTCAAGCATCCAATGAATTAGTCGTAAAATGCAAGACTAGAGTTTAATACTTTGTGCAAGTTATTACACATGAGCATGAGTTTTCCTCTAAATCTTGGCTATAACGCGACGATGGGTCCTGCTCAGGAAGTTGGAGAATACGAGGTGTTGTTGCGGGGAGGGCGGGGTCTGGTGACGGCGGAGTGTGCGCAACAAGGAGGAGTATACATCGTCAAGGCAAAGTGCGGGACGAGAGGTTGCATCATGAGGGACTTGGGTTGGGTCGGAACTGAACAGACCGGTCCGCATTGGGTCACAGTGTCATGGAGAAATAGGCATGTTGAGGGAATTGTCAGCTTCTTATGGTGGTGAATATAACCTATTTCATTCTCCTCGGAAAAAAAAACTAGTTTCATTCGCTCAGCTGAAAGATCTGCTTTATCTCTTATAAGGAATAAAAGTTATGCGTTATTAAAAGAAATGGTTTGTCGATTTTGTGTCGATGTTTTTATACAGGTTGACACATGGATATTTTTGCTTTTCAGAAAATACATCTTTAATGGCGATGGAGACGCCCGCAAGTAGTGTGTACCCGCAGGATAACCATGATGCGCAAGCCTAATTACGCAGGAAACAGCTACGTGCAGCTGTATCCAGCCTACTCATGGGCTCATGCCACATCCATCAAACAAATACACTGCTCAAACGAGCTAGCAAACACTCCAGGATCCAGCTTCTCCGTTTTTTTTTTTCCAACAGTAAAAAAGACAGGGACGTCCATTCAAGACGCGCATTAATTGCGAGCAGTTGCAGCAAATTGACGCACACGCCGCGATCGGTCCAGTTGCAGGCAGACGGACGAATCGGGTCAGGTGAGACCCAGCGGATCGAACTGATAAAACGTGCATGAACATACTCCTACTCTTTTGTTCACCACTACTAATTCTTCCAACCACGATTGGAGGGATCGGATACGAGCATAAATGTCAACAATGAACCAACCCTGCATTGATTGGGAAGCATTTATTGCGCAGTCGGTTCGCGCTCCTTCGGCCGGCCTCGCCGACATCGGGAAGGGTAGAAAATTCGATCTATGAGTTGAGTTTTTCGCAAAAATTGAATTTTCAGTATATTAGATTAGGGTTTGATATCCGTCTTCCTCGTCAATGGAGATGACATCGTCTGTAATAAGTAATCTTTGGCCTACTATTCGACTGTGAGATCTTGGTGTCAACGATGGTGTTGAAAGATTCAAACTTTCTAGATTTGGTCCTTCAGATCTTACTTCGTTGGATCGGTTTTAAATCTTTTCTCTTGGTTGCAGAGAAGAGGATTGTCCTAACAATATTTGTCCCGACTGTTTTTTTAGAAATGGGAGCCTTGCCACAGATTCTGCATCAAAATGATGTACACGACTGGTATTTTTTATTAAAGAATAAAAAGTGAAAGTTTAATCTCTTACAATCAAGGGGTCGCAAAGAGTGGCCACAGACACTAGCCACAAAAAAATCATCAAACTATGCATCTACGCCTCAATGCGTCTCGGGTTAAGCCACCCACCCCGGTTATAGATAATCCGAACGACCGTCTTCATTCGAGAACACCCTGAATCCATAAGTCCTCGCTGCTCCAGAGGAAGGAGTAAGGACCACATGTGGATGTAGGACACCGTCATGTTGATTGCCTGCAAAAAGTGAACACTCCTTTTCTTGTAAAAAACAACACAATTACGACAATTCCAAATGACTCATAAAACAGCAGCCACACCTATATGAATGCGTGACTTTGTTTTATTATCGGTACCATTAAACCAAGAACCAAACATATTAGCAATAGTGGTGGGAGGATGGATACTCGGCTGCTACATTCTCGATAATGTTGATTCGTACTCTCGGCTCACAGCGATGTCGACTAGATTGTTTGGTTCTTTTTCGCTGCAATACTGGTATTAGTACTCTCGCCGATGTTGGTTTATTAGTTTAATGGTTGCTTGGCTTGGCATTGCGGCTCAAAATAGAAATTATGGGAGAACCCTCATTTGTATTTACGGGTTTATGGTTTGGTACGTATGTTTTACGGCCGCATTAGAAAAAGTGCAAGATTGTGTCCTAGAAAAAGAAAGATTTTGAATATTTTGAATTTATTTCGTAATCGCAGTAGTCAGCGCATGTATCTTTCTACTATGTACTATCTTCAATATTAATATATCATGGTATTGATAGTCAAAAAAAGGAAAGCATTTATTGCTCGGTGCTTGTTATTGACGATCTGTCCTTTTCCCCTACCCGCTTCTCATCTCTTCTTCCAATCGCGCTGTCCGCTGCAAACCACGGGACGCAGGTGCATGCATGGAGACTTTTCAGAGGTTTAATCAGCGCAGCGGTTTGGCAAAACTCACAAGCTATCTAGTACTACATGAAACTTGTGTGGTGTTTGTTTGTTTGCAAAGAATTGTTCGTCCCATGGTTGGTGAAGTACTGCTGGTGAAGCGCTGTGCGGCATCAAGACTTCCTTGTGCCAACAGGCAGCACATAATTAAACTGCTCTACTGTGCAGGTCGCAACCATGAACCATATGGGTTGTAGTAAGTGGGTGCAGGAACCATGCATTTTTTTTCTAGATTCAAATTTCCACGAGTACGTCGTTCTAACTGCTCTGCCCCTACATAGATATATGCTGTATGGTGCAGCAGCAGCTTTTGTACCTTGATTTGGTCAGTACGTACGTGGTGCCATCGATCAGACTTTATAGACCTCCTTGTGCACACAAAGTCCAGGCCCTACGCGTACGTGATATTCATTGACTTTGCTCCTGCCTCAACCGTGTCAAGAAAATGGGCCATGCCTATATGTGGCCATATTTGTATTAATTGGTGCCTTCTCCATGCTGAAATTGCAAGTTGAGAAATGGGGATGCCACTCGACTTGAAGTGCTAGCTCTCTCTTTTTTTTTTCAGCTTGGAAATGGAGGAAGAGTCAGCCACGCAGCCAGCCTTATTTTTATTTGTATTAATCATGCTCATGCATGTACTTGAACCTTTCTTTATTTTTCGTACTCATCATTGACTATAGGTGGTTGCGATTCATGGTCTCATCGACCGTCATGCACACCGAGAGAGATTTTGTTTTGTCACAGCCGCACATGAGGACTACTATTATCCAGTCAGCCGGTTGAACTGAATTCGAGTTAGAAATATGAACGCCATCCTCTCCATTATTCCATTAACACTGACCGTCGCTATCATCATCATCATCATCATCATGATGAGGGGTACTATTCTTCTTTATATCTCTGGTCAGCTTGCTGATCACATCATGCATACGGAATCTTTTCCTGACGAGCGCACAAGCCCTCGCGCGGTCTGCGAACGCGAAAACGTGTGGGCGGGATCCACCCACGTCTTCCTCCTCTCGTCCCTTCCTTTTTTTCTTTCTTCCTTTTCCTTCTTTCTTCAAAACAATTCCCAGGCCGAGACGGCGCCGGCGATGCCGTGCGGAGTCGTGGTGGAGAAGGCAACCGTTGAGGATGGACTTAACGTTGGGAGTGGGGTGGGGGTGCTCGTCGGTGACGAGATCCATTTGGGGGGAGGGGGGGGGGGGGTTAGAGGGACCGGCGGAGGAGGTGGTTAGAGGAGGGCGGGGCGGCGAGACGGGTGCGGCAGCGCTGCTGCCCGCGGGTGGCGGCGGCAGGCGGTTCGGCCTGCGACGGTGGCGGGGACGCTCGTCTTCCTCTCCACGGCGCCTTGTCGTTTTGCTGTCGGAAACCGGGCGAGCGCGCGCAATCTAGACCTGCCCTCATGCATAGGAGTATGTAGAATATGGACAACGCCATGCTCCGTTCGCTTTGACATTTCACTCCCTTCAGACAGCTCGCTTATTTGGTACACCTGGTGTCGTTGCTTGTGTCGGAAGAAAACATATGGATCAAACATATATTGAGAAACTTAGTTTGTTCTGAATGTAGGACAAGTCCTAGGTGCTCTCAACATACATGTAAAACATTATTTCTTCTTCTTTCTCATCCTTGCTTGTAGGACATTGTTTGCAATTATCTTGTGATGTTATGTAAGTGGAGAAGTAACAGAATTTGCATCATGCATATTAAACCTTTCATGTACCTTCTGAATTTATATTTTTTGTACGTGCCAACACAACTAGTTTGATCTATAATGAGAGATCTTTATGCTAGGTATTTGCTTTAGATGGTCATAAATCATTTATGAAAAATTATTTGTTCGATGGCTTCTTGATGACATTAATCATTCTTGTGCAATTTCCAACAATTGGTATGCCATCGACACATAGCAAGAGAATAATGCAGTCACCCTTGACGTACCTCTTCATAAAGAAACAATGATCTAGTTGTGCTTTTTGGTGCTCAAGTGTCGGAGTATCAAGAACGTTGACACAATTTAGGGTGCCATATCCCAGAAGTACTGTCGAGACATCGTAGTAGTTTTCATAGACGGGGGTGCCATGAGACTACGGTAGAGACGTGAGGTAACGGGATAGCGTAGTAACACAGAACACATGATTTTACCCAGGTTCGGTACGTCGCGACAGTACGACGTGCCTACTCCTGCACTTCTCACTAATTGGGACTAAAGCCCGTAAACAGGGTTACAATGTGAGGGTTTTAGATCTAAACCACTCGGCGAGGATGAGCTTCTCGGCGAGTTGGCGTAGAGCTTCTCTGTTTTCTCCTTGTTTTGTCTATCTCCCGTCCGGCTTTATATAATAGCCGGATTAGGGCTTACAGAATAGGAAACCTAGAAAACTACGGTAACTTGTAACTTGGAAAGCAAGGAATCCGTCTTCTTCTCCAAGCCAGATCACATGGGCTGTGATCCGGGTTCTTCTGGAATCCGGCTTCTGCGCGTCTGATTACTGGGCCGCCTAATGGACCTAAGCCCACTACCACTTAGGCCACCCTGGTAATCCGGCACTTGGCCCACCATCTTCTATACCCCTATTTGGTATATATCCGACAGTAGCCCCCAAGAAGGATCAAAACTCTGATTCTCCGCTATTCGCCAAATATTATTTGTCCGAGAAATACTGATTCAGCAGTCTTGCTTCTTCTTATTCTTCATTTGAAAAAGATGGTGGGATGAAACTCGGAATCCTGAAAATCCGGCTTTTCTCGCACGATCCTTCGTGGAGAAGAAACTTTCTACGTCAGCGCACTCAACCATGCTGACGTAAGCGACGTTTGAGATTTACTCGGAAAAACCCAGAAACGTATCTCTGACAGATTCGCGCGGGAAACGAGGAGATAATCATCATTACTCCGTCGTTTCATTTCACGGATTTTCCGGCGAGCGACACGCGGCAAACATCCAACGGTCAAAATAGCCGTTGGCACGCATCTAAACGGTTTTCCGGCTATAAATAGCCGTCTTCATCCTCAACGAAAACTTTCCTCACTCCCCACTGCCCACGCCATTGACGCGAACGAGCTCGAGAGCAAAGCACTTGCCCCAGACGCTCTCTGCATCCAAGCACACCGGAACGCACCACCACAAGATGGCATCCTCGCCGTCATCGCCGACCCGCGCCGCCATCAACGAGCTTATCAGCGATCTGGATCCGCAACTGGGATCGCCCAAGCTCACCGGCGACGAGCCGGAGAAGACCACGGCCTCCGCGGCGGGTGACGCAAATCCTTCCGCCGCCGCGGACGTTGCGGGATCGAGCTCCGCAGCCTCCCCGCCGTTAGCTCCAGAAACGGCGGAGGAGAAAATCCAACCCCTCGGCGACGAGCTCGCCGCCGCTGGAGAAGCAGAATTTGTCGGCAACTGGAGTCCGAGTAACTCTTCCCTCGTCCTACTTCGACAAATGTCAAAAGAGGGATTGATAGTTAAAGGCAAATGGCGAAAGTCAGATGGTGAACCCGAGCCCAGACCAAAAAACGAAGAGTGTGTCCTCCTTACATCTCACATTACGCGAGGTATGGGTTTACCGTCTTCCGCCTTCTTCATAGACATCCTTAACTATTACGGCGTCCAACCACATAACCTCTCTCCGAATTCCATCCTCTATCTAGCTAGCTTCCAAGCCCTTTTTGAGGGATATCTCGGAACAAACCCTAGTCTAGATTTTTGGCAATACTGTTTTGAAGTAAAACAAAACATCACAGAAGGTATTTCCCCTATCTGTGGAACCATATCTTTTATTCTTCGGGAAAATAGAGAGGATTGGTACCCGAGGATACAAATGCCAGAACCCACCAAATCCTGGCTGGGTTCCTTCTTTTACCATCAGGACATCCCATTCCCTGGAAAGGAAATCGGGGTTCCTTCATTCGTTAATTCCGCCGCCATTCCTCGAGAGAGTTGGACAGCTGAAGCAGTTGAGACATTGCCGGAAAATTTGATGAAGATAAAGCGCCGTATTGCCAAGCTTACTTCTTCCAAACCTTCCTTAACTGGGAAAGACACTGTTTTATGCTGGTTCGGACGTCGCATTCAACCCCTTTCATTTCGTTCCCGGCTTCTTTGCGAATACCAAGGGCCAGAAGATAGCATGAGGGGAACAGATAAAGCCTATACCAAGAAAGATTTTATAAAGCGACTTCATCAGCTAGTTGCCTCCAGCGCCCAAATCGAAGAAAACCTGGCCATTTATCACGTGGAAAATCGAGTTCCTAAGGTATTTGTACTTTCCTTGTTTCCGAGTTTCCCTCAGATTAACTTGTATCTCCACCTTTTGATCATGTTGTGAATTCTTTCCTAGTTCAACGAACTCGGAGGGAATGATCTTGCTTCCGATGCCGAACTCAGCGAAATACATGCTAGGTTTTACAACAACCGGAAGCGCAAAAGGCAGGTGACTTTCGAGAAAATGGTAACTGTTGACGGAATTCCTGTCGCCACCTCCAGGTATTTTACCGGGTTTTTCCTAGTTACCATCCTCCTTCAGTTCTTCGAGTTTTTTAACTCTCGGATATTCTTCTTGCAGTCTTGCCCCAACTCCTTTGAAAACAAAGAAGCTGAAGAAACATAAGGCTGCTATCAAAGAAGAATCTTCTTCTGCAGCCATGGGCCCAAGGAATAGAACGGAAGCTCAGACAGGCGAAAATCTCCGGACTTCTACTGGAAACAAACCCGTCTCCAGTTTGGACAGTAACATCCGGATAAAAGAAGAACCGTTCGACGATCTCGGATATATTCGTCCGGAGGCTAAAAAGTTCTTCGCTCCTGCCCCTCTAATTCGTCCTTGGCCACAAGGTGGATTGGTGGTTCGCAATGATATTGTATTTAACCCTCGCCAGGTCTTACAAGATGGCCTTCATCACGTTTGGATTCTTTTTACTGAATATGCCAAAGAATTCAACGAGAACTTGGCCGACTTGCGAGAAATGAGCCAGGTGATACCTCTAGCCCCCAAGCATTAAGTTGAAAATCTGAATTCTTCTTAATGTTTTATCATATGCTTGTTCATACTTAAGCATTTTGGCTTTCATTTCCGTATTCAGCATTCCGCAGATGCCATAAACTTGGAAGTTTTTAAGAAATTAATCTCAAAAGTAGAGAAGTAAAAACCCTTCAATCCATGATTGAGTTGAGAAGCAACGAGCTGGCGTCATCTCAGCTACAATTGTCTAAAACAACAGGTATGTATTCTCTGCAGTTTTTATCCGGATAACATTTGTCCCGAATTTTCATAAGCTCGAAATGTTTTTGTGTCCCCTAGCTGCTTTAGCAAAAGCCAACAAAATAGCCAAGGACGCTAGCAATGTATCTCGGCTCCGCGCAGAAAACTCGAGCCTTCGCAAGGAACTTACGAAAGTTGAAAAAGACCTGGAGGCCAGTAATTTGGCCCTTGGGATTGCTCAATCCCAGGCTTCTTTGCAAGCGGCGGAAAGTAAATCTATTATTCATGATTTTGGAAGTATGCTATTCCCGCGCATGAAAGAAGGCACCGAAATTGACAAGGTTCTTGGTAAGTTAGTTCCTTTTACCAATTTCTCCATGTCTTACTTCCTCTTCTTTTGTGGCCTAAACTTATTTCTGCCATCAAAACAGGGAATATTCCAGGCATTTCTCGGATTGAGAAAATCCGAGCTTTTGGAGAAGTATGGAACGCGATCAGAAATGCAGGAATGCAATTGATTAATAAGTTCCTTCCCGCAAGTACTATAGATTTCTCGGAAGTTTACAAACTTCCGGGTGCCATCATGGAAGTTGCGGGATCAAAGGAATTCATCCTACGCTCCGCTGCACGAGGTGGTGCGCGCATGGCACTAGGCCTTATGCGCCTGCACTATCCTGACGCGAAATCTTGGCGCGTGGCCTCTGGTGTCCCTCAAGGGTATACAGAGGATCAGCGAACCGCCATCTTTGATGAAGTCAAAGGCCACACCACCAAGATTGCTTCCATGGTTAACATTTCTATCACTTATCCAGAAGAAGAGGTTCCCGCGGTCCCCGAAGATGAAAGCAACGAGGAAGACTCGGATGCTTGAAGGACTGCCTCTAACCTGGATGATGGATTTGTATAATAGGAGCGCTATTTACACTGTAATTCATACTGTAACGCTTCTATTTCATTTGTCGAAACAAGAACTCCGCCTTTTGCAGCTTTGAATTATGAAATTCCTTGCAAGTTTTTCGGGTTTGAATTGCTCCCTTATCTACTAAGTTCTCTGGCATATGTGTTTTGACTGTCTTTAGTGTTTTAAATGACTCGATAGCATTATGATCGTCATAACGAGTAACTGGGTATAACCAATCAGTTAGAACTCGAAAACATGGACCATACTAAAGGCATTTTTACTAACCAGATCCAGTGACTCAACATATATTCGATCAGGTAATGCTTAAAGATTTGTAAGAAACTTTCTTGAAACTTGGGCACGCAGGCACAATCCGAATTTCCTTTAGCCATTAACAGGCTGAAATCGTTCAGTTTTTTAACGCCGAGCACGCAGGCACAATTCGGGTTAACATTGAGTATTTTGTAAGATCATTGGGAAATAGAAAAGGTGGAAACATGCTTTTACTATAATGAACTTGTAAAAAACATGGATATCAGAATTCCAATGACTTTATTTCATGATCTCAAAAGATGTTTACATAGATATTGAACTAAGTATAGAAGGGACGTAACTGCTGGATGCTCCAAGGTCTCTTCGTCTCTCCTAGCTCATCATCTATCTTTCTCTTTCTTTTACGATTCGGTTTCTCGGGATCGTCTTCCGTATCTCGAATGTCAACAAGATAGTATGATCCATTTTTCATGGCTTTACTTATGACAAATGGCCCTTCCCATACTGGGGCTAATTTGTGCTTCCTTTGCTGCACCAACCTCAGCACTAGGTCACTTTCTTTAAAAGAACGATGCCTGATTTTCCGACTATGGTAACGTCTTAAACCCTGCTGGTAAATGGCGGACCTTTGAAGCACAAGCTCTCGTTCCTCTTCTAGGAGATCAACGGCATTCTGTCGTGCTTCTTCGGCGTCCGATTCGTCAAAATCTTGCACTCTTGGGCTATCATGGATCATATCTGTTGGGAGAATAACTTCCGCGCCGTAAACTAGGAAAAACGGGGTTTGCCCAGTTGACCTATTTGGCGTCGTTCTTATACTCCAAATCACGGAAGGGAACTCTTCTACCCATGCTCCGGCCGCTCTATGAAGAGGAGTTTCGAGTCTTGGGCGTATTCCTTGCAGGATTGAGCTATTCATTCGCTCAACCTGTCCATTGGATTGCGGGTGTGCCACAGATGCTAGATCTAGGCGAATTCCCGTTTGTCGGCAATATCTTGCCAACTCTCCGATGGAGAAATTTGTCCCGTTGTCGGTTATTATGCTGTGTGGCACACCGTATCTCATCACCAAGTCGATGATGAAATTTCTAGCAGTTGCACCATCCAATTTTTTGATGGGCTTAGCCTCCACCCATTTGGTGTACTTATCCACTGCTACTAGCAGATGAGTAAGTCCGCCTCTTGCAGTTTTGAACGGTCCCATCATATCTAGCCCCCAGACCGCAAACGGCCACGTAATGGGGATAGTTTTAAGTGCTTGGGCCGGCAAATTGGTCTGCTTAGCGTAATATTGACAACCTGCACATGTATTAACTATATGCTCGGCATCTGTCTTGGCTGTTAGCCAGAAAAAACCCGCGCGGAATGCTTTTTTGACTATGCTTTTTGATTGAGCATGATGTCCGCAATCGCCGGCGTGGATTTCCTCCAGTATTTCTCTTCCTTCTTCTGGTGAAATGCACCGCTGAAAAATTCCAGAAATACTGCGTTTATATAGGCAACCGTTAATTACTGTGTATCCTTTGCATCGACGCTGTATTTGTCTTTGCAAGACTTCGTCTGCTCCTTCCGGGTACTTCTGATTGACTAAGAAGTTTAAGTACGGAATTGTCAAGTCCGGTTTAACGATCATGACTTCAATCGATTCAGACGCCAGAGGGTAATCAACATCTCCACCTTTTATGGATGGCTCATGTAAGTGCTGAACGAATACTCCTGGCGGTAAGGTTTTTACCCTTTCTGATCCCATGCGGGCTAGCGCATCCGCGTTCCAGTTTTCCTCCCTTTTGATGTGAAGGACCTCGAATCCAAAGAAACAGATGGCGAATTCATCTACCGTTCTCCGATATTCGGCCATTATAGGGCTTTTTGCGTCCCAGGTTTGGTTGAGCTGATGCTGCACCAAATCCGAGTCGCCATAGCACAGTATGCGCTTCACTCCTATTTCTTTTGTGATATGCAAGCCGTGAAGCAAAGCTTCATATTCTGCCACGTTATTACTGGCGTTGAAGTGTATTTGCAACACGTACTCCATTGTGTCTCCCTTAGGAGATTTTAAGACTACGCCAGCCCCAGCTCCTTCCTTCATCTTGGATCCGTCAAAGTGCATGATCCAGTACTCGGACTCCGGCATCGGTGTGTTTTCCATTGCTTCTGTCCAGTTGGCAACAAAATCTGCCAAAACCTAGGATTTTATGGCCGTCCTTGGCTGGTACTTAATGTCGAAGGCTGCCAGCTCAATGCCCCATTTGGCTACTCGGCCGGTTGCCTCTGCATTGTTTATAATGTCTCCTAGTGGTGCTTTACTAACCACTGTTATGGAATGCCCTTGGAAGTAATGGCGTAGTTTTCTAGATGCGAAAAATACACCGTACGCCAGTTTCTGGTAGTGTGGGTACCTTTGTTTTGACTCGGAAAAAACTTCGCTTATGTAATATACCGGATGTTGGTCTGGTATGCTTTGTTCTTCCTTTAACCGTTCCACAACGACTACCGCACTAATAACCCAATTTGTAGCCGTAAGGTACAATAACATGGGCTCTTCGTCTTTTGGGGATGCCAAAATCGGAGCTTTCATCAAGGTTTCCTTTAACTGAGTCAGCGCCGCATCGGCCTCTTCTGTCCATTCGAACTTGTCGGATTTTTTCAGCAGCTTGTATAGTGGTAATGCTTTATCCCCCAGCAGACTAATAAATCTGCTAACGGCAGCTGCGGAACCCGTCAATCTTTGGACATCTTTGACGCAGGTAGGTTTTGTGATGTTCAAGATTGCCTTGATCTTTTCCGGGTTAACTTCTATTCCTCTGTGAGAAACGATGAAACCCAGAAGTTTTCCTGAGGGAACCCCGAATACGCACTTAGATGGATTCAACTTCATCTTGTAGGTGCGTAAGTTTTCGAAAGTTTCTCGCAAATCCTCAAGGAGTGTATCTTTTTCCTTGGTTACGACAGCAATATCGTCCACATAAACATGGACATTTTTTCCAATCTGACTATGCAAACAACGTTGCATGCAACGCTGGTAGGTTGCACATGCGTTCTTCAGGCCAAACGGCATGGTTACGTAATAATACGTCCCGTATGGGGTTATGAAAGAAGTCTTAATTTGATCTTCCTTTTTCATGCGTATTTGGTGGTACCCGGAGTATGCATCCAAAAAGCACAAAAGCTCAGAGCCTGCTGTGGCATCTATTATTTGATCGATTCGCGGTAATGCGAACCTATCTTTCGGACACAATTTGTTCAAGCCTGTGTAATCTATACACATTCTAAGAGCAGTAGTGTCTTTCTTCGGTACTAATACCGGATTTGCGGACCAGTCAGTATGGATCACTTCCTTGATGAAATCCGCTGCTAAAAGCCGGATAATTTCCTTGCCAATAGCCTTCCGTCTTCTTCCGTCAAATCGACGGAGACCTTGTTTGACGGGTTTTGATCCAGGAATAACCTTCAGTTGGTGCTCAGCAAGTTCCCTGGGTACACCTGGCATGTCCGCTGGACACAAGGCAAAAATATCCCAGTTCTCACGGAGGAACTTGATGAGCTCGCCTTCTTATTTGTCAGTCATCCCAGTCCCTACGACGACAAATTTTGTCGGATCTTTGGGATCTAGGATTACCTGTCTTGTATTCTCGGATGCCTTGAAGCTGTCTGTTGGCTTCCGAGTTTCTTTTCCTGCCGGCATTTCTGACGGCGATACCTCCTTGGCTAATTCCTTCAGTTCTTCCTTTGCTATAACTCTCTGAGCGCAAAGGGCGTTTTCTTTTTCCAACTCATTTGCCAGCTTAAAATCACCAGCTATAGTGATTACTCCTCCCTTGGGTCCTGGCATCTTCAGCTTGTTATAAATATAACAGGATCTTGCCATGAATATGACGAAAGCTGGACGTCCGAGTATTGTGTGATACACGCTTTCGAACGGCACTACTTCGAAGGATACTTTTTCCTGCCGGAAGTGATCTTTATCTCCGAAGGTGACATCTAGGGAAATTTCTCCTAGGGATCGTGCTTGCCTGCCAGGGACGATACCATGGAAGCGTATGTTGCTGTAGTTGAGCTGAGACTCGGAAATCTTCAGATGCTTCAGTGTATCCAGGTACATTATATTAATGCTGGATCCTCCATCCATCAGCACTCTTCTTAGCCTAGTATTTTGAACAATAGGGCTTACAACAAGAGCTTGTGTGCCGGGTTCAGGGATATTTCCGGGATGATCAGACTGATCCCAGATTATCGGTGTATTGGAGTACTTCAAGAATTTCGGGGTTGCCGGAACAACCGCGTTTATTTCTCGAAGTGTTCTTTTTGCCACCTTTGCTGATGGGGTTGCTAAGAAAGTTAGCATTGCTTCTCCATCAACTCTCGGAAACTTGGGTTTTCCTTTGCGCTGTTGTTCCTAGATTTTTTCGTCAGTGTCCGATTCACTGTCTTCTTTGTCAGCTTCTGGCTTTTGTTTGGCGGGTTTCCTTTTGGAACCCTTCCCTTTATTTCCGGACCCTGCAGTGCCCTTCATGTGCTTATTCAGTCGGCATTGCGCGTTTGTATGGGTGGGTTTCCCAAATTGCGAGTGGTGAACGCAAGGTTCCGAGTTAATCCTTTCCCACTCCTCTGGAGTGTAATTGATTGGATCTGGGTTGCGTCCTTTCCACTTATTTCCCTTTTCTCCTCCAAAGGCTATGTTCACCTCTTTGGGCTTTGTCGTTGTTTCTGGAGTGGCTTTTTTGTCAGAACGAGGGGTTTTCTTGGCAAGTATCAACGATTCAATATTGCCTCCCTTGCTCTGATGTCATCCTCGGCTGCGGCATGCTCATTGGCCGTTGTAAGCATGGATCCGAGATCCTTGTGCTTCTTGGAACCAACCATGAACGGTACAAGCCCGGGTTTTAGGCCATTGACGAAAGCATGCATTGCTTGTACGTCAGTTACTCCAGAGCAACTATTTTTCATTGCTGTCCATCTGGAGATGAAATCCACGTATGGTTCATCTTCAAATTGCGTGCAACGGTTTAGCTGGTTGATGCTATTCGGGCGTTTGTATGTTCCCCGGAAATGCTGAGTAAATACTCTAGCCATATCGTCCCAGCTATCAACTGTTCGTGACGGTAATCCATTGATCCAATCTCTGGCTCCATCCAGCAGCATTAGGGGAAGAAACTTGACAGCTTCCAGGTCTGTCCCATTGTTGATCTGGACGGCTGTATAGTAATCCGAGAGCCAGGTATCCGGGTTTGTGCTGCCAGTGTATTTCTGGTACGTTGGACCGACCTTGGCAAAGCCAGAATGCAGCGTTATTCTTCGGATCCTGTCGGTAAAACATTTAGGACCAAAGTATAGATCATCTTTTTCTGCTCTGTCAATGTGTGCAGAATATCTTCCGGCTGAATGGACGGAAGGGGATCCGCTCCTTTCTCTACCATTGTTGCGCGAACGCGCTCTTCCGGGATTGTTTCTATCTCTTCCGTGTTCACGCCCTTTTGGATTAGGCGGAGTTCTACTCCTTTGCCTTTCTTTGTCCTTAGGCAGTGTCCGGGATCTCTCACGCCTGTGAGGTATATCGTATCTTCCAGCTTTCTCAGCTGGGTTTCTCGGAGGTGGCATTATTTTGCCGTCCTTCCGGTGTTTGTCTTCCCGATCATGGGGTTTATACCCATCTTTCGGGAGATGGGATCCGGTTTTAGACGCTGCATCCCAGTTGTCGGGGTTTTTCTTGTCTTTTCTCGGATCCTCTTTTTTATCTTTTGAGTTGTCTGAATCCCCGTGTTCTTCCGGTCCAGGTGCTCCAGCAGTGCAAGTAGCTGTCTTGCATAGGGCGGAGTTGTCATGCAGCCTCCCTGATCGCTCTTGAGCGCGCTGTTGTTGTTGCAATGCTTTTCCTAGGAAAGCATACACCCCTTGGAGTTTTTCCCCGTTGGAATACAGATCGTTGTTAAGAATCGCGAACGCTGCTTCCGCGTTTTCTGCTGCGGTCTTGTATATTGGTTCGCCCTTGGCATCTTTGCCGTTTACCTGCTTTTGCCAAGATGGGTTATGGAACCTTTCTTTTGGCGGCAGTTCTTCCGGTCTTGCGATTCCGGGTAACCTAGTAGGTTTTAACGCGGATCTATGCTTTCTCTCGTACTCCTCTATTTCTTCCTTCATGATTTTGATGTCATTATGGGTTTGTTGGAGGTGTTGCCGAGATCTGAGTAGATGTTGTTGTTGCCGTTGGAAAGCTTGTCTCCTGGCTTCCAGCATCTCAGGGGGTTCATCTGGTCCCACTGGTGTTTGCAATAGCTCTTGCTCTTCCTGTTCCGTCATTGGCGGAGCAGTGATTTCCTTGGATTTCTTCTCCGCAGGCTTTGTGCCGCTAACATCTCCAACTTCTAGGTTTTCATCAGCGAGATCGGCTGATTTTTTCTTCCGGATTTTGTATTGAAGTTTTTTAGAAGCACGGTGCTTTTTCTTGGAAGAGGGAGGTTTTTTGACAGGCTCATCTTCTGTCATCTCCTTGACATTGGGGAATATCGGAGAAGTTTCTCCGTCTTCTCTCTCTTCCACTGGCGGAGGGGTTTTAGGGCTTTCCTGGCTGCCGGCGTCCGTGGTATCAGCCGGTTTTGCCATTAAGACTTCATGGAATCCCTCTTGAAAGGATTTAACCTTTCTTACGAAGGCGTCCTCATCTTCGTCTTCAGAGTCGAAGTTATCCGATCCGGTTTCCGACTCCAACCTCGCCTCAATGGCGGCAAGCACGGATTCTGCTTCCGAGTTCATCGTCTGGCTGACGGATGTCGGATCTTCCGCCTCTGTGACGGGTGTTTGATCTTCCGTCTCCATGACGGGTGCGTTGTTATCTGCCTCTTGCACGGGATTTCCATCATCCGTGTTTTCGGCAATTTCGGATTGCACCATGCCGATAAAGTGTGTATCACTTTTGTGTCGGCGATCTGAGCAGAATCCGGCATCATAGTCATCTTCGACCGGGTATAGGGCGGGTGGGATAAATCTGCTTCCACCGCAAAACCCCATTGCTTCTGCAGTTAGTCCGATAAAGATGTTAGCAGATCCTATCGGTAACACGCAGGCACTTAACAGGTGGTTTTGCGCCGGTATGTAGGATCCGTTGTCGAGGAAGCGCCCGACGTCGTTGTCGAATTCCAAGCTTCCGACAGTGATTGATCTTCCGATTCCGCCAAGTATCCCAGATCGGAATCTTACGCCTGACGTCGTTTGACCCACGGTGGGCGCCAACTGTCGAGACATCGTAGTAGTTTTCATAGACGGGGGTGCCATGAGACTACGGTAGAGACGTGGGGTAACGGGATAGCTTAGTAACACAGAACACAGGATTTTACCCAGGTTCGGTACGTCGCGACAGTACGACGTGCCTACTCCTGCACTTCTCACTAATTGGGACTAAAGCCCGTAAACAGGGTTACAATGTGAGGGTTTTAGATCTAAACCACTCGGCGAGGATGAGCTTCTCGGCGAGTTGGCGTAGAGCTTCTCTGTTTTCTCCTTGTTTTGTCTATCTCCCGTCCGGCTTTATATAATAGCCGGATTAGGGCTTACAGAATAGGAAACCTAGAAAACTACGGTAACTTGTAACTTGGAAAGCAAGGAATCCGTCTTCTTCTCCAAGCCAGATCACATGGGCTGTGATCCGGGTTCTTCTGGAATCCGGCTTCTGCGCGTCTGATTACTGGGCCGCCTAATGGACCTAAGCCCACTACCACTTAGGCCACCCTGGTAATCCGGCACTTGGCCCACCATCTTCTATACCCCTATTTGGTATATATCCGACAAGTACAACGAGGGGCTAGCAGGAGTGTTGCCGGTGACGGGATGCACAAGGGTATTACCAGGCACCACAACGGTGGGGGCACCCTACGCCCTGCAATATCACTATTAGGGCAAAACCTTGTACATGTTACAATGCAATTGTGTGAACTTGGCCCGAGGCCTCTGTAGGCTTGCTTTATATAGATAGCCAGATTAGCGATTATAAAACTAGTCCTAGCCGTGTAAGATAGGAGCCCTAGGTAGAGACGATCATATTGTCCGCCTTGTATCTCAATTCGGATCCTTGTTGGGCTTCCGTCTCTAGACCTCCAATTAGTCGGCAGATCCATCATGTGCTTTTGCGTTCTAGGCCGCTGATACGTATCAAACATATCTATAATTTTTTATTGTTAATTTCATGCTTGTTTACTATAGTTTTATATCATTTTATAGGTATTTTCCCGGACTAACCTATTGACAAGATGCCTAATGCCAATTCCTTTTTTTATCTGATTTTTATTTCAGAAAAATTATACAAAAAAATTCCGTAGAAAATTCGACCAAAAATCAAGAGTAGTTTTTCACCCGGGACGAAGACGGAGTCCAAAAGAGAGCAGGGGAGGGGGGCCACATCCCCCAAGAGACCGAAGGGCGCGGGTGGGCCCTAGGTTACGCCCCTAGGGTCACCCCGTCACCTCGGGCGCCGCCTCACGTCGCCTCTTTGCCTATAAGTTGCCTCTTGACCTAAAACTGAAGCCCCCCGAAGGATTTTTCCCAGAAAAGAGACAAAAATCCACCCCCATTAAACCCTAGTTTCGGGGTTCAGAAGGTCTTGTTCCGGCATCCTGCCAGGACGGGGATTGACTCTCAGAGCAATCTTCATTGACCGTTCTGCTTCCATGATGGTCCGTGAGTAGTTCCTCCTTGGACTACGGGTCTGTAGGAGTAGTTAGATAGTTGTTTTTTCTCCTTGTGCTAACATGTCTAGATGATCCGATGAATTGTGAAGTTATGATAAGATTTTTCATGTTTCTTTTATGATCTTGTTACTATTATAGTATCAATGCTTTATTTACGTTCTTGCATATGTAATTGCTAACATGATTAGTATCATCATTATGTAATTGCTATGTGTTGTGTTTGTTGTGATCTGATGAATTGTGAAGTTATGATCAGATTGTTCATGTTTCTTTTATGATCTTGTTACTATTATAGTATCAATGCTTTATTTACGTTCTTGCATATGCTCTCTGATGTGTGTGGTTGCCATGATCAAGTGACCCCGTATATATCCAAGAGGAAGTTTTGTGCTAGATAGTGGGTTCATGCTTCCTCCGATCCTGAGCTTGAGTGACATCAAACACTAAGGGGGAGGATATGTTGGTGCTACTAAGGGTAAAACATCTTTACTCCTACTTTGACTATAAATATTGCTTACATTATATATGGTGCGTAATGCAATTTTATATTGCTTTTGCAACTTAATACCAACGAGATGCACGCCGAATAGCGGTCTTAAGGTGGATTATTAATTATAGATACATGTTGGATAGTGGTTTATATATGTTTGGAGTAATGACTACATGAATATTGCAATGAACTCTACTTCTATAATAACATTGTTATGCCCTCATAATTTGTCAAATTCTCATCTATAATTTGTTCACCCTACATGTTTCTTATTTATGTTTTGGAGAGATAGCACTAGTGAAACTATTGCTCCCGGTCCATCTTTAATCATTATTGCTTCTGTTGTTACTTCTATTGTTTCTACTTTACCAATTTCTATTGCTCTTAAAAGGTTGGTGCTTTCACATCACTGTTGCTACTAGTGATTTTCCAGGTGTGTCTGAATTTGTCAACTCAGTTGCTAAGATTTATAGGTATCCTTTGCCTCTCCCTATGTCAAATGAATAAATTTAGTTACACTTTCCTCAAACACCGTTATGATCCCGTACACCTATGGGTTATCACCCGTCCTATGAGACATCCTGCCTCATACCTCGTAAGCCACCTAGTTGTCCGCCTCTTTTCCTACGCCAAAGGGATACCTGTTTGGCATATCCCTGACATCAACCACGCTCTTCATATACTCAAACTTCTTGTACAATTCACGGCAAGCTTGCTGCAGGCTATACAACCTCTTCTTCAATATTCACGCTAAGTACTTCTTGTATGCAAGAATTAATCCTTATGGATAATCCATGTATATCTCCCTCTCTAGGTCGCCATACAAAGATGTTGTCTTCACATTAATTTGTTAAATATCCAAGTCCATGGTGGTAGCTATGCCAAGTACAAATCGGATCAAAGACATCGTGGCCATGTGAAAGAATATTTCATCAAAGTAAATACATTTATCTGATTAAAAACTTTCACGACCAATCTAGCGTTGTACCTTTGATGTGAGTTATTTTCTTCAGTCTTGGTACTTTCTTCTCCTTTGGAAGATTCACCAACCCCAAATGTGTCATTATAATTTAATGATTTCATCTCATCCTGCATGGTCCGACCATTCATTCTTGTGATAATTAGACACTGCCCTCCTCAAGCATGAGGTTTCTCATGTAAATATTTATTGTAAGGTACAAGATTTCTTCCATTTGTCCTCAAATTCTGCACTCCTAGTGATCAAGTTGATTATCATTACCATCAGCATCCTAAGATTGGATGTCACATGCTATAGGTTTCTACACGATATGAAAACACTAATTCGTTGGTAAATTATTTCAAGGCCCACAAGTAAAAAACATCAACTTGAGAGAGAGAGAGAGATCATTGTATATCATAAGAGGAAAAAGGTGAAAAAAGGGGGCATTTTCTTATGAAATCGGAGACATATGAATACGAAATTCGATTGTACAATGAAATTACCCCCTATTTTGGATTTCTTAAGGTCCCGTTGGAGCAAAGAAAAAATAGAGAAAAAGTTGAATGGGATATTCTATAGGAACTATGGGGAAAAACGATCTTGATATCTTACCTCAGTTTCTATATCCCTGTGTCTACCAATTATCCGTTTTCCCCGTGTTCCACCGACACTTAAATATTTTCATGTGTTTTTGGTTTTTCTAAGAATTCAGGAACATGCATCACAATTTTTCAGTTACCTAATACCGCCTTTCTAGTTTTTGTGTTTCAAACTAGGCCTTATATTAAAATCTTCCTTTTCTCCATGCAAAAATATCTTGGCAATACACCTGCATTATATGTGGGAAGATGAATTTAAACCCCAAAGGATAGGCACATAGTAGTTTTTTGTTTGTTTAAAAGCTATATCGGCCTATTAATAAATTTCGACAATAATAAAAGAAAAATAGAAAGTAATAAAAATACAGATAGGTCCTTATACCACCTACCGTCGACTACACGCATTCACCATCGTCCTTCCCAACCAAAACCAAGAAAAACTTGTCGTAATATAGTTTATTCTGGAAAATAGATATGAAGAAAAAAAGTTGTTGTGTTAGGATCTCAAGGATCAATGCACCAAGGAATGGGGCGATGAGGACCTTATTATAACAAAGATTCGCCGCCTCATCATGCGACGAAGATACAAAGATTAACTAAAACAAGAAATGTGAACCCTCGAGAGGCCGAGTCTGGCGCACCTCTATGTCGTTAGAGGCCATCGGAGGCGGGGCAGACTAGTGGCGTTGCCAGCAAAGGGGATGGAAACCCTAAACATGACTTCAGACCACCTTTATTTTTTTCTATTACCGGCTCATCATAGTTTTGTTCTCTCTCTTTCTCGAAATAGGATTGTGTCCATATTAATATAGCAACCACACCATACAACCGCGAGACCACTGCTAGAATTGTGTCCATTTTAATATAGCAATAATAAAGTGTTTATTATGTTATTCCTTGTTTATGATAGATGTTTATTTCTCATGCTAGAATTGTATTAACCGGAAATCGTTAATACATGTGTGATTAATAAACAAACCAACGTTCCTAGTGAAGCCTATCTTTTAACTAGCTCGTTGATTAACGGATGATCAAGGTTTCCTGATCATAGACATTGGATGTTGTTAATAACGGGGTCATGTCATTAGGGGAATGACGTGATGAACTTAGACCCTATCTAAGTATAACAATACGATCAAGTCATTTAGTTTTGTTGTTATGTCTTACATTTGGAGTAACATTGTTCCTTAGACCATGATATCATCTTAATCACTAATACCGAAAGAATACTTTGATGACATCAAACGTCACACCGTAACAGGGTGACTATAAAGTGCATTAGGTATTCGGAAAGTTATAGTTGAAGCTCATGGATCAAGAATGGGATTTGTCTATCCAATATGACGGAGAGATATACTCAGGACCCTCTCGGTGATATCACATCGACACCGCTTGCAAGCACGTGATATGATCACAAGGAAGTTATATCACGGGAACGAGAAAAGAGTACTTGTCAGATAACGAGATCGAACAAGGTATGGTGGATACCGATGATCGGATCTCGAACAAGTAAAATATCACGAGACAAGGGAAAATCGTTACGACGTTTGAAGGTTCACACTATCACGAGAGTCATTGTTGAATATATAGGAGTCATCACGGATCTCCAGATCCCGCTGTTGATTATTGATCGGAGAGGAGTCTCGATCATGTCTATATTATTCGCGAACCGTAGGGTGACACACTGAAGGTTCGATGAAGCGTTAGAGAGGATACGAAATACCGAAGAATATTTTGAGCAGCTCCGAAATTGTTTCGGGGAAAATTGAAATAGTTCAAGGGGTTTTTCATCGAATGGTTGTTAATAGAATTAACAAATGATTCGAGGTGCTGCATGCAAATGTTTGTTAATGGAATTAACAAATATAAATAAAGAAATAAAAATGTTTTATTTATTTATTAAAGAAAAACATTTGAATTTTCTAAGTGGAAAATTAAGGGAGTATGAGTGGGTGTGAGTGGGGCTTCCACTCACATGAAGAGAGGAAGAGGTGGGGACACCCATGGCTGGCCGCACCCCCCCTTGGGTTGCCTCCCCCTCCCCTATAAAAGGAGGGTGAGAGATCCCTCTTCTTCACACATTTTCCCACTTCCTTTTCCCTCCACCCGCTGCTCCATTCCATGGTATCAGGCTTGGCGAAGCCCTGACCGTGGGATTCTTCACCACCACCACGCCCTCGTGCTGCTGGAATTACGGGGGATCCTCTACTTCCGCTACCCGTTGGATCGAGGGAACGAAAGTCTTCATCGAGCTGAAGGTGTGACCGATTACAGAGGCATCGCCGGATTGCGGTGCACTTCTTCTTGCTCGGGATCGGCGTGAGTACGACTACGCCAACAACGATTTTTTATCTCGTACCACTTTGATTCTTCGAGGGTATGTTATCTCAAGACTCTCTTTCTCCCCGTTGCCTTTCATCTCATAGATTAGATCTTCGCCATTCGGGTTTATCACGCGTAGGAATTGTTTTGTTTTCTATGCAACGTACCCTTTAGTGGTATCAGAGCCGGATCTATGCGTAGATGATTTGTACGGGTAGAACACATAGGTGTATGTGGGCGTTGATGATCATGTTATTGCCTCCTTGAGTATTTTATGATCTTTGTGGCATAGTGGGATGAAGCGGCCCGGACTAACTTTACATGTCCACGTACATGAGACTTGTTCCACAACTGACATGCAACTTGTATTGCATAAGTGGCTTGCGGGTGTCGGTTTCTCCTACTATAGTTAAGATCTAATCTACGAAGGGTTGTTAAAAAATATGTTTTATCAACGTTGTGGCTCTTGTACGTTGGTATGAACGGTTCTATCCTCGTAAGCACAAGCCACGTAAAATATGCAAAAATAAATTAGAGGCGTCTAACTTGTTTTTGCAGGGCATGTGATGTGATATGGTAAATGTTACAAACGTTATGTATGAGATGATATCTTTTGTAAATTATTGACATTCCGGCTGGAGCCATATGGTTTTCTTATTTTTATGGTCTGCGTGCTTATATCATATCCATGTGATATGTTGTAATGAACAATCAAGATGGAGGTGACATGAACCTTGGTACCACGCTGGTGGAATGATGGAGATCATACCATGATGCACAAGATGGAGATCAAGTGCAAGAAGGACCATATCATATCACATTATCCATGCATGTGATGTTTATCCTTTTTTGCATCTTATTTTTCTTAGATCGCGACGGTAGCATTATAAGATGATCCCTCTCACTTAATATTAAGATAATAATGTGTTCTTCCTTAAGTATGCACCGTTAAGAAAGTTCGCCGTTTCGAGACACCACGTGATGATTCGGTGTGATAGACTCAACGTTTGCATACAACGGGTCTTTTCAAGCCTAGCGTGTACAGACATGACCTTGAAACACACGCAATACTATGGTTCTACTTGGCGAGCCTAGCATGTACAGGCATGGCCTCGGAGCACGTAACCGAAAGGTAAAGCATGAGTCATATGGATGATATGATGAACATGTTGATGTTCGCCTTTGCAACTACACCGTCTCACGTGATGATCGGTTTTGGTGTAGTGAATTTGGTTCGTGTAATCACTAAAGATGACTAAGAGGGATGTTGTTTTTGAGTGGGAGTTCATGGGATAATTTTAGAATTAACTTGAATTTAATTTATCATAAACATAGTATAAATAGTCTTTGCAAATATGTTGTAGATCATGGCATCACCTACCTTCAATTTCAATATGTTCATGGAGAGAGAAAAACAAGCGAACAATGGGAGAAACTTTACCAACTGTGCACTTAACCTGAGGATTCTCCTCGCCGCTTGCAAGAAGCTCTATGTGCTTGATGCACCGCTAGGTGACCAGCCCGATGATGATGCTTCTGATGAAGATAACAATGTTTATCTGACTCAACAAGAAGACCACAATATAGTTCATTGTGGCATCCTCTATGGATTAGAGCCAGAGCTGCGAAAACGTTTTGAGAACATCACTGTTTATGCTACAATGGGAGAATTGAAAATGATTTTCGATACCCATGCCACAGTTGGGAGTTATGACGCTTCAGAAAAGTTCTTTAGCTGCATGATGGAAGAGAACAACTCTGTTAGTGAGCACGTACTCAAGATGTCTGCGTACGCTGATAAGCTCATAGCCTTCGGAATAATGATTCCCATGGAGCTAGGGATACATCGTGTTATCCAATCTCTACAACCTAGTTACAAGAACTTCGTGATGAACTATAATATGCAAGGCATGAAGAAGTCTCTTCCTGAGCTTCTCTCGATGCTTAAAACTGCTGAAGTGGAGATCAAGAAAGAACATCAAGTGTTGATGATCAATAAGACCACTAGTTTCAAGAATGGAAAGAAAGGCAAGCCAAGGGTAAACTTCAAGAAGGGTAGAAATCTGTTGCTACTTCTGAGAAAAAAACTAAGTATGGCCCTAAGCCTGAGACTGAGTGCTTTTATTGCAAGGGTACTGGCCACTGGAAGCGCAATTGCCCCAAATATCTGGCAGATAAGATGGCCGGCAAAGTGAACAAAGGTATATATGATATACTTGTTATTGATGTGTACCTTGCTAGTACTCGCCGTAGCACCTGGGTATTTGATACTAGTTCGGTTGCTCACATATGTAACTCGAGACAGGAGCTGCATAATAAGCGACCACTAGCAAAGGATGAGGTGACGATGCGCGTCGGCAATGGATCAAGAGTTGATGTGATCGCCGTCGGGACGCTGCATCTACTTCTACCATCGGGATTAGTTATAAACCTCAATAATTGTTATTTGGTGCTTGCATTAAGAATGAATATCTTTTCTGGATCTTGCTTAATGCGGAATGGTTATTCCTTTAAGTCCGAGAACAATGGTTGTTCGATTTATATGAATAATATCTTTTATGGTCATGCACCTAAGAAGAATGGTTTATTTCTTTTGAATCTTGATAGTATTGATACACATATTCATAATGTGAATGCCAAAAGAATTAAGTTAAATGATGATATTGCTACTTACATGAGGCATTGTCGCTTAGGTCATATTGGTATTAAACGCATGAAGAAGCTCCATTCTGATGAACTCTTAGAATCACTTGATTATGAATCATTTGAAACATGTGAACCATGCCTTCTGGGCAAGATGACTAGAACCCCGTTTTCTGGAACCATGGAACGGGCGACAGACTTACTGGAAATCATACATACTGATGTGTGTGGACCAATGAGTGTATCGGCGTGTGGTGGATATCGTTATTTTGTCACTTTCACATATGATTTGAGTATATATGGGTATATTTACTTAATGAAACACAAATCTGAGACATTTGAAAAGTTCAAAGAATTTTAGTGTGAAGTTGAAAATCATCGTAACAGAAAGATTAAATTTCTACGATCTGATCGTGGAGGTGAATATCTAAGTGACAAGTTTGGCATGCATATGAAACAATGTGGAATAGTTTCACAACTCACACCTGCCGAAACACCACAGCGTAATGGTGTTTCCGAACGTCGTAATCGTACTTTATTGGATATGGTTCGATCTATGATGTCTCTTACATATTTGCCACTATAGTGTTGGGGTTATGCACTAGAGACCGCTGCATTCACTTTAAATAGGGCACCATCTAAATCCGTTGAAATCACACCGTATGAATTATGGTTTGGAAACAAACCTAAGCTGTCATTTCTAAAAATTTGGGGATGCGATGTTTATGTTAAGAAGCTTCAACCTGATAAACTCGAACCCAAAGCGGAAAAATGCGTCTTCATAGGATACCCTAAAGAAACAATAGGGTACGCCTTCTATCACAAATCTGAAGGCAAGATTTTCGTTGCCAAGAATGGATCCTTTTTGGAGAAGGAGTTTCTCTCGAAAGGTGTGAATAGTAGGAAGGTAGAACTCGACGAGGTTATTGAACCTTTTCTTCTTGGAATGGCGAGTAGCGCAGCGCTGGAAGTTGTTCCGGTGCCGACCCCATCAGTTGAAGAGAGAGCTAATGATCAAGATCATGAAACTCCAGAAGAGGAAACTACCGCACCTCGCAGGTCAACTACGGAACATACAACTCCTGAACTGTATGGAGATCCCGTATTAAACTTCATGGTAGATGGAGGTGATGACCCTGCGACGTATGACGAAGCAATGATGAGCCCAGATTTCAACAAATGGCTTGAATCCATGAAATCCGAAATAGGATCCATGTACGAAAACCAAGTTTGGACTTTGGTGGACTTACCCGATGACCGCAAGGCCGTTGAGAACAAATGGATCTTTAAAAAGAAAACTGACGCTGATGGTAATGTGTCTGACTATAAAGCTCGACTTGTCGCAAAAGGTTTCCGACAAATTCAAGGAGTTGACTATGATGAGACTTTCTCACCAGTAGCGATGCTTAAGTCAGTTAGGATTATGTTAGCAGTTGATGCATTTTTCGATTATGAAATCTGGCAGATCGATGTCAAAATGGCGTTCCTTAATGGTGACATTGAGGAAGAGTTGTATATTATGCAACCCAAAGGTTTTGTTGATCCTAAGGATGCTGACAAGGTGTGCAAGCTTCAACGTTCCATTTATGGACTGAAGCAAGCATCCTGGAGTTGGAATCTCTGTTTTGATAAGGTGATCAAAGGGTTTGGATTTGTCCAAACATACGGAGAAGCTTGTATTTACAAGAAAGTGAGTGGGAGCTCTGTAGCATTTCTAATACTATATGTGGATGACATATTGTTGATTGGAAATGATATAGAACTTTTAAAAAGCGTAAAATGTTATTTGAACAGTAGTTTTTCGATGAAAGACCTCGGTGAAGCAGCTTATATATTAGGCATCAAAATCTACAGGGATAGATCAAGTCGCTTAATTGGACTTTCGCAAAGTACATAGCTTGAAAAGATTCTGAAGAAGTTCAGAATGGAAGATAGTAGGAAGGGGTTCTTACCTATGTTGCAAGGCAAAATGTTGAGTAAGACTCAATGTCCAGCTACAGCAGAAGAGAGAGAGAGAATGAATAAGATTCCCTATGCTTCATCCATAGGTTCTATCATGTATGCTATGCTATGTACAATACCGGATGTGGCACATGCGATTAGTTTAACTAGTAGATACCAATCCGATCCTGGTTTGGAACACTGGACGACGGTCAAGAATATCTTTAAGTACTTGAGAAGAACTAAGGATATGTTTCTCATATATGGCGGTGAAGAAGAGCTCGTCGCAAGATGTTACGTCGATGCTAGCTTTGACACTGATCCGGATGGCTCTAAGTCTCAGTCCGGGTATGTATTTGTTATGAATGGAGGAGCAGTTAGCTGGAGGAGTTCCAAGCAATCCGTGGTGGCGAGATCATCAATAGAAGCAGAATATGTTGCTGCCTCGGAGGCAATACAGGAAGCAGTTTGGATGAAGGAGTTCATATCCGAACTAGGCGTGGTTCCGAGTGCGCTGGATCCAATGTTTATGATGGGTTCGTTGCATAGAAAACAAAAAAATTCCTACGCGAGAGACACCCGAAAGGCCAAGATCTAATCTAGGAGACCAATTGCAACGGGCAATGAGAGGGTTAAGGAGAACACATACCCTCGAAGACTCAAAGTGGTACGAGATCAAATCTCGTTGTTGGCGTAGTCGTACTCACACCGATCCCGATAACGAGAAGATGGGCACCGCAATCCAGCGGTGCATCCGTGATCGGTCACACGTACGGTTGATGACGACCTCCGTTCCCTCGTTCCAGCGGGGCGCGGAAGTAGAGGATCCCTCGGAACTCCAACAGCACGACGACGTGGTGGTGGTGAAGAATCCCACGGTCAGGGCTTCGCCAAGCCGGAAACCATGAAATGGAGCAGCGGGTGGAGGGAAAGGGAAGTGGCCAAGTGTGTGTTGGAGGGAGAGCTCTCACCCTCCTTTTATAGGAGAGGGGGGAGGCAGCCCAAGGGGGGTGCGGCCAGCCCCATGGTGTGCCCCCACCTCTTCCCTCATGATGTGAGTGGACACTCCACTCACACCCACTCATTTTCCTTTAAACCCCACTTAGAAAATCCAAGAGTTTTTCTTTAATAAATCAATAAAACATTTTTATTTCTTTATTTCAGCATTTGTTAATTCTATTAACAAACATTTGCATAAAGCACCTCGAATCATTTGTTAATTCTATTAACAACCATTCGACGAAAAACCCCTTGAACTATTTCAATTTTCCCCGAAACAATTTCGGTGCTGCCCAAAATATTCTTCGATATTCCGTATCCTCTCAAATGCGTCATCGAACCTTAAGTGTGTCACCCTACGGTTCGCGAATAAGATAGACATGATCGAGACTCCTCTCCGATCAATAATCAACAGCGGGATCTGGAGATCCGTGATGACTCCTATATATTCAACGATGACTCTCGTGATCGTGTGAACCAACAACGTCGTGAACTATTCCCTTTGTCTCGCGATATTTTACTTGTCCGAGATTCGATCATTGGTATCAACCATACCTTGTTCAATCTCGTTACCGACAAGTACTCTTTTCTCGTTCCCGTGATATAACATCCTTTGTGATCATATCACGTGCTTGCAAGCGGTTTCGATGTGATATCACCGAGAGGGCCCAGAGTATATCTCTCTGTCATTTGGATGGACAAATCCCACTCTTGATCCATGATTCTCAACTAATACTTTCCGAATACTTAACGACACCTTTATAGTCACCCTGTTACGGTGTGACGTTTGATGCCATCAAAGCACCCTTCCGGTATCAGCGATTGACATGATCTCATGGTCTAAGGAATAAGTCACTTCGTCTGTTTGATATAACAATGTAAACTAAATGACTTGATCGCATTGCTATATTCTCTTTGGGTATATGTTCATCACATCATTATTCTAATGACATGACCCCATTATTAATAACATCCAATGTTCATGATCAGGAAACCTTGATCATCTATTAATCAACGAGCTAGTTAAAAGAGAGGCTTTACTAGGAACCATTGTTTGTTTATTAAGCACACATGTATCAACGTTTCCGGTTAATACAATTCTAGCATGAGAAATAAACATTCATCATAAACAAGGAATAAGATAATAACCATTTTATTATTGCCTCTCGGGCATATTCCCTTCAGTCTCCCACTTGCACTAGAGTCAATAATCTAGTCTGTAAGCACTTAACACATATGACGTTCCAGTGTTATTACCATGCTTCGCATGTGGTAAACATTATCAAAAAGATCTGAACTGTTCAGGTCCTTATTGTATTTGCATGTTCTTTGCGTCTACACGCATCACTCATCTTCTAATGAGATGGCTTTGTATATATATGGTCAATCGGTGAAAACTTAATTCCTAGCTTAAACTGATGTCACTAACATTGTGAAAATGTAGCTTCATAGTGTTGGCATTCTTGGAAATTCACCAAGTTCCGGTGATACCTTAATTCCTCATCTTAAACTGATGTTACTAACATTGTGAAAATGTAGCTTCAAAGTTTTTGCATTCTTGGAAATTCACCAAGTTCAATAAAGAACTCCTTGACACAAAATATGCTTATAATCAGTTGTTAACACAACGATATACTTTAGCCTTTGTTGTAGTATCTGTCACAATATTTTAATTTTGAAACTCTTTCAAATCCAGCATGGAACTTTCTTCCATCCTATTGTGCTACCCTTCATCACATATTTTAATTGAGATAAAATTACTTGAATAAATGACAAGACTATTAGTGTAACATATTACAACTAATATTTTGTCATTACTATATAGGAAAACATATCCTTAGCATTTCTAAAATGACACAAGGATCTCTCCCACTGTTGTCTAATCATCATATGAATTATCCTACTATAACATTTTATAGCATAGGACTCATCTGGTTGTGTACACAGCATGGAAGCATGACTTAGAAATCTCAATTTCAATGATGCTCATCATGTGTCAAAACACATGAATCTTGCTCAATTATTTTCCATGTGACAAGAACTCCTTCTTGTCATTTTCATATTGACTTACTTCAATATTTCATCTATGTAATTTGGCTTCAATCATATCAGGTGCGTCAATCCATCTTTTATAGATATCGATGCCCAATATCTTCTAAGTCTTTCATCAATATGAAAATCTTAACCGTGCTAATTTAAAATACATATTTTCCAATCAACCATATGTCATCTACATAAAGTATTGGAAATATGTCATAGCGCTCCCACTTAATTTCTTGTAACTTTACAAGCATCTTTATCGTTCATGATGGAATCAAACTCTTTTGATAACTTCATTAAGGTAAAGATTTCAACTTCGTTATGCTCACTTCAACCATTGAAGTGTGCATACCTTTCTAGCAACCTTTTTTTTTTTGAATTTTACAAAACTCTCAGACTGTGTCAAGTACACATCCTTGATAAAACTTCCTTGAGAGGAGAGTTGGTTTTGTTATTCAACTGCCATATCATAATATGTAACTTTGCTAGAACTATCTGCAAAGACTAAGCATCACTACGGAAGATCAAAATCTTGTAGTAGTGAACTCTTTGAACTTCGTCGAAAACAACTTTTCGATAAGTACAACTTTCAAAGGATGTAAAATCCATGTCTTTGTCGCTATATAGACCCTTTTGCTATCGTTAGGCATCATGCCTATCGAAAGGACTACCAAGTCACATACTTGATATTCATACAAGGATACTATGGCGGATATAATGACTCATAGTCAATTTTACGAAGCCAGGGCCCATCATTTGCTTCCTTTATAAGGTCCAGGTCCTTTGTTGTCAAAACAACACTTTACACTTAAACCACAAGTTGTTCTAAGTACAAAGTTTTTGGACTTTTCTGGTACAGTTCGCAAACTCATTTGAAGTTTCTACAACATTTGTAGTGTCTTCTACTTAGTCAAAATAGTAAACCCCGGAACAACTTCCAGTGCTGCGCTACTCTTGACATGATAACGAAGATTCTCTAATCTCGTTGAGTTTGTACTGTGCTCCCACTCACTTGTTTCGCAAGAACTACTTTCTCGAGAAATCAACCCTTTCTGACAAACAACATTTGTCTTTTGGTTCGGTGATAGGAGAAATACCCAATGTTTTATTTAGGATAACCTTATAAACATATATTTATCCTATTTTGGTTGTAAACATTTTACACATGCTATGCATACCAAAACTTAAGAAAGTGACAATTCGGGTCACTACCCAAACCATATCTTATATGTTGTCAATTTCAGCGGATCATGATGGTGCTCTTTTCAGTGTAAAAGCGGTTGTCCTTAATGTATAAACTACAAAATTATAATGGCAATTTTATTAATCTTACCATGTCAAACAGGGTTTGATTTTGTCTTTTGAATACTCCAATCTAATGTGGGGTATTCGAGAAGTATAAGTTGTAGAATAATTCTGCAACTTATCAGATGTTTTGCTGAACTTGTAACTCAAATTTTATCCTTTATGATCCAATCATAAATACTTGATTATCTTGTTACATTGATTTTAACTTCATATTAACAACCATTTGAACCAATTCAAAATGTCAAACTCCGTTCTCTTTAAATAGATATACTCACATATCTACTTAAATCATCGACATAATTTTATGAAGGAAAAATTAATCCACCATACATGACTACACATAATGGACTATATACATCAATATGTATAATCTCCACTAAATTAGTCGTCCATTCTACTTTGGCCTATGAACGGAATTCTAGTCATCTTTTGGAAGAGGTCTCACAAGCGTCAATTTATTCAAAACAAAATGACTCCGGAAGTCCATCAATATGGAGTTCCTTCATGTTTTCCTTTCTGATATGAACTAAAATGGTGGTGTCACAATTTAAGTGAAAATCTTTTACGTCTTGCAACGTTTAGCATTCAGTCTTATAGATGTTTACTTTACCAACATGATTTATATTAACATATCCATCAATTATGGAATATGGTCATCGTTTGAACAATCTCATTTGTTCTCACAAAAGACTAGAACAAAATAACAACTTATTAAGTTCTTAAAATAAATCTTGAATGTTTGGTTCGATACTACAATGAACACAATAACACTTTATTTATGTTCTTGTCATAATCGATTCCACATCTATTACTAGTTATTTTTAGGCCCTTGTATTTCTTGCATTGCGTTGCTTTGTATGACAACTCATACCAACCAATGTGGTATCAAAATACCCAAAAATACTTTGTTAACTAGTAATACATCTATAACTTGTATATCAAGTATATACTCCTGAGCTGGACTTTTCCAGTTATCTTCTTTTCTGCCATATATCTATTTGTAATTCTATTTTAAATATTCCCTTTCCTTTATAGAAGAATCATTCAACATCAAACAATGCTAGTCTTACTAGCTCATTTTTCTTTGGCGTGTTAGTCATATACTATCACCCATTGAGTCATACTTTGAGTTTGATTGTTCTACTAATATCACCATATTAATAATATTCTTCTAGATTCCACTCTTAGCAATCTCCAAGTAAGGTAAACTATTTTACCCATACTTCTAATCCATCCTATCATAACAATTTTATGATTAAGCTACTATAGCTCGAAGGAAGGAATTTAGAGGACAATTTTTAGCGCCCAACTTCTTGGAATATTCAAACGCCTAGCGTCTCCAATCATTGCATATATTCAGATAATATAAGCAAACATTGTCACGCTAAATTTGCATATACTCAGATAATATAAGCAAACATTGTCACGCTAAATTATACTCAGTCATGTTGCTACAAATAAGTTTCTAGATATCAATATATCTTTCACTTGATTTTTTCTGAAAACAACTCTTTTCAGTTCCAAAATCACCTTGATCAACAAAACATTTTTTTGAAGATAAAGTAATACGGAAGCAACCATGACTCTGGATTCTAAGTAGGAATTATTTGCTCTCTAGATTAATCAATCATTAACCATATGTAGCTAGGTAGGAAATACCAAAAAATCTACAATAGGACTCAATTTTAAATATCACTAATACGGTACCAATCTTAAATGGTATTTACCAGATCATAACAGTTATATCTCAATTAACAATCTAAGTGTAAGGTAATTATAGATGCCAATGAATACTACAATTTGTGCAAATTCACTTTGATTTGTTGTTCATGATAAATAAGTTCAAGTTAATTCAAAAAATTAAACCATGAACTCCCACTCAAAAACAATATCCCTCTTAGTCGTCTTTAGTGATTACACGAACCAAATTCACTACACCAAAACCGATCATCACGTGAGATGATGTAGCTTCAAAGGCAAACATCTACATGTTCATCATATCATCCATATGACTCATGCTTTACCTTTCGGTTACGTGTTCCGAGGCCATGTCTGTACATGCTAGGCTCGCCAAGTAGAACCGTAGTATTGCGTGTGTTTCAAGGCCATGTTTGTACATGCTACGCTTGAAAATACCCGTTGTATGCGAACGTTGAGTCTGTCACACCCGATCATCACGTGGTGTCTCGAAACGACGAACTTTCTTAACGGTGCATACTTAAGGAAGAACACATTATTATCTTGATATTAAGTGAGAGGGATCATCTTATAATGCTACCGTCGCTATCTAAGCAAAACAAGATGCATAAAAGTATTAACATCACATACATCACATGTAAGGATAACGTGATATGATATGGTCCTCCTTGCACTTGATCTCCATCAAGTGCATTATGGTATGATCTCAATCATTCCACCGGCGTGGTACCAAGTACCATGGCACCCCAATGTTGATTGTCCATCAATAAGAAGACAAACATATGGATACCTTCCGGTATATCAATAATTTACAAAATAGATCATCTCATAATCAAATTTGTAATATTGACCATATCACATCACATGCCCAGCAAAAACTAGTTAGACGCCTCTAAATTATTTTTGCATATTTTACGTGGCTTAGGGCTTTCGATGATAGAACCGTTCATACCTACGAACATCAACCACAACGTTGATAAACACATTTTTAACAACCCTTCATAGATTAGATCTTAACTATAGTAGGAGAAACAGACACCCGCAAGCCACTTATGCAATACAAGCTGCATGTCAGTTGTGGAACAAGTCTCATGTACGTGGACATGTAAGGTTAGTCCGGGCCGCTTCATCCCACTATGCCACTAAGATCATAAAATAATCAAGGAGGTAATAACATGATCATCAACGCCCACATACACCTATGTGTTCTACCCGTACAAAACATCTACGCATAGATCCGGCTCTGATACCACTTAAGGGGTCGTTGCATAGAAAACAAAAATTTTCCTACGCGAGAGACACCCGAAAGGCCAAGATCTAATCTAGGATACGAAGTGTAATGAGCAACAAGAGGGTTAAGGAGAACACATACCCTCGAAGACTCAAAGTGGTACGAGATCAAATCTCGTTGTTGGCGTAGTCGTACTCACACTGATCCCGATAACGAGAAGATGGGCACCGCAATCCAGCGGTGCATCCGTGATCGGTCACACGTACGGTTGATGAAGACCTCCGTTTCCTCGTTCCAGCGGGGCGCGGAAGTAGAGGATCCCTCGGAACTCCAACAGCACGACGACGTGGTGGTGGTGAAGAATCCCACGGTCAGGGCTTCGCCAAGCCGGAAACCATGAAATGGAGCAGCGGGTGGAGGGAAAGGGAAGTGGCCAAGTGTGTGGAGGAGGGAGAGCTCTCACCGTCCTTTTATATGAGAGGGGGGAGGCAGCCCAAGGGGGGTGCGGCCAGCCCCATGGTGTGCCCCCACCTCTTCCCTCATGATGTGAGTGGACACTCCACTCACACCCACTCATTTTCCTTTAAACCCCACTTAGAAAATCCAAGAGTTTTTCTTTAATAAATCAATAAAACATTTTTATTTCTTTATTTCAGCATTTGTTAATTCTATTAACAAACATTTGCATAAAGCACCTCGAATCATTTGTTAATTCTATTAACAACCATTCGACGAAAAACCCCTTGAACTATTTCAATTTTCCCCGAAACAATTTCGGTGCTGCCCAAAATATTCTTCGATATTCCGTATCCTCTCAAACGCGTCATCGAACCTTAAGTGTGTCACCCTACGGTTCGCGAATAAGATAGACATGATCGAGACTCCTCTCCGATCAATAATCAACAGCGGGATCTGGAGATCCGTGATGACTCCTATATATTCAACGATGACTCTCGTGATCGTGTGAACCAACAACGTCGTGAACTATTCCCTTTGTCTCGCGATATTTTACTTGTCCGAGATTCGATCATTGGTATCAACCATACCTTGTTCAATCTCGTTACCGACAAGTACTCTTTTCTCGTTCCCGTGATATAACATCCTTTGTGATCATATCACGTGCTTGCAAGCGGTTTCGATGTGATATCACCGAGAGGGCCCAGAGTATATATCTCCGTCATTTGGATGGACAAATCCCACTCTTGATCCATGATCCTCAACTAATACTTTCTGAATACTTAACGACACCTTTATAGTCACCCTGTTACGGTGTGACGTTTGATGCCATCAAAGCACCCTTCCGGTATCAGCGATTGACATGATCTCATGGTCTAAGGAATAAGTTACTTCGTCTGTTTGATATAACAATGTAAACTAAATGACTTGATCGCATTGCTATATTCTCTTTGGGTATATGTTCATCACATCATTCTTCTAATGACATGACCCCGTTATTAATAACATCCAATGTTCATGATCAGGAAACCTTGATCATCTATTAATCAACGAGCTAGTTAAAAGAGAGGCTTTACTAGGAACCATTGTTTGTTTAGTAAGCACACATGTATCAACGTTTCCGGTTAAGACAATTCTAGCATGAGAAATAAACATTCATCATAAACAAGGAATAAGATAATAACCATTTTATTATTGCCTCTCGGGCATATTCCCTTCAGTTTATCTATTATGACAACAATGGTGCCATAGCCAATACTAAGGAGCCAAGGTCTCACAAGAATTCCAAGCATATCAAGCGACGTTTTCACTCCATCCGTGAACATGTCGCAGATGGGGATGTGAAGATTTGCAAAGTACATACGGACCTGAATGTGGCAGATCCGTTGACTAAACCTCTCTCAAGGGCAAAACATGATCACCACCAGAACTCAATGGGTGTTAGATTCATCACTCTGTAATATAGATTATTGCCCCTAGTGCAAGAGGGAGACTGAAGGGAATATGACCGAGAGGCAATAATAAAGTGTTTATTATGTTATTCCTTGTTTATGATAGATGTTTATTTCTCATGCTAGAATTGTATTAACCAGAAACGTTAATACATGTGTGATTAATAAACAAACCAATGTTCCTAGTGAAGCCTCTCTTTTAACTAGCTCGTTGATTAACAAATGATCAAGGTTTCCTGATCATAGACATTGGATGTTGTTAATAACGGGGTCATGTCATTAGGAGAATTAGTGATGAACTTAGACCCTAAATAAGTATAACAATACGATCAAGTCATTTAGTTTTGTTGTTATGTCTTACATTCGGAATAACATTGTTCCTTAGACCATGAGATCATATTAATCACTAATACCGAAAGAATACTTTGATGACATCAAACATCACACCGTAATAGGGTGACTATAAATGTGGCAGTAGGTATTCGGAAAGTGTTAGTTGAAGCTCATGGATCAAGAATGGGATTTGTCCATCTAATATGATGGAGAGATATACTCAGGGCCCTCTCGGTGATATCACATCGACACCGCTTGCAAGCACGTGATATGATCACAAGGATGTTATATCACGGGAACGAGAAAAGAGTACTTGTCGGATAATAAGATCGAACAAAGTTTGGTGGATACCGATGATCGGATCTCGGACAAGTAAAATATCGCGAGACAAAGAGAAATCGTTACGACGTTGAAAGGTTCACACGATCACGAGAGTCATCGTTGAATATATAGGAGTCATCACGGATCTCCATATCCCGCTGTTGATTATTGATCGGAGAGGAGTCTCGATCACGTCTATATTATTCGCGAACCGTAGGGTGACACACTTAAGGTTCGATGAAGCGTTAGAGAGGATACGGAATACCGAAGAATATTTTGGGCAGCTCCGAAATTATTTCGGGGAAAATTGAAATAGTTCAAGGGGTTTTCATCGAATGGTTGGTAATAGAATTAACAAATGATTCGAGGTGCTGCATGCAAATGTTTGTTAATGGAATTTACAAATATAAATAAAGAAATAAAAATGTTTTATTTATTTATTAAAGAAAAACCTTTGGATTTTCTAAGTGGAAAATTAAGGGAGTATGAGTGGGTGTGAGTGGGGCTTCCACTCACATGAAGAGAGGAAAAGGTGGGGGCACCCATGGCTGGCTGCACCCCCCTTGGTCTGCCTCCCCCTCCCCAATAAAAGTAGGGTGAGAGCTCCCTCTTCTTCACACACTTGCCCACTTCCTTTTCCCTCTACTTGCTTCTCCATTCCATGGTCTCCGTCTTGGCGAAGCCCTGACCGTGGGATTCTTCACCACCACCACGCCGTCGTGCTGCTAGAATTCGGGGGATCCTCTACTTCCGCTACCCGCTGGATCAAGGGAAAGAAAGTCTTCATCGAGTTGAACGTGTGACCGATTACGGAGGCATCGCCGGATTGCGGTGCACTTCTTCTCGCTCGGGATCGGTGTGAGTACGACTACGCCCACAACGAGATTTTATCTCGTACCACTTTGAGCCTTCGAGGGTATGTTATCTCAAGACTCTCTTTCTCCCCGTTGCCTTTCATCTCATAGATTAGATCTTGGCCATTCGGGTTTATCGCGCGTAGGAAATTTTTTGTTTTCTATGCAACGTACCCGTCACAAGGAACATCTTTCAGGAAGGAATGCGAGAACAACGAGGCTGCTGCATGGACCGATCCTAGGATATCTCCTGGTATATGTAGGGGAGTGGGGAAGGGGTGCACCCGACGCCCTTGAAGTAGGATGGAAGCGCCCACAGGCGTCACAACATTAGTTCCGGCAAGATCCGACAGGCCTTTCTCCCGAGCCCAGAAAGCCACCACCATGGATAATCCATCTGCTCCACCCAGCTAACCGCCAAGTAACATGCACCACCAGTCTTGAAGCCATTCTCGCAGTCTCACCATGGTAAACATGGTGAGGCCGGCCGCACCGAGAAGAAGCAGCCATAGACCAGGGAGGCAGTACCGCAACCACGTGGAAGGGCACAACCTCCAACGCCAATGGCAGTAGCAGACCTGACACGAAAAGCAGGAGCAAACTAAGCCACACTGCCAGACCGAGCCCAGATCAAACTAGTGAGGCTCACGTCGTCGCGCTGCAGCAAACATGACGCCGTAGCCGCCACCCCCGTCCCGAGCCTCTCTTCCGTTAATACCGAAGGCATCCGCCCTGACATAGATCAAGCCCAAAGGGCCCAAATCTGGGCCTATAGGGCTCCGTCGGCCAGGCCTTGTACCACGCCGCCCCTCCGTCGCTCAGGACCGCGCCAGAGCGTTGTTGGCCGAGCTACACCGCCTCTAGACCAGGAACCGACCCGTCGTACCCTCCTAACGCGGAGGAAAGAAGATCCCCCGCTGCCGGCACCGCGCGGGCAAAGCCTAGTGACGGGGGAGAAGGGGAGAGAGTGGGGAGGCCCGCGCGGTGGCGGAGATGGTGCGCCCCTGTCTCCCATGGGGAGGCGGCCGGAGCGAGAGCTCGATGGATTTTTTCTCTTACGAAGGGACTCGTAGTTTTTGTTTTTGTACACATACGAGTTTGTAAAACAAGAGTCCATGAAACTCCCAGAGAGAATCCTGGAGGAGCATTTGCCTCACCATTTAATTCGAAGATAACCAAGGGCCCTAACAATCCGTTCATTAGTAAGTGCAGTCCAAATATGAAGAAGGCGATGGCATTCGATGGGCGATATAAACGTCCTTTTTAGAGACGATGGGTGCTTAACTCTTGAGTGTGAAGATTGATGACAGGAGTACAAACTTTTTCCATGCTAGTATCAAATTCAGTCGCTGGTGTTAATAGGTGGGTTTGTTGGGGACTCATAGGGGGACCTCGATCGCCTTCCTTTGAACGAACAATATTCTGAAGAAGCTCCGAGCAGATGCAGCACGGAAGACAGACGTCTATGTATAGGAGCCGCCTGTTTGGCCCGTGCGTGCTTGTCAAGTTCTTTCTACGGGGTGATCATAGTTATAGAAGATATAAAATGTTATGTCTAGACTTAGTATAACGCTGGAATTTACCTTTGTCAAGTCATGAAAGAACAATCTCCCTCCATTCCGGATTAATCAACACCCCTGAAAGAAACAACTGCGTTTTACATGCAACTTTATCAATTGGAGTACGCTGTTGCTGTTATTGTTGGGGCGAGTACTCTAGTGGAAAAATATTTGTCCCAATATTATCTCCAAATAAGGCCCGTGATCATTTATTATTCTAGTTAACTGTGCCATAATAATTCTGAAATCCCACCTAGTCTCATCTTGATTGGTTTGCATGGCCAAATTAATTGCGCAAATAATTCGATAATGGAAAACTGTGACGTTGATTGGTGGAAAGGACACCAATAGAATTATGCCTTGGTCGCGATGCTTTTCATTAGGGGACTAGTAATCATGGACTAGTACTGATCTTTTCTCAAGTTGATGTGCCTGATTAATTGGATGAAAGAATTCTTCATCTGCATCTCAAGTACAGCTAACCACTCGTACCAGCTAGCTCCATAATGAAGGCGTTGATTCAAAAAGCCCAAACAAAGCCGCAAACGTGCTTATTAAGGCTAGTCACAATGGGGAGTAACATAGACTAGTAACATACACGTTATCCTAGGCTATGTTACCACCTCCACAATGGGTAGTAACCAACATGTGGTGTCATGCAAACCCTATTAATTAGCTTATAGACTCACACTGTCTTGGGATATGTGATGTTACAGTAACTAGCTAAGTTACCACAACACTCTCTCTCCTTATTAAATACTTGCCACATCAGCTTTTTGTCCTACGTGGCATCGATGTTACTAGCGAAGTTACTCCCACTGGGGCTAGCCTAACATTACGTGGACGGAGAGCCATTAATTAAGAGACACAGATCCAAATTAAACTAAACAAGGAAAAAAACCATCTGCTTTTAGGTTGCAGGCTTTCATGATGGATGGAGTGGGTCGATCCAGCTTGCGTGCGAATTAAGTTCGTCTCACAGGTTGTTGTCCCTTATTTAAAACCTTTCCATTCAGTAGTTATGGAAAACAATCGTCGTCTTCAATTCGTGATTAGATGTAGCGAGTTATGATTGCAATATTGTAGGGCCATTTTACAAAGGATACGTACCCAATTCCGTTTCTTTTCTCCTCATAAATACTGCCCTAGCTGCCGCCATTCAATTCGGTGTCATCCGTTTTATAAATATCTCCCAAATAATGCAGTTTATACTTTCAAGTTATCTTTGCGTATGTCGGACATACTATGTCCATGTTAATTGCATATTTCTGAAAATGCTACTCCTACTCCAGTTTTTTTAATCATAATGGAGCAATCCAAATTTTATCCTCTAGATTTGGAAAACACTATAGTACTCTAGTATTCCCTCCGTTTCAAATGTGCGGCAACTAATTTGAAACGTAGGGAGAAATGTAAATAGCGGCTACGAGTTAAGACAACAAGATCAGATAACACAATGCATGATCAGAGTTTGTGTTAGAATCACGATTGTGTTCACATATGGTTTGATGGTTCAACACAACCAAGATATTGGTGACACTTCCTATAAATTATCCAATGTATAATGGTTTTCCTACTTTACAATTAACTTTTTATATATCATTCTTTATTTATAAATTGATGCTCGGTTTTTAATATAATAATTAATAAAAATATTCTCATTCACAAGATGTTAATATCCCTGAATGTTTTGTACTTACTAACTAGTAAAAATAATGGTTGATAAAAATTGAAAACAAACATATATATCAGACAACCCATGACTAATCGGAGTTCCTATCAAAACTATGGTTAGGTACACATAACGTTCGAAAAGAGTTATCTAGCACCCTATATATTAATTAGGTGCCATTTTTATCACATGAATAATGTTGTTTAATATTTTTTAAATGCTAATGAAATATTGATTTTTTGGAAGATGTTAGTATTGTGTTAATATTTAGTACTTAATAACTAGTAAAATTAATGGTTGTTCTTAATTAAAAGACTGCAAGATCAGACAACACAATGACTGATCAGAGTATGTGTTGGATTACGGTTGGGTTCACTTATGGTTTGATGGTTAAACCACAGCCAGATGAATTTGGTGGAACTTTCTATAAATTTTCTTATGTCTAAAGGTGTTTCTACTTTAAAATAAACTTTTTGTATACCACTATTTATTTATCAAAATAACACGCTAATTTTTTTGAAGATACTAATTGACAAAAATATTCACATTCGCAAGAACTTAGTATCTCATGAATATTTAGTACTTTTTTTAAAAGGTAAATCCAGCCTCTGCATCAGAGTGATGCACATGGCTTTTATATTAAAAGTAACATACGAATATTTAGTACTTACAAACTAATAAAATTAATGACTAATAAGAATTGAGGACAAAAATATCACACAACCAACGACAATCTAGAGGGGTTCTCTTGCAGTCTATATATGAAGTAGGCGCTATTTTCCAAAAATTAACAACGAAATAATGTTTTTGATACTTTAATTCTTTTTAAATTCTACCTACTAGTGATTTTTTTTGGATGATGGCCGATTAGAGTAATAACCTATTCATATATCAGAAGATGTTAGTATCCGTTAATATTTAGTAGTTACTAAATAGTGAAATTAATGGTTTGCTTTGAATTAAAAACGACAAGATTAGACAACCAGTGACTCCTCGGTGTTCGTGTTGAAATATGGCTAGGGCCACATATCGTTTGTGAGGGGTTCACCCATAGATTTTATATGAATCCAATGTCAATTTCAATAAATATTTCATGAATAATGAATTTTAAATTACTTTTATGTATGTCCCTCTTATAAATGTGAAGCCAATTTTTCAATAGACTAATAAATATATCACCCTTAATGTTTAAAAAATGCAAGTATACTATCCGTGTTTTTTTTACAATCAATACCACAATATGTTATAGTAATTAATAGAGAGTTACAAGAGATTTCTCAAATTGATTACAAAAAAAACTCTAAATGCACCAGCAAATCATCGAGGTCTTCAAACTCTTCCTTCTTTAAAGATACAATCTTTATACTTCTAAAGGAGCCACCAAAAAATGACATAGAAACAAACAATAGACCTGTGAATACCAATGGGAGTTCAATAATAATTTTATGTTTGTGCTGCAATGCAAAATCTATTAAATTAGTTAACCAACACCGGCAATAGTACCAATATATAGTAATATTCTAGGAAACATCAACTAAACCGCCTTGTTGACATCACTAGGGTGACGAGGGTAAGAACCATCATTGTGGAAGACGTAGAATCCAGAAAGAATATTTGATGACAATCCTCCTCGTGACAACCATGAGAGAAATTTAAATATCAATTGTCAAAGTAAGATCTCAGAGACCATAGATATAGAAATTCACTCTTCTAATACCGCCATTGACATCAGAAATATTTCATTGCTGAATGAAGGGCCAATGCGTACTTGTTATAGATGATGAAGTCTCTATCGACATGAAGGGTAATGTCGACTACCAAAACCCAAACCTAATCTATTGGAAAAAATATTTTATAACTATTCCACTCATAGATCGATGTAGGGGAAGTGACGTATGGCGAAGGTAGAGGCGAAGACAGCGGGTAGATTTTTTGTTGAGTGAGGCGACAGCTGATGGTGCAGGTCTTGCACTCGTTGGGAGACCCCAAGAGGAAGGTATGATGAGCACAACAACGGTTTTCCCTTAGTAAGAAATCAAGGTTTAATCGACCAGTAGGAGGAAGGAGTAACTTCAGAAGGATGAAGCAACTGAGATGGAAGGGCGCACTACTGGCACTACAACGGAATCGGTCTATTGCAACGAAAATAGTCGTTGTAAAAAGTGACTTATCGTCGCAATAGGGTTTTGTTGCACCGAAATCGGTTTCGTTGGGAGGCGTCGCGAAAACCTCCGTGGTAAAAGCCTGTCTCCGCGCACTTAGATTCGTCGCTAAAAAAGAATCCAGTTGCAACCATTTCCTAGGCCAATTGCCACGCACTTTTCCGTCACATCTCGCACATAACGCAACGTAGGTATTTCGTTGGTACACCTCTAGTGCAACAAATACCCAAACGTGGCGAGTGACCAATGTGGCAACGGCGAGTGTTCCGTTGCGCTTGTTCTTTCGTTGCAAAAGTCGAGTTTATTTGCCACGTCCAATTGTGTGGCAGAAAACTATAGCAACAAACATTATACGCGTGGGAACAACGTTTTGCCACACACAATCAATCGTGGTAAGATGATTTTGAAATAGTAATCGCTACGGCCTTCATATTAGTAGCCATAAGCAATCGCGACAATTTCAACTATTCGTGGCGCCATTCGATTTCTACAAATTTTAGTTTCGTGGCGAGATGTAGTATTCGCAACATCCACATTTTATGTTGCTAGAAGCAACTGCGACAATAACAACTTTTCGTGGCGCCATTGTATTTCGACAAATTTTATTTTCGTGGCTACATGTACAATTCGCAACGTACAAATTTTAGTAGCTAGAAACAACTGCGACAACTTCAACTATTCGTTGCGCCTTTCTATTTCTACAAATTTTAGTTTCATGGTGAGATGTAGTATTCGCAACATCCACATTTTATGTTGCTAGAAACAACTGCAACAATAACAACTTTTCGTGGCGTCATTGTATTTCGACAAATTTTATTTTCGTGGCGACATGTACTATTCTCAACGTACAAATTTTAGTAGCTAGAAACAACTGCGACAACTTCAACTATTCGTTGCGCCTTTCTATTTCTACAAACTTTAGTTTCGTGGCGAGAAGTATGGGAATTCTCTATTGCAACGAACATAGTTTGGTGGCGTGAATGAACTATCGCAACAAAGTTAGTTTGATGGAGAAAAAATATTGCGACGATGTCTCCCTCATGGTGGTGAGAGTCTATTTCAACAAAACACTTTGTTGTGGCGACTGAGGCTTCACGCAACACTACAATTATCGTGGTAAACTACCTATTGCCACGTTATAGAAAAAAATAAAAATAAGGAAACAAATAATACGGGCATTGAATTAAAATGTTCAAAACGGTACGTAAAATATGTTTATTTACACAAAATAATAGTTCTCATAGCTATTTTTAATATATACAAATGAAATTCTCGTACAACATGGATCAAATCAAGATCAAATCAAACTGAAATATCCAGTGCAGCTATTTGTTTCCATCAGAAGTTTGATTGCCGTCCTGCAATCAATTGTAAAAAAAAAGGTGTGAGTCTAGTCAGCAATAACGCATGCTGAAACATAAGAACCAGCAGACTATAGTGTGTGGATGAAGCAAAAACAGTTGTTGTAACTCAACGAAGCCACAACCCATAGTGAAACATAAACTGCAGCAAGTATAGGGTGGGTGCAGCAACGCTATAGTGTGGGTGAAGCAAAAAACAGAATGTACTAGCACCAAACTATACAAGATTGTGACTTACAAGTGCTTTATACATTCGACTTTTCTGTATCGTGTTGTGCGGAGGAACTATTTTCTTAGCAGGACTGTTGGTAAGTGATGGTTGCTGGTTCAACTTCTTAGACGTCTGCAAAAACAAAGTGCACTGTTAGCAACGTAAGTAAACAACTAAATCTTACTAGTTTGCAATTGTATGACTATCATCACCTGAGGTGTAGTCGTCTTCTGCTTTTCCATCTGTGCGGAGAGCTCGTCAAACTCTGCCTGGAACCGTGAGTTAAACTGTGCAACCAACTTATTTTCAAATTCTTTTCTTGAGTTTCTCTCCGACTCCATCAGTTGTTCCCTTTGAGCAAGCTCTTCCATTAATCTGTTCTCAGGATTTTCTCTCTCAGCCCGCTCTACATTAATCTTCTCTTCCATGCTTGCACGTTCATCTAGTAACTTCTGTTCTAAAGTAGTGACCTTCGTGGTGAGCTGGGAGTTAACTTTTTGGGTCTCTGCCGTAGCCCGAGCTTGCTCCTCTAACAGCAACTTAGACCGCCGAGAACTAGTTTGCACCTGGGCCATGTATCCGAACCCACGAGGCTGCGATGACTTGCATTGAACGGTAGATTTATATGCTTTCTGGAAAATATTGATTCTTTGTTCAGCTGACAATGGAACACCAGTTTCCTTTAATCTGTTTTCAATCTCTTTACATGCTGTTTCCTGATTACGAAAAAAAATCTCAAATCAGATGAAGAAACATCCAAGATGGAGAACAGTAAATATGTTTAGAGTAGCTTCTAAGTCAGTTAACTCACGTAAACATCCTTGGACTCTTCTGTAGTCCATGTTTCATTCTTTGTGTGGGTCAGTCTCCAGAGAGCAACACAGTCTGGCTCTTCTCTAGTTTCCGAATCCCTCTGCAAGTAGTGCAACAATTAGATACTATAAAAATTAAAGCAAAGTGACCACCGACGCATGCATAGTGAGTAGGCCCATACATTCTCAAAACTGAGTTGAGAGTAGGATTTTGATCCTACTCTGTGTTTTGTCTTCATCTGCGTACGGTTTTCCTTGTTCTTTTGGCTCAGTTCCTGCTCATTCATTTATAAAAAAAAACTTGTCAGACAAGCCATTTGATGATAGTACAAAATTCACAAACAGGTAGTATAGAAATAACCAGGAATTTCGGATCGGTGCCAAAGTACTCGATCAACCATTCCCACTCTTCTTTTTGTAAATCTTCTGGGACAACTGCCCTTCTGGCATCATCTGTTTTGTATGCCTTGTAAGTGCTGCTTAGGTTTCCTCGCCAGCCTCTGTAGCGTTCTTTTGCAATTTTAAGAATTTTTCCGTGTGTTTCGTCTGTATCTGGCATATCGTATCTGTCCTGTAATGCGTAGAACAAACAGATAGACTTAGTTTAGTAGTAGTACATTAATTATGGACGAAAAAAGCAGACAACACATGTGAGAAAGGTTGTACTCACCAACATATCTGTGACGATCATGCGATGGATGTTAGGGTGAATGTCTGACCACCTCCTCACTCCAATAATTGGTAACCTTCTTTTCATTGTGATTACCACGTCATCCTTGAATGAACGGTTGTTCATTCCTACTGGACCACCCAATGTTCCAGAGAAATCAACACCTAGCTTTGCAGCTCCATTGGCATGACGCTTCTTATTGGCTTTCAAACCTTTCACTACACCTCGCCCTTTCTTCTTCGGTATGTCATCACCTACATCCCAAAACACACACAAAGAAACAATTTATTTTGTAGTTGATTGAAAGAAATTAGGACACAGCGGTAAAAAAAATAGCTAGTACCTTCTTGTAGTTGTAGCTTCGGGCGATAGCAGCGTGCATGGGAAGGCCAATCATCAACGGAACACATGTCAGTTTCAGACACATCAGTGTTAGGGTCAGTTCCTGTTTCAGGGTTAACATTTGTACTGAATCAGCAATCGTAGATTTTATCCATTAAAACAAATATTAGACAGAGCTTAAATGTCAAAAATAAATTACCACGTCTACGTTTTCCCTGACTTTTTTTTATATTGTAGTATACTTTCAACCCTTGTCATGCAGACAGATCCTTTCTTTATTACTGAAAATGTTAACAATAAATGGACAAAGCATTAGCATTGTGCATAATTCAGAGAAAGCTGATTAAGAATTAATGAACTTGTGTACCATTCCCAAAGGAGTAATCTGTATCTTCTTCTTCGTTTGAAGCTTGTTCCTCTTCGGTTGCATCCCTAACTGCATGTTTATCAAAATTGTGGATTAGGTAAGGAATGCATAAAATAGTTACCGGGGAAAATATTTATTAAAGTCTGTATTGAAGGAGTTGCGAGTTGGAGATTTGGCATGAAAGTATAACCTGTGATAGTGATCTGTCGCTTTTTTCTGGTGGATCCAGTTGCATCATCAAGCAGAGACTCTATTGTTGCAATATCAACCGCCGTGGCCTTCTCCCTAAACACACACAGGGAGATCTTCTTATCATTAGAGTGTCTGCGTTTCAATTGCTCCAAATCACTACCATGGTCTATTGGAACAAGTTTTCCTTTGCCAGGGCCATTATTTAGCCTGCAGTACAGGTAATCACGCGCGCCACTGAAGCCAACGTTTTCAATCAAATTGATGAATTCCATATAGCAGATTTCCTCCGGTTCCATGGCTGCTTCCACAACTTTTTTGTTTTTATCACCGTCCTCATAGAAAAGTCTAACTTTCCAAATGGGTTCGGTCGTCTACAATTAGATAGAAGGAAAAAATGAGAACCCAAATAATCAGTGAGTTAGCAGATCTGAAATAAAAAAATAGTTACATGGCATTATTCACATAGAAAACCAGATACACATATGATCGACTAGGTGTTCATACACGGATTAACGCTTCAACCAGAGGAAGAACAGAGAATAACAACCAATATCGAGACCATATAAGAGACGGCGAGATCACGGAGATGGACGAGAAGCAGATTAGACAGGAAAACCTGAGAGGATTCGCGTTCCATGGAGTCCGATCGCGACATCGACATGTGTAGAGCTCTGAACGTGATGAGGGCGAGATGAGATCTAATCTGCAATGGCGAAAGAGGTGGCCCGTAGATTATGCTATGGCGAAACAGGAGGGGCATCGTGCACTTCTACATACACTTTAGCGGGAAATTTCAAGTGACTGCTTTTATTTTTTGGTGGGAACACAAAATTTCGCTACACTTGGCGTTTTAGCGGGAGGATTTAAATTTTTTTTGGTGGGACATCGTATTCGAGCAACTACAACGCCTTGTCGACAATATAGGCGCTAATAGAGCAGTTAAACAATGCATGCAATCGCAGGCTGCCTAGAAGGCATATTTTGCATTGAGTTTCAAGGCGTCAGGTTCTTAACTATCGAGGGAAAACTAATCGGATTTATTCCCTAGCGCTTACAACGTAGGATTGAAAACATGTGGAAGTCTCGCATGAGTCATGTAATGTCACTGAACAATTATTTCATGCAACTTATTAGCTGCCGCCGCCTTGTTTATTTCTGCAAACTTGAAATTGCCACTGAAAATATAAACAGGACAAGTAATCTTCACTGCAGATGAAGGTTTGGGTGATCAAACCACTGAAGCACATCGCTGATGGCAGTACGATAATTACATACATCCATACGTTCATGATCCGATGAGAATGTCCAAGTTGGCAGACTACGTACTACAACCAAGGCGACACCGCCCGCATCACGATCTTCACGTCCAAGTGGCGGTTACGGGTGCTCCTAAGTGTAATGAGAATAGCTTGCTTTTCATATAAATGCTTGCCTTCAAGGAATTCCCGCCATGCATTCCTGCCAAACATAATGCGGCCATCCCTGTCCGTGTTGTATGGAACGGTGGTGAACGCCTCTGATGATCCGAGGCATAGCCCAACATGGCCTGAAGACGGAATGCCAGCACTGTCCGCTATGGACTGAGGTAGTTTCTGGATTTCGAGCGTGTGGATGACATACAAAAAGAAGTAGGTCATAGTAAAGCACACGTTGTAAGCATCAATTGTGTTGAAAAACATAAATAGCATTGGCACCTTACGTACCATCTCATATCTGGCCACATTTGTCCACGTCAAACGAGTCACGTATGACACTCCAATGTACTCATCTATTGTGGGTAGAAGCTCACGAACGTGGTCCTTCTCATCGTCATCAAGATCAGCTCTCTGGGAGAAGATGATGGAAGAGTCGAATGGGTCATCCTCATCCATGGACTGCTGATCCGTGGACTCCTCATCCGTGGACTCCTCATCAGTCCTGGGATCTGGGTCAGTTTCATTGCTTGTAGTAGCGTCATGGACTCCTCATCAGTCCTGGGATCTGGTTCAGTTTCATTGCTTGTAGTCGAATGGGTCATCCTCATCCATGGACTGCTGATCCGTGGACTCCTCATCCGTGGACTCCTCATCAGTCCTGGGATCTGGGTCAGTTTCATTGCTTGTAGTAGCGGCACATGTCGAACTTGAACACCTTGACGGTGAGCAAGGCGTCGCCGTCGTAACTGAAGAGGAGGAACATGCCGCGCTGCAGGAAGTAATATTGGGCGAACTGGTCCCAGCCGTGCCCGAGGAAAATGCGGCCAGCTTCATCGAAAAGCACATCCATGTCCCAGTTCTTGCTACTCGGACCGTCCGCCTCACGCAGCTTAAGTTCACGTGGTTCACGGCCCTTCAGCAACTCCACAAACTTCTTAGGCAGCACCTGCAGCAATATGAAAGTTAAATAGATAGAAAAAAGTGCTTACTAGAAATAAGTTTACTGTTTGATGATGGATGTGTACTATAAAAATGTAAACAAGTAGTACCTAGTAATCAGTTATACTAAATCTTAGTTGAGCAATGAGGGTGTTTGCCACATTAATTCAAAAAGATGAACTTTCAGTGGGAGCTGAAATGTACCATATCGAGTGAACATATTCACGTAGAGCAATTGAGCTACTACAACCCATCTACTAGACCTTAATTTGATTCACAAATTTAACTAGCTACAGGATCATAGCTCAGACACTATGTCAGACTAAATAACTGAAGTGGTGGTGTGGGTCGATGAAGCGTACCAGTTTGTCCGATGTAGCGTCTACTACGAGGGAGTAGAACTCAAAGTCTGCCAACTCCATCTTAACAGATCCCTCTGTTCATCATATAATAGAAATGCAAATCAAATTCCGGCTACATATATAATCGGGAATTAACATTTTGGTGATACAGTCCACGTACTGAATGCCGCGTTGTATTGCAAGCGGCAACTGCTTAGGTCGAACATCTTTACTGTGATGACATTGCGGCCGTCGTAATTGCAGATCAAAATAAAGCCTCTTTGCAGTTTGTAGGTCCGGGCGAAACACTCCCAGCCGCGCTTGAGGAACATGCGGCCAGTGCTGTCGAACCACACATCAACGTCCCACGTGGTGCTACGCCGATGGCCGACCTCAAGCAGCTTCAGTGCACGGGGTTTACGGTCCCCTAGCAACTCTGCGAACTTCTTAGGCAGTGACTGCAGCAGAGGATAGAGCAAACCATGAACATCATTCCACCTATCTGACTAAAATGACAAGTAAAATGAGTACAATACCTGTTTGTCCGATGAAGCATCATCTACGTAAGCGAGGAACTCGTAGTCCATCGTATGCAAACCCGCATGTAGATCGTACTAAAAAGTATGACTTCAGTTACATTTAGCAGACGTGCCAAAACAGCAGAGGTTAAGAAACATGAAGGTTCACTACAAATTTAGGACTAAATGCAGTCTAGCAGCATCATGGTTCAGAGACATTCATACACAGGTGCAATTTAAATTTGACATGCATTCAAGAATTTCATGAAAGTACGGAACTTCAGAAAAGAAAATCTACTAGTATGTCAAGGAAATGGTGTGATGACAATCAATTGTACTGCTTTAGCAAATTAATTGAAATAGCTACTGGTCCTAAAAAATGGCTCACATCTATTGTCATGTTGAAGATTAAAAATGGAAATTACTAAAAATAGCTAGTGAACCTAAAAAGGGGTAAAGTCAACTGTACTTGTGAATAATAAAAAGGGAAATTACTAAAAGTAGGTACTGGTCCTAGATATGCCAGTGTGAGTACCAGAGGTCTTACTTTCAACATCACTAATTACCTACCTAGAAAAAGACACACACACAACAACAGCTACGAACATCAATTGGGCACCTGGAACTATCAAAATTAACATGAAGGTATAGTGCAACATCTCAATCAGATGCATGTAAGTACCATTTACTTTAGTCATAAACGTGTAAAAGACAAATCAATCATGAATGACATCGAACATAAATACGTGCTACCATCTATATGTAGCACAAGATTTCACATTTCTTTCCTGTCTAGACAAGTAGGACACTAGTTACCTTATAGAAAATGAGTGTTTGAACTTAAATCGTTCTGCAATGCATCCACAAGAGGTGAAGTTCTAACCTGAGTGTCGCCCGCGATGGATCAGTGGTGAATCGACGCGCTGTGGGTCAATCTACAGCGCGATGAAGAGACTGGCGACGACGGCGGTCGCGAGAATGCGGCGGCCTAGAGAGGGATGCTGATCGAGGGGCGGCGAGGTCGAGAGATGGATGGCGGCGGCGGCGGCGACGGTGTCGGTGAACTGCGTAATAAGGGTGTTCTCGGAGCAAATAACTGTAGGTACACAAAGAGGAGCAGTGCGAACTTGACGTGACAATACGAGAGGAAGATGATACTTGGGCCCACCTGTAAGTCTGTTACCACAAATGGTGGGTACATTTCCGCGGGGCAGTTGCCATTTTTATGGTTCCTATCTGAAGTGCCACCGAGCGTCTCCCCTCCCCTCCCCTGCTTTCTCCTTTGTTTCTCCACTGACGATCTTCGTCCTACTCCACGCCATGGAGCAGCCAGACAAGTTTTGCACTTTTTTTTTGTAATTAATGGCTGTCAGACCAATGGTGTGTTCAATTTTAGAAATGTTGGTACAAAAGTATTCCATTCCCAATTATTTTGGTAAACAGCCGCATTGCCCGCTTGTAATAACCGCGCCGCTTCCAACCCATGCCCAAAGTCGAAATCATGATGCATTCCAAGAACCTCGCTTCATTTCAGCAACATTGCACGTGTGGGATCTCAAAAAGCCGCTTTCATTCTCAAGTTGCCTACCAATCTTATGTCGTAGCCGTTTTCGGGCACTTTCGGTCCAGAACAGTGTTCCCTTCCACCTAGGATGCCTGGAAAACAGCAGAGATGAGAATGTAAGCCACACCTAGCAATGTGGGCCCACACAAAATGCTTGAACCCCATTGCAGGACTTGTATGGTGCCGCCGTTGCGCTGGGTGGCGTCGATGCACCGGACGTTAACCGGGACGATTCTCGCCGCTTCTCGCTCTTGCATGCCAGCCTCGACACCTGGGGCATCCTTACAACCCACTCCAAGCAACTCACTCCACATGCAACACTGCACCTTGTTACCCCTGCCTATGAGTGGGCGATGCGTGATCTGGTTTATATTGCCTTCGAAAGCGGAAGGAACGGCCGAAAACGGGGATTTCCTTGGCCAACTTGTTGTTTCCCATGCCCAAAATCGAAATCATGATGCATTCCAAGAACCTCGCTTCATTTCAGCAACATTGCACGTGTGGGATCTCAAAAATCCGCTTCCATTCTCAAGTTGCCTACCAATCTTATGTCGTAGCCGTTTCCGGGCACTTTCGGTCCAGAACAGTGTTCCCTTCCACCTAGGATGCCTGGAAAACAGCAGAGATGAGAATATAAGCCACACTTGGCAATGTGGGCCCACACAAAATGCTTGAACCCCATTGCAGGACTTGTATGGTGCCTCCGTTGCGCTGGGTGGCGTCGAAGCACCGGACGTTAACCGGGACGATTCTCGCCGCTTCTCGCTCTTGCATGCCAGCCTCGACACCTGGGGCATCCTTACAACCCACTCCAAGCAACTCACTCCACATGCAACACTGCACCTTGTTACCCCTGCCCATGAGTGGGCGATGCGTGATCTGGTTTTATATTGCCTTCGAAAGCGGAAGGAACGGCCGAAAACGGGGATTTCCTTGGCCAACTTGTTGTTTCCCATGCCCAAAGTCGAAATCATGATGCATTCCAAGAACCTCGCTTCATTTCAGCAACATTGCACGTGTGGGATCTCAAAAAGCCGCTTCCATTCTCAAGTTGCCTACCAATCTTATGTCGTAGCCGTTTCCGGGCACTTTCGGTCCAGAACAGTGTTCCCTTCCACCTAGGATGCCTGGAAAACAGCAGAGATGAGAATGTAAGCCACACTTGGCAATGTGGGCCCACACAAAATGCTTGAACCCCATTGCAGGACTTGTATGGTGCCGCCGTTGCGCTGGGTGGCGTCGAAGCACCGGACGTTAACCGGGACGATTCTCGCCGCTTCTCGCTCTTGCATGCCAGCCTCGACACCTGGGGCATCCTTACAACCCACTCCAAGCAACTCACTCCACATGCAACACTGCACCTTGTTACCCCTGCCCATGAGTGGGCGATGCGTGATCTGGTTTTATATTGCCTTCGAAAGCGGAAGGAACGGCCGAAAACGGGGATTTCCTTGGCCAACTTGTTGTTTCCCATGCCCAAAGTCGAAATCATGATGCATTCCAAGAACCTCGCTTCATTTCAGCAACATTGCACGTGTGGGATCTCAAAAAGCCGCTTCCATTCTCAAGTTGCCTACCAATCTTATGTCGTAGCCGTTTCCGGGCACTTTCGGTCCAGAACAGTGTTCCCTTCCACCTAGGATGCCTGGAAAACAGCAGAGATGAGAATGTAAGCCACACTTGGCAATGTGGGCCCACACAAAATGCTTGAACCCCATTGCAGGACTTGTATGGTGCCTCCGTTGCGCTGGGTGGCGTCGAAGCACCGGACGTTAACCGGACGATTCTCGCCGCTTCTCGCTCTTGCATGCCAGCCTCGACACCTGGGGCATCCTTACAACCCACTCCAAGCAACTCACTCCACATGCAACACTGCACCTTGTTACCCCTGCCCATGAGTGGGCGATGCGTGATCTGGTTTTATATTGCCTTCGAAAGCGGAAGGAACGGCCGAAAACGGGGATTTCCTTGGCCAACTTGTTGTTTCCCATGCCCAAAGTCGAAATCATGATGCATTCCAAGAACCTCGCTTCATTTCAGCAACATTGCACGTGTGGGATCTCAAAAAGCCGCTTCCATTCTCAAGTTGCCTACCAATCTTATGTCGTAGCCGTTTCCGGGGACTTTCGGTCCAGAACATTGTTCCCTTCCACCTACGATGCCTGGAATACAGCAGAGATGAGAATGTAAGCCACACTTGGCAATGTGGGCCCACACAAAATGCTTGAACCCCATTGCAGGACTTGTATGGTGCCGCCGTTGCGCTGGGTGGCGTCGAAGCACCGGACGTTAACTCGGACGATTCTCGCCGCTTCTCGCTCTTGCATGCCAGCCTCCACACCTGGGGCATCCTTACAACCCACTCCAAGCAACTCACTCCACATGCAACACTGCACCTTGTTACCCTTGCCCATGAGTGGGCGATGCGTGATCTGGTTTTATATTGCCTTCGAAAGCGGAAGGAACGGCCGAAAACGGGAATTTCCTTGGCCAACTTGTTGTTTCCCATGCCCAAAATCGAAAGGGATAATTAACAAGGTGCCCTCAGTTGGCACCACGACCTCAGTTTTACCCCTAGCGCCGAATCGACCTCAGTTTTGCCCCTAGTCAGTGCGCAAGGACTCATTTCGCTGCTCCCACCGTTACTTTCGCCCCCCCGTTAAGATCCTGACCTGTGGGACCCATCATAGAACCGTTGGCGCGGCCTGTGGGCCCCAGCTGTTGAGCGTTGGCGCGGTTTGTGTGCCCCAGCTGTTGACGGTTGGCGCTGCATGTGGACCCCACCTGTTGACCGTTCCTTGCGGCCCAATGTCACATGAGGCCCAATGTCAACATGTAGACATTATCCATTTATATTTATTAATCACTACATGCAGACTACGCATTATCCATTTATTAAACCATCAAATTATTCGTATTAATAATATAAAATATATATTGTGCTCAACTCAAATTTTTATGTTATCTTAGAAAACATAATGCAGCACATCTCTTATATATAAATTTTGTTTACAATGTGCAGATTTTAAAGCGATGATTAGAAAGGATAAAACTTCTAAACAGTGGGTACATTTGGACAAATATAAGAACATAACTTTATATATAGGGCTTATATATAATTAAACATACTTAGAAAGGATAACTGGCCCCACTTTACATATATTCAGTGGGGCCCGATAAACATTACATTTAACTAAAAAAAAAGGGCTAGCCCTAACTGCTCCCGCTCTGCATGCATGCGGGAGCCCTTCTCGCCCTCCGGCGCCGCCCTACTTCCTCCACTCCGCCGCCCGGATCTCCATCTCCTGGTTGATCCGGGCGTGGCGGTTCTCCGCCCGCACCCTCTCCTCCTGCCTCTCACGGGACCGCTTGATGCTGGCCCGGAAAGCCTTCGCCTCCTCCTTCGCCTCCTTCTCCTGCGCCTTCAACTCCTTCGCCTCCAGCCGCTCCAGTCTCTTGAGGCGGCGGTTCGTCTTGGGGGAGATGTCCGACGTCTTGGTGGTGGTGGAAGGGACGGGGCGGTGGACGAAGGGCGGCGTCGGCGATCGCTCCCGTTTGGGAGAGTCGTCGACGGGAAGCACGATGGGCAGGACGTCCAACTCCGCCTCGGGCCACTCGGCCTCGTACCAAGGCCGAGCCTTGGGGTGGTTGTCCTCGTCGGAGACCGACTCCGGGCTTGAAGGGAGTGAGTAGGAAGACATTGTTAGGGCTTGAAGGGAGAGAGAGGCAAAGGGCTGGAGAGGGATGAGAATATGGAGGACGAGTGAAAAGGACTATTTAAAGACACGATTAGACGTGAATTTATTTGGGTAGATGAAGCAAACTGTGTGAACACATTGGATGAAGTGTAGAAGAGTCGATGCATGGTCAAAGCGGTGTAGAACAGGCATAGGCGTAGGCGTAGGCCGGACAGCTAGTGACACGGAGTACGAGCGCGTGTGCATTCGTCAGTCGAAGTGATTCGACGTTGCATGCGTGTATTAAAGAGGTGAAGAGAAGAAAGTCCAAAGTCTCACGCCAAATCCTGCCTCGCTAGCTGCATATGCATTGATGCGTATCTTCTGAAAACTAGGCGTGGAGGGCTGCGTCGCTGCAAATGCGACGCGACTCGTGTTTCTGAAACCAGGCGTGGAGGGCTGCGTCGCTGCAAATGCGACGCGACTCGTGTTTCTGAAACAAGGCGTGCAGGGCTGCTGCAAATGCGACGCGACGTTAACTATTTTCTTCTTCTGCCACGTTGTTTACTCTGAAAAAACGAGGCGTGCATGCACCGGGCTGGTGAACGTGGCCGTTACATTGAGACAAAACACCCAGTCCATGCACCGCTTCATTTTCGATCGTTTGATCGTAAGGAACGGTGCAGATCGAGTCCATGCATGCAAACTACGGCGGCAACGGCCTGCAGACGCTGAGACGAGCGCTTCTCTGTGCGGGAACGCGATCCTCTGACTTTAGGTCACTGACAAATGGAGCCCATCACACACCGGACCCACGTGTCATGGGAGAAAGTCAGAGAACATCAGGTGGGCAAAGTAAGAGGATCTGGTTCCCTCTGTTTTTAAGGCATGTACAATAGTGTAGACGGGTGCTGTCTGCACTACTCGGCCATGTCGACATTTTTAGAGATATTTGCTTGGTTGTGCTAGGATAGCCCCCCTCCCGGTGAAACCCTAGCCCCGCTGGAGAAATACCTGACTTATACGGAAACACGCGGTAACTGCGTCGAAAGGGGGTAGCAATGTGGAACTATTTGCTTGGTTGTGCTAGGATAGCCCATAGGAACAAAAAACAAAAAGGTAGAACCCACCTCTTCGGAAGAATCACGATGTTTGGTCCGATACAGGAGTTTCACCCTATAAGCGCTCACGAGAGAGAAGTGGATGCCGGTGAAGCGGGTCACACCCCGGAGAGCAATCTTTGACATCCAAAGCACACAACACACCTATACTAACATGGTATGGCACCCCCTAGATCTTGTTGGGATCCAGACACTCCGTAGCCCCCCTCCCGGTGAAACCCTAGCCCCGCTGGAGAAATACCGGACTTATACGGAAACACGCGGTAACGGCGTCGAAAGGGGGTAGCAATGTGGAACTATTTGCTTGGTGGTGCTAGGATAGCCCATAGGAACACAAAACAAAAAGGTAGAACCCACCTCTTCGGAAGATTCACAATGTTTCCACCTCATATTCTTTGAAATCTCTACTCCTGTATTCGAGGAATCTCATTTTAGTGATGGCTTTCGTTCTAATGTTTATAAATCCTATTTATATTTTTCCTAGACTTGTATTAGACCTATATAATGCAATTCCGAAGCCTGAAAATTTATTGGATGAATATTCGTATTATTTATTTTCTTTTGAATAATAATGGTTTTAATCGAAAATTGTAAATAAAACAAGTTTAAAACATCAAAATGAAAAAATAACTTTGGATCTTTCTTAGTCACACCAAAATGAAGCTTTGGTGAGATTTTGACCATATTTGAGTTCCAAAGGTTTGAAACTCATCTCATTATCTTGAACTCTCTACTAGACTGTTCAAGATATCACATGTTACACAAGGCTTTTTCGTTCCATTCTTTATAAGACAGGTTTATATTTTTTTTCTCGTTACTATATGACATAACACTACTATGTGCGTCGGCAATATATTTTTTCGATTTTTTTTGAATTATGTATGCTCATTTCAAGCTTGGTCAACCCTCTGTTTGACCACCCGAAAAGCTTCTAGAAGGAAACACAGAGATTCGACCTGGGCTGTTGGATCGACGCCTTCTAGAAGGAATCGTGCATCGGACGGATGCGCTCGCAGCCACAGCGATCCGCTAGACGTTCGTTCTGCGCTCTGATTGGTTGGTACGTTGGCCACAGGGATCGATGGTTCTACATATGATTTCTTTGCTGTTAAGTATTATAAACCATGTTATTTAAATAAAAAAATATAATGAAACTTCAGATTTACTACAGCGATGATTTTTATCAGTTTTACATATGATTTTTCTATTAAACCATGTTATTTAAATAAAAAATAAAAAATAGAAGAATTATTCAAAACATAATGAAACTTCAGATTTACACTATACATGTAGAATAGATGTCTAGGAAATTCATTTGGTTGATTTAGAAAATATGCCAAAAAATGTTGAAGCACAAATGGGGGTATTTACCCTAGCTTCGGACCTCATTTGAAGCACATTTCTCACGAGAATTGAGCGATGGTTGCAAATGAGCATAAATAATTCAAAAAAATTCAAAATGACATGAATCCAACGCACAATGTTGTTATATGTGATATAGTTGATCCTCAAATTTATTTGGTTAATTTTGGCAAGGTCGAATTTTTCATGAAATTATAAACGGGGGTATTTACCCTTGCTTCGGACCTCATTTGAAGCACATTTCTCACGAGAATTGAGCGATGGTTGCAAATGAGCATAAAAAATTCAAAACAAATCAAAATGACATGAATCCAACGCACAACGTTGTTATATGTGATATAGTTGCTCCTCAAATTTCTATGGATAATTTTGGCAAGGTCGAATTTTTCATGAAATTATAAACGGGGGTGTTTACCCTATCTTCGGACCTCATTTGAAGCACACTTCTCACGAGAATTGAGCGATGGTTGCAAATGAGCATAAAAAATTCAAAACAAATCAAAATGACATGAATCCAACGCACAACGTTGTTATATGTGATATAGTTGCTCCTCAAATTTCTATGGATAATTTTGGCAAGGTCGAATTTTTCATGAAATTATAAACGGGGGTGTTTACCCTATCTTCGGACCTCATTTGAAGCACACTTCTCACGAGAATTGAGCGATGGTTGCAAATGAGCATAAATAATTCAAAAAAATTCAAAATCACGCACAATGTTGTTATATGTGATATAGTTGATCCTCAAATTTATTTGGTTAATTTTGGCAAGGTCGAATTTTTCATGAAATTATAAACGGGGGTATTTACCCTTGCTTCGGACCTCATTTGAAGCACATTTCTCACGAGAATTGAGCGATGGTTGCAAATGAGCATAAATAATTCATAAAAAAATAAAACTGACATGAATCCAACGCACAATGTTGTTATATGTGATATAGTTGCTCCTCAAATTTATTTGGTTAATTTTGGCAAGGTCGATTTTTTCATGAAATTTCAAACGGGGGTGTCTACCCTAGCTTCAGACCTCATTTGGAGCACATTTCTCATGAGAATAGAGCGATGGTTTCAAATGAGCTTAAATAATTCAAAAAAATATCAAAATGACATGAATCCAACGCACAATGCTGTTATATGTGATTTACCCTAGCTTCAGACCTCATTTGAAGCACATTTGCCCAAAATTTTGGAATGACTTAGTTCAACATGCATCATACAACATTATTCAAACATTCTTTTCGCTTTTAATCTACATTCTGGCTCGTGATTGCGTTCAGAAATACTCAAAATTAATTAAAAAACGCGAACTCGTTGAAATAGGCTCAAATTCATAGATTCGACGATAGTTTTACAGAAAGCTAGACGGCATGATGCATGCCAGCCTCGACACCTGGGGCATCCTTACAACCCACTCCAAGCAACTCACTCCACATGCAACACTGCACCTTGTTACCCCTGCCCATGAGTGGGCGATGCGTGATCTGGTTTTATATTGCCTTCGAAAGCGGAAGGAACGGCCGAAAACGGGGATTTCCTTGGCCAACTTGTTGTTTCCCATGCCCAAAGTCGAAATCATGATGCATTCCAAGAACCTCGCTTCATTTCAGCAACATTGCACGTGTGGGATCTCAAAAAGCCGCTTCCATTCTCAAGTTGCCTACCAATCTTATGTCGTAGCCGTTTCCGGGCACTTTCGGTCCAGAACAGTGTTCCCTTCCACCTAGGATGCCTGGAAAACAGCAGAGATGAGAATGTAAGCCACACTTGGCAATGTGGGCCCACACAAAATGCTTGAACCCCATTGCAGGACTTGTATGGTGCCTCCGTTGCGCTGGGTGGCGTCGAAGCACCGGACGTTAACCGGGACGATTCTCGCCGCTTCTCGCTCTTGCATGCCAGCCTCGACACCTGGGGCATCCTTACAACCCACTCCAAGCAACTCACTCCACATGCAACACTGCACCTTGTTACCCCTGCCCATGAGTGGGCGATGCGTGATCTGGTTTTATATTGCCTTCGAAAGCGGAAGGAACGGCCGAAAACGGGGATTTCCTTGGCCAACTTGTTGTTTCCCATGCCCAAAGTCGAAATCATGATGCATTCCAAGAACCTCGCTTCATTTCAGCAACATTGCACGTGTGGGATCTCAAAAAGCCGCTTCCATTCTCAAGTTGCCTACCAATCTTATGTCGTAGCCGTTTCCGGGCACTTTCGGTCCAGAACAGTGTTCCCTTCCACCTAGGATGCCTGGAAAACAGCAGAGATGAGAATGTAAGCCACACTTGGCAATGTGGGCCCACACAAAATGCTTGAACCCCATTGCAGGACTTGTATGGTGCCTCCGTTGCGCTGGGTGGCGTCGAAGCACCGGACGTTAACCGGGACGATTCTCGCCGCTTCTCGCTCTTGCATGCCAGCCTCGACACCTGGGGCATCCTTACAACCCACTCCAAGCAACTCACTCCACATGCAACACTGCACCTTGTTACCCCTGCCCATGAGTGGGCGATGCGTGATCTGGTTTTATATTGCCTTCGAAAGCGGAAGGAACGGCCGAAAACGGGGATTTCCTTGGCCAACTTGTTGTTTCCCATGCCCAAAGTCGAAATCATGATGCATTCCAAGAACCTCGCTTCATTTCAGCAACATTGCACGTGTGGGATCTCAAAAAGCCGCTTCCATTCTCAAGTTGCCTACCAATCTTATGTCGTAGCCGTTTCCGGGGACTTTCGGTCCAGAACATTGTTCCCTTCCACCTACGATGCCTGGAATACAGCAGAGATGAGAATGTAAGCCACACTTGGCAATGTGGGCCCACACAAAATGCTTGAACCCCATTGCAGGACTTGTATGGTGCCGCCGTTGCGCTGGGTGGCGTCGAAGCACCGGACGTTAACCGGGACGATTCTCGCCGCTTCTCGCTCTTGCATGCCAGCCTCGACACCTGGGGCATCCTTACAACCCACTCCAAGCAACTCACTCCACATGCAACACTGCACCTTGTTACCCCTGTCCATGAGTGGGCGATGCGTGATCTGGTTTTATATTGCCTTCGAAAGCGGAAGGAACGGCCGAAAACGGGGATTTCCTTGGCCAACTTGTTGTTTCCCATGCCCAAAGTCGAAATCATGATGCATTCCAAGAACCTCGCTTCATTTCAGCAACATTGCACGTGTGGGATCTCAAAAAGCCGCTTCCATTCTCAAGTTGCCTACCAATCTTATGTCGTAGCCGTTTCCGGGCACTTTCGGTCCAGAACAGTGTTCCCTTCCACCTAGGATGCCTGGAAAACAGCAGAGATGAGAATGTAAGCCATTTTTGTCTTCAATTTTAGTCTTCAATTTTAGCCATTTTTGTGCAAAAAATATGGAAAAACAACTATACAAAAAGAAACCCTAGATTCACGCGTGCACATTGCGTCAGAGGGAGAGCAAAAGGGAAACTCCATAAATACACGGTTTGACGCATATCCACTTCCTTCCTTCCTCCGTCTCTGCATCAACTTTTCCCCAAAAAACGCATCCTCCCCTCCACTTCCACCGCAAAACCCTCGACGGTTCCCCTGCCCTTCCCATCCGCCATGAAGAGATCACGCGAAAGCTTCGACGCCGAGGAAGGTAATGAGGTGGCGTCCGTCGTCGGCGAGCCATCTTCTGCTGTCGTCCCAGCCGCGGCCAGCTCTGGTACAGTGGCTGCTGCTTCCGGCGAGGTCACGCCGGTGGAGGAGGCGCTCCGTGATGTCTCTTCGGAGATAGATCGGAAGAAGACGAAGAGCGGGGACGGAGAAGATGGCCCATCCCACGCCGCCGTGCCATCTGACCTCGAGGCGGCGTACAAGGAGATTGACGAAAGCTACGACCAATCAGCTGAATACGCCATGTGGGGGGCCATCTCCGCTAAGCTGACCAACGCTCCGACCGCCGCGCCGCCCGCTGCGCCGACTGCCGCGCCGACTGAGGTAGTAGATCTATTTTTAGTGAACTTGCCATGTATTTTTGATAATGCCCTTGTATTCACAGACTGGTAGTAGATCGATTTTGCTTTGCACTATGTGGTTGTTCATGTTTGCCACTTATTTTGGTTGTGAGTTGTGACTTCTGTGAGTTGAGAGAACTAAGATAGAAACCTCTATGTGTGCTGTTTGCTACTTTACTCTTTTTTGTTCTTGGCTGGATTGGAGCACAACCTGATGGTACCGTGTGTGTGCCTAGGAAATTTATTTTGTTCTATGGTGGATTGGAGCACAACCTGATGGTACCGTGTGTGTGCCTAGGAAATTTATTTTGTTCTATGGTGGATTGGAGCACAACCTGATGGTACTGCATGCACGTGTGTGCCTAGGAAATTTCTTTTATTTTTTGATGGATTGGAGCACAACCTGGTATATATGCACGTGTGTGCCTAGGCAATTTTATTTCTCACCTGTTATTTACATTAGTTCAAATGCCATTGTATATCTCATCATGTAATAATTACAACTGCAACTTCATATGTAATGTTCAAATAATTGTACAGTGTGTTATCATCCTAGATTCTCCTATTTATGATGTTACAACCTATTTTGGGTTGCAATAATCTTCACATTATTTCAACTTCAATTTCATATCTCATTTTCTAATAATTGTACACTCTGTACTATGTTTTAATAAAATTCAATTAATATAGCTTGGGTAATTTGATGCGCAAGATTTTAGTTACTCCCTCCGATCCATATTAATGGTCGCTAAATCGGATGTATCTAGACATATTTTAGTGCTAGATACATCCGATTTAGCGACTATTAATATGGATCGGAGGGAGTATCTGTTTTTGTTATGAAATACTGGGGCATATTACTCTATGGTTGCATGGCACATTGACATCAATGAGCACCATTCTATGTGGTAGAATCGAAAAAAATTCCTCATTGCAAGAGTTAGCGGTCTAGCATACATAGAAATTGTATTTTTGATAGTGGCCTTGTATTCAAAGAAAGAGAGAGTAGATCGATTTTGCTTTCAAATATTATTCTGTTATTTCTCAACTGTTATTTACATTAGTTCAAATGCCATTTTATATCTCATCATGTAATAATTACAACTGCAACTTCATATCTAATGTTGAAATAATTGTATAGTGTGTTATCATCCTAGATTCTCCTATTTATGGTGTTACAACCTTTTTTTGGGTTGCAGTAATCTTCACATTATTTCAACTTCAATTTCATATCTCATTTTGTAATAATTGTACACTCTGTACTTTGTTTAATTAAAATTCAATGAATATAGCTTGGGTAATTTGATCCGCAAGATTTTAATTATCTGTTTTTGTTATGAAATACTGGGGCATATTACTCTATGGTTGCATGGCACATTGACATCAATTAGCACCATTCTATGTGGTAGAATCGAAATAAATTCCTCTTTGGAAGAGATAGCGGTCTTGCATACATAGAAATTTTATTTTTGATAGTGGTCTTTTATTCAAAGAAAGAGGGAGTAGATCGATTTTGCTTTCTAATTTTATTGTTTTATTTCTCAAGTGTTATTTACATTAGTTCAAATGCCATTTTATATCTCATCATGTAATAATTACAACTGCAACTTCATATCTAATGTTGAAATAATTGTGTAGCGTGTTATCATCCTAGATTCTCCTATTTATGGTGTTACAACCTTTTTTGGGTTAATCTTCAAATTATTTCAACTGCAATTTCATATCTCATTTTGTAATAATTGTACACAGTAGCTTTTAGGTTAATTAAACGTGCATGCCTACATGGATTCTAATTATCAGATTTGGTTATGATATACTAGGTTTAGTATAGGTTGTACATTTCATATCCATTTGAATTCTTCGGCAATAAATGATATAAAAGTTAAAAACGAATGAGCAACTTCAGTTTTCAGTTAACATATTGGCTTATTGCATTTTAGGAGCCGAGAGTTGAAGAAGAGTCATCTGATGGCGGACTGGCCTTGTCAGATGGTCATGGTTCTGGGGATGGAGGCTCTGGAGAAGATGATGAAGATGTTGAAGAAGTACCTCCAACATCACCAAATGTTGATGAAAAATCAGCTTGCAACGTCCATGTCTCCAATCTGGTGATACTTCAGCTAAAGGAGCAAAAGGGGGTGCACACCGACTTTGTTCTTCAAGCTGTGGTAAAGCCGAACCAGCGACCATCGTCTTTCATGGTTTCGCGTGTACTCCTTAGCAAGTTGGGTACTACCAACTGGCGCATTGTCCAGTCTCACGAAGAGGGAGACTCCGCGTATCTTTACATCAAGATGCGTAGACAGGATGTGCTAAGGTGTCACGGGAAGAGGTACGAGTGGGAGGGAGAACAAGTCACCTTCCGTAAGGTGAATAGACTCATTCCACTCATACCTGATCCCATGGAAGCTGGCCCAGTTCACAAGATCTTCTAAGTTGTGCCTGTGAAGACAATGTTTCTTTTGTTTAAACTATGTGTTGCTTCCAGTACTCCTGCATGATGCACTATGTGAAACATTATGTCCTTTTTATGTTATCGTTTAGCAGAGCTTATTAATATTGTTAAAGAGTTGTTTCTTTTTTGGAGGGCACGCAATTGGCACCTGATTTTTATAGGAGATAGTGGTTTGAGTACATGAACTTGACAGTTCGTTGCGAGCAACACTATCACTTACACCACTCCACACCGGCTAGTCCGAGAACTGTCCCACAGACTCAAAAACCAAACACAAGAGAAGGCCTTTCCTAAACAAAGATCAGAGCCGCGTCGCCACAGATGCTGGTGCCTCTTAGGAATAACAAACTCCATCTTGACATCCCTAGTCGTCGAACCACCCAAAGGAGAATGGCGGCAGGACTAGTTCTGCCTCGAGGAGGGAACTACTCGAACACCGCCAGCGAGGGAGAGTTGTCATTGAGTTCAAACCAGACTTCACGTAGCATAATTTGCACTACTAGTTAGATATAGCACTTGCAATATGAACAAAAGTACCAAGATTAATCCATAGCTCAAAAGTAGCATATATACTACTCGAATAATTTTACATATACTCTAATTACAAAGAACAAAAGTAGCATATATACTACGCCGCAGCAGGTGATCTAGTGCCAAGTGTGGGTCGCCCTCGCCCTCCTTGATCTGCCTCCCTCTTCGGCCTTCTTGGCGTCACTCATGGGTTTGAGCTTACGGTACAACTCTAGGGAGAGGAACCCATCAATTGCAGCATAGGTGATGTGTTCCATGTCTAGCATTTGGTTGTCCCAGTAGCTGTGCCACCGGTAATCCTTCTTCTTCATGTTTTTGTAGACGGGATCAATAAATTTTGCTGCCATGGTAGCCATTCCAACTTTCTTTTCTTTGAACACATGAAAGTATAAATCTTGGATATCCTCATAATTTTCTTTTGGAATAGAAAAATTCCAGGTTCTCGCAAACATTTTCTTGTCGTTGTTGGTGTCAACACTTGCAAATTTGACGCCGCCAAAACGAAAAAGATCAGCCAGCGTCGCAGATTGCCACCAGTCACCACTGAAGTACACAAGTAACAAGAGTTTAGAAAAGTACTACTCCCTCCGATCCGAAAAAAAGTGCGTGAGAAAACTGTTACGCATGCATGTCTGGATGAGTACTAGTTGCAGAAAATCTAGATGAGTACTAGTTGCCGAAAAAAAGAGGAAAAAAGTAGTAGTAACACCAATCACAAGAACCAGGAATAACCAAATAGCAATCACAAGAACATGGCGGCGGAGCAGATGAGTACTAGTTGCAGAAAACAAGAGGAAAAATGACTTTAACCTGGAGTGATGGTACACCAGGACGTGGCGGCGTAATGCAAGCTGAAGGACGGCGACCTTCTTCTCGATATCAACCTTGTGGGATGTGTACTCGAAATCGAGCCCCATGAACCTTTCTTCTCCGCTATCAATCCACTGCTCGTACATGTCTACGACACGCTGCACCTCGGCAGGGTCGTTGGTGTACGTGACGTCGATGCTTTCCTCGCCATGGATGGGGACCTTAATCGTGCGGCAGAAATACTTCTGTTCGTCCATTCTTGGAAGAAGAAGAGAGGGGAGCGGATGGAAGAAGAAGAGACTGGAGTGCAGCGGTTGGAAGAGATGCAGTGGTGAATACGAATGGAAGTACAGGGGAGTATTAATATTAATTCTGTACGGAGCAGACTCGAAGTGGTTTCCGTGTGAAATCGATAGAAAAAAATTGGGAAGCACCTGTGCCGTGTGTGTACATAGACCTACTAAACCTACACAATGGCCAGCGCGGCCCACGATTTGTCCCATAGTACTCACTTGTTTGTGGGCCTAAACTAATAAGCCTATTTTTAATCTACTAAACCTACACAATGGCCAGCGCGGCCCACGATTTGTCCCATCAAAACAGCTAGTCTACGGCCTGACCTAAGGCAGCGTGCGTGTAATCATTCTCCCACAGAAAACCGCCGACTTCACACGCCTCCCTCGCCACGTGTTCGCCGCCGCCTGCCCTTCCGCACAAGTTTGACCTAGAATTTTTAGTCTACCGGCCGGCGCACCCTCCACTTCGATCATGAAGCCAACCAAAGACGTGCCAACTTGATCTTACGCATCATTTTGCATCTTTGATCGTGATTATCACACCAGATCTGATCGTTTTTGTTCGTTTTTTCTCGCAGTGTCCAGTTTGTTTTGACAAACTAGGGATGTGTGGCAGTGATGACATGACGACTGATTATTTCGTCATAACCCTTGTAGAGGGATTTGAGGAGAAGACGGTAAGGATTCTAATCTACTCATGTACAAATTGGATTTGGATTTTTCGTGATTATTCACATGTAATATACGTAGCATATCTACCGGTCCTAGCTAGTACTCATTGTGTCATGTGTTAATCATTGATGTAATATACGTAGCTGATCTAGCTAGCAAATTTTTTGGGACTGTGATCTCTAGTAGTTATGGACGTGTTTTTTTTATGAACTACCTACATGCAATTTCAATACTTGAAGGGTACCATTCTGAAACTATGAGTGCATGTTCAGTTATTTGCAGTACAGGACTATTGCTTCAATGTCCAATTATAGGAAAAAGTACAAATAGCTACTCTTGTAGGATATATCTACTTTTAGTAAGTCCAATTTACTACTGGCTCATAATTTAATAAAATACATGCTCTTATTTAGGTGATCCCCTGCTACATCAGACAATATTTCTTAAGAATGCATGCTGTTTTCCCTATGGAGGACAGAAATTTTCAAGCCACACTGATTACCAAGGAAGGATTCTCGTTTATAGTTGAGCTTAGCAACATCGACGGGATAACCTTTCTGAAGGGAAATTACTGGAAAGAATTTAGTAGGGTTTACAAACTTGAAGTTGGTATGGAGCTTGTTTTCAAGACCGACACACAAAGAGGCCAAACTGAGGTCATAACCGGAAATGACCCAATCATCCATCCATGTAAGTTCTTACTTAATACAAAAAAATTATGTTGTGCACATAAACATTAATATATTACTTGGTTGCGGCATGTGTAATCCACTAATTTCAGGCGTATTACATTTTTACAGCATACTACCACATGTCCCCTGAGAGGCGTCACATTGTTGACTCACTCTCTAGCACTGATGGGACCATGATTAACTGGAGGATGATGGAGACGGTGATCGACGCTGTTGAAAACTTGGATTACACTGTTCTATTCCACAGAGCTGGAGAGTATGAGGAAGCAGAATTGGTTGTCGGGGTGCTGCATACTCTGAATTGGACAAACAGCGAGAACTTCAATAAACACGTGGTAAATCTTTAAGAACACATCTTCTCTTATGCGCAAAGTAATACGTGTACACTTGTTCTATTTAATTTCCTTTCTTTTAACATGATTATTTCCCGATAGCTTTTTTCTTGACTATAAGTCTTTGCATGCAACAGAAAATCCCAAGCCGTCTGATTCCTGCACATATGGCAAGAAATGGTACAATCACTATTGTTTGCTACCCGAGAACTGAGGTGACATCGACATATTCAATTTCTGATCTTGATGGTCGCTTGTGCGTCAGCGGGTGGAAAGAGTTCATGGCGAAGGAAAGTCATCTCAAACAGGGTGACAAGATGCTGTTATTGCTATACCAGTGCGCTGAAGGGCTCTACTTGTTTGCTACCCATGTCCCTGAAGTTGGTCTGTAATAGGAATGCAGTGATATTGATGGTTTCTGTGTGCAACTATATGCATGCAGCCCCGTTGCTACAATATAAAAACCGTGTTAAGACTCTATATTAGATTGTTGAATTCTCACACAATTTAAATGTTATGTTCTTTTAGTTTTACTACTTTCATGATGTCATTTTGTTTTTTATGCTGAGCTTTACCATTTTTGCTTTACCATATTGGATTTTATGACTCATAAAAATGTAAACAAGGGTGCAAACCACACATGCTCAATGGAAAAAATATCCAGTGATACTAGCCCCTTGTTCTCCCATGCTACCATTTTAAAAAATCAACTATAGATGTTTCATAAAATTCCGGAAAAAATTATTAATGTTCCCAAAGAATTTGTGTACATAATGTAAAAAAAAACCAGGTCCAAATTCGACCTACACATTGAGAAACAAAAAGTACAAATCAGCAAATATGCACTATATATTCACATTTGGATTTGTCTTTTTGGTTAGTCAATATTACTTTCGTATCTGGACATAAAATTATTACACATTGTAGTAACTCTACTCGTGATTTTTCCTAGATTTTTTTGAATCACCAAAACTTCATTTATTCGAAACGGTACCATGGTAGCATGCAAGAGGGCTAGTATCACAGGATATTCTCCCCATGCTCTGGCGAAATAGGCTGAATCACCGCTATATTAATATAGCAACCACCCGGTGCAACAGTTTTGATACAACGCCGGCTGAGGCGACAACCAATAAACGCAAAAGAAGAAAAGAAAAGGAGACGCAAGTGGATCGACGAAACGACCACTGCGCCCACCTACAAACTACAACCAAGCTGCTAGCACCGGGACGTCAAATACCAATCAACACCTTCAACATGGATAGTCGCGCTTCTAGGGTTTCCCCCGGCACATCGGGGCGGCGGATGCAGGGTAGACGCGATGCCCTTCATGAAGGGAGGATGCCACCCGATGGCGACACCGCTCTAATATCGGTACTCCGACAAGGATTTCTCCCAAACACACCCTCACCACCATCCTTGACGATCCGTCGCCTAGGTGCCTCGCAACCACCGGACGAACCGACCACCAGCATGCGACACCACGGTGCAACAACATTTAACCAGGATGAGGGAATCAAATGTGGTGGGCACGGTTTATCATTGGCTTCATCATTAAGGACCAATTTACGAAAGATCAAATGTGGAGGCACGTTCACATGATGAAAATTTTGAGGAAAACCGTTTATACTCTAATTTAATCGATTGCTACACGCACACCAACTGCTACACACACGAACTCGAGTCCTCTCCCTCTCCACCCCCCGATTCCCCACCGCCGCCACGGCTAGCCCTCTCCGCCCCCAGATCCCCCACCGACACCCGGCGGAACGACGCCGCGACAAACGCCGCCGCAACCGCCACCGTCGTCCTCGCGCCGTCCAGCCGTCGCGCCGCAGGTAAGTTTCCCCGGCCGCCGTACCTTTCATTGTTAGGTTTAGATGTAGATTGAGTTATATGTTAGATGATTATTGTGATTTTAGATGTAGATCGACTTAGAAATTAGATTTTCATTGTTAGATTTAAGTTTATTCAGCCACCAAAATTAGATGTACATTGTTAGATTTAAGTTGGTTTTTGAATGGTAAATGGTTAGATGTGTATCTGAATTCAGTGTATGGAACGCACCACCGCAGGCAATGGATGTATGTGAACAGTGTGGCTACAAGGAGTGCATGAACAAGAAATTTACCATTGTTCTACCAGAGGGGTTTGAAAACAGATTGGTATATACTTTCGGTCAATCTACTTTTTGAAAACTGACAATAAATTTGTACTAAAAATGTGTACTTCTTTTTTTTACAGATCATACCTTGCAGATTCAGGCGTGACTTTTTGGAGCATATTCAAGTTGCAATTTGGGACCACCCTAGAACTCTCGAGGTGAACTTGGTGAGCTTGAGAGTGCCAGACCACCAGCACAAAGTTGTAGTCACACATGAGGATGGAAAAACATACTTCAGTGGTCAGCAATGGGGCCAGCTTGTGGAACGCTACGAGATGGATCCAACAGGGAGATTGACATTCTATCTCGATGAAGGTGATGTGTCCACCTACTTCCTCTACGATCGACCTGACGATGCTGAAGACACCGAAGATGATGTTCCCATAGCTCCCTACTGAGGATACACATGTTGTCATTATTCAGTCAGATGATGAGTAGGTATCGTGGTTGTAGCTGAGAGTTCTAGCTTTATGCGAACTTTTAGATTACATGTTAATGTTGAGTACTATCTGGTTGAATCTTTGAATGTTTATGCGGTTTTTTTTAATGCTTGTTATGTTATCTCATAATTGAATACCATTTGTGCGCTTCTAGTCAATATTACATACCCTTTTTATTTACCGATTTCTATAGGATAGTGATGTGGACTATGACATCAACGCCAATGATCATGTAGTATAACCTGTGTCGATTCCAGAAACACGCCATTGGACACCTAGATAGCAGGGGCGTACGAGTTTCAAGCCAGAACTGAAGAAAAACCACACCAATAAGAGGGCTTTTCCGACTAGTGTTGAATATTAACACAACAATGCATTTCGAAATGAATTAATTTAATCATAAAATGAAACTAGTAAAACTTAATAGAGCATTTATAATAATTGAACGTTATTGCCAAGGGAAAAACATATTGTTCACAAGGCAAATGGGATGTGAAGACAAATTGTACAATTAATAAGCCCATACTCCGGTTGGGCCATTGGGCGAGCGAAAGGGCTACGTTTGTCCGCTCGGTCTCCTCCAAACTGCCCTGCCCCCACACGACAACGCCGCCCTATCCGCCCTCAGGCGACTTCGCCGCCGTATCGGCCCTGCGCGACCGATCAATCCGCCACTATTACCTCGCCGCCATCCGAACTCGATTAGCGTAAACTATTGAACTGCCGCCAACGCTGCCCCGCCGACTTGTACTCAACCGCTGCTTCCGCCGCTCGTCAGACGCAATTACAAGGTTTGTACCAATACTGATGAAATCCTTGGTTTCCATCCTGCCGGTTCGATGAAGTTAATGGCGATTGCAATTGCTGTCAGATAGACTAGCTGCTTGTTTTCACATATGCGTGTCTGTTTTATCAGTTTCAGTTGTAAGTGTTAGTTTAATATTCATAGCAATGTCAGGAATTCAGGTACGAACTAGGTTTTATATTTTCATAGCCATGTCAGTTTCAGGTGTAAGTGTTAGTTTCAATCGAACGCTGTGTTGTGAAGTAATGTCTAATGTAATCCCCTGCAATTCTTACTGACTTGAAAGACCAGTATGCCTGTCTCTCTGATGTATTTGTTGTTTCGAAATACTTTTGTGTGAACTAATGCTGCTCCTTTTTTTTACAAGACCGGCTAAACGGAGATAACGCAAAATGTCACAAGACAAGAGCTGGATGGAGAAGGATAGAGATTCTGTGGAGTGGCAAAGTGGCATCGAGAGTTTCTTGGAACTTAGTTTCGATGGTGCTGAACCAGACGCAAGAAACTTTTGCCCGTGTACGAAATGTCTGAATAATGCTCAGAAAACTAAAAAGGAGATCCATATGCACTTGCTTAAGAATGGGATGGATCCGTCCTACAAAAAATGGGTATTCCATGGTGAACCCGAGGAGGACAACATGTCTGAAGATTCTGATGATGAAGACGATGCAGGTGGTGGTGAAGGGATATGTGACATGCTCGATACTCTGATAAGGGCCACAAAAGTGGGAAGTAATGCAGGAGACACGAGCAGTGATGGAATGAAACAGGAGCCAAATGCATCTGCAAAGGCGTTCTACAAACTATTGGAAGAGGGAAAAACATCGTTGTACCCAGGTTGTGAGGAGGTCACAAAGATATCTTTCATTGTGAAGCTTTACCAAATCAAGTGCGTGTCTGGGATGACCAACAGAGCATGTGACTTAATGCTGCGGATGTTCACGGAGGTGCTGCCAAAGGGTCACTGCATTCCTACTAATCTCGCACAAGTAAGGAAGGTCATTCGAGAGTTTGGACTGGATTACAAGAAGATACACGCGTGCTATAATGATTGTGTGCTATTCCGTAATGAGCATGCTGATGCCCAAGAATGCCCTGTCTGTCATACGTCTCGATGGAAATCAAGTCCAACCGTAGACAAAGCTGATTCATCGATCCGTAAATCAAAGAAGCAAGTGCCACAGAAAGTTCTATGGTATTTCCCACTCATTCAAAGACTGCAAAGGCTGTACATGACAGAAGATATGTCAACTGATATGAAATGGCATAAGGAGAAACGTAAAGATGATGGCATAATGAGGCATCCTGCAGATTCGAAGGCCTGGAAAAGCCTTGATGAAAGATATAGTCAGAAAGATTTCGCAAAAGGTGCTCGCAGTGTTCGGCTTGGTCTTGCTTCAGATGGATTCAACCCCTTTGGGCTCATGAGTATATCACACACCATGGCATGTCATTCTGATCCCATATAACTTGCCACCATGGATGTGTATGAAACAAGAGAACTGGATAATGTCAATGATTATTCCAGGACCAAAGTCAGCAGGAAATAACATTGATGTGTACTTACAGCCTTTGATTGATGAACTGTTAGTTCTATGGGAGGATGGTGTTGAAGCATATGATGCTGCAACTAAACAAAATTTCACATTGTATGCATGCGTGTTGTGGACCATCAATGACTACCCGGCTTACGCAATGCTGAGTGGTTGGAGCACAAAAGGCAAGCTAGCATGCCCTTACTGCCACAAGCATACAGACTTTTTATGGCTCCGGTATGGTAGAAAGCATTGCTACATGGGACACCGACGTTTTCTACGGAAACAACACAAATGGCGTCGAAACAAGGTTATGTTCAACAACAAGCCAGACCATAGAGACGCCCCGGTGCCACTTAGAGGCATTGAAGTTCTAAAGGAGCTTGATAGCATTCAGCATGAACCATTTGGGCGGTCAAATAAGAGAAAGCGACCGGAAACTAATCCCTGGGACAATTGGCGGAAGAAAAGTGTGTTCTTCCAGCTCCCGTATTGGCAGCACTTGCTCGTGAGGCACAATTTGGATGTTATGCACATCGAGAAGAACATTTGTGACAACATTCTGGGTACTTTGCTTGAGATGGATGGGAAAACAAAGGATGGTACGAAGGCTCGCCTAGATTTGGAGTTTTTGAAAATTAGGGAGAATCAGCACGCAAAGCCCGCCGGTAAGGATAAGTACAAACTTAAGAAAGGCGTGTATGCTTTAAAAAAGGAAGAGAAGATAATGCTGCTCAGGTTTCTGCAGAGCATACGGATGCCTAATGGCTATGCTTCACACATTAAGCGATGTGTGGTCCTCGAGCAGTGCAAGTTTAGTGGACTCAAAACTCATGACTGCCATGTTATATTACAGAAACTTCTTCCTATTGCGTTGCGCAAGCTTCTGCCGGAGAATGTCCTTACCCCATTGCTTCAGCTCAGTGAATTCTTTTCCGACTTATGCTCCAAGGAGTTAAGGGATGAGGATTTGTTGAATTTGGACCAACAAATTGCAGTAATTCTATGTCAGCTAGAGATGATATATCCACCAGCTTTCTTTGATATTATGATGCATCTCCCAATTCATCTAGCTCGAGAAGCATGGTTTGCAGGGCCTGTACAGTATAGATGGATGTATCCGGTTGAGAGATACCTGCGTACGTTGAAGGGATATGTACGTAACAAGGCTCATCCAGAAGGTTCAATTGCAGAGGGGTACATACTTGAAGAGTGCATGACGTTCTGCAGTCGATTCGTTAAAGGCTCGCCTACAAAAATAAGTCAGTCCGAACGCCATGCAGATGGAGCTACAGATGAGGCACCAACAGGGATTAGCATAATGAGTGCAGTTGATTACTCCAAGAAATGTTTTGCCCGTGAATCACTGTCTTTGGAAGCTCTTAATCAAATGAGGCACTACATAATAACAAACTGCGAGGAAACCGAGCCATGGATTCAGTAAGGAAACTTATGTATTTGTTTCATATCATGATATGCATTAACACTTTGGTTATGAAGTAACCATATATCATTTCTTTTTGAAGGGAACATATTGACGAGCTCAAAAAGAACAATTGTCCTAATCCTAAAAAGAAACACAAGGAAGATTTTGTTGGCTGGTTCGAAAGACGGGTAAGTTACTTTAGCATTTTCATAAATGTTTCTCGTAATAAAAAAACAATGGTGTATAGTACACTCACACATATTCTATTCCATGAAACAGATCACACAACTCCATAAAGATGGGAAGGTCAACAGTCTGTTGTATACACTAGCTAAAGGGCCTGATCAAATTGCTCGTGTGTTCAACCGTACAGTACTGAATGGATATTACTTTCGTAATACCGAAATAGAGCTTGACTTGAGTACCCAAAATAGTGGCGTCGTAGTCAACGCGCAAGGAAGCACCGGCAGTACTGATTATTATGGGGTGATAAAGAAAATCATATTTCTTGACTTTCCTCCTGATAAGTAGGTTGTTCTATTGCAGTGCGACTGGTTCGACGTGCCTCCTGCCAATAGAAATCATAGTAAGGGGTATAGGAGGGACAAATATGGAATTATTGACCTTGATACTAGTGTACACCGATTCACGGAAGACCCTTACATTCTAGGCATCCAAGCTGCACAGGTTTTCTATGTGAGAGATGTGAAGAGCCCTAATTGGGCAAGTGCTATAAAAATGAATCCACGCAATTTGTTTGCTCCTTCGGTTTTAAATGGTGCAGACCTAGATGATCTTGCAGAAGGAGATGAACGTGGTGATGCAGATGTACAGGATGTCGTCGATGCAGGAATTACAGTTCCAGAATTTACTCTACCTGACGATATTACTAGTTGGTGCAGAAATGATGATGAAGGAACCAGCGTTGATGTTTCAGTCATAAATAATTTAAGACCTGCTGATTTTGACGAAGACCAAGTCGAATATGATGCTGATACTGATGATGAGGCTTACATAAATGATGGTCATGTTGCTCCTTTGGTACAAGATGAATTGGATGATGACCATGGATTCTTTGTGTAGGCTGTCTCTGCACTGTTTGGCTTAAATGTTTTTCCATGAACATGCATGGATGAAAGATCGTGTAATAACATAATTTTTGTTTAAAGATTCCAAAGTTCCAGTGTTTAGAAATTTTGAATTTCCATGATAAATGTACTAGTGAAATTGCGTCTTATATGAGTTCTTGATTGATTATTAAGTACTGTCACTTGTTGCAACATTAGTAAAATGCTAAGTGCTGCAGAAATTCAGTTGCAAACAATATTTAAAAAAAATAATGTGCTCACCAAACTGAGATACTGGACCAAAAATGAATTGTGATCCTAAGAAAATTGCAACAGTGATCAAGGGCACGGCCCATGAGGCCCGTTAAGCTAGTCTATGAATGGTCGTTGCAAAATAACTTGTTCATTTTCGCAACAGTACGGTGATTGTTGCTTTACGTTTAACCTATTACCATACGACCCAAATTGTCGCAGTAAACAATAGGTATTGCCGCAGGATAAATTTGAGGCGAAAAACATATGGTATTGCTGAACGAAAAATTTGGTTGCAATAGTTAGCTTTTTTTTTGCAACAATATTTGTAACTACCGCAACACAAATACAGATGTTGCAATATATGACTGAATATCACCACGAATGCTTATTTTGTTGGAATACCATGTCTCTAAGGCAACAAAAGGAGTCCCTCGCGCAACGAAAATACTTTGTCGCAACAACGCGCTTGTATTCCAACAGCAGTACAAATCGTGGCAATAGGAGGCCTCTACCGCAACAGAACGACAATTTATCGCCACCAAAATGAGTCGTGGAAATACGAGTGCCCTATCACCACAACCTGAGAGGTCGTGGTAATTTGTGATTATATCGCAACGAAAAAAAACTATATCTACAGATTTCGTTGCAAGAGACCGGTTCTCTTGTAGTGTGGTTCAGAAGCAACGTGGAACCTACACAACACAATCCAATCACTTTGCCCCAACGAAGCTGTGAGGTTGTCAATCTCACCGGTTTTGCTGAACACAAAGAGGTTAAACGTATGGTGTGGAAAACAGTATGAAAGCAGTAGCATCAGTATGAAAGTAGCATGAAAGCAGTAGGTGTTTTATCAGTATGAGGAAAAAGGAGCGGGGTCCACGGTTCACTAGTGGTGTCTCTGCGCGAAAGATAAATAACATGTGTGATGAACAAATTACAGCTGGGAAATTGACATAAATGAAGGCTGCACTGTAGTTCATATGCAAGACATAAATATTACTATGTGATTCATGCGGGCATTACAACAAAATACATAGTCCGTCGTCCAACGGAACCTATGTCTAATAATCCACCCTCCGAGTATCATCCGAACAAACGTTGGGTATTAAGTTGCTAGCAACAGATTATCGCCGTAATCAAAGTGTGTAATGTATTTTTTTTTTGAACAAAGGAGTTCCCCGAAGGGGCCAGAAGCTTCACGATAAAATTACAAGTGGGTGTACAATGAAAAAACAGGGGACCCCAGAACATCAGAATTCGCATATAGGTCCCTGAGAAAAGCAGAAAGACCCCTACTAAAAAAATAAAAATTACAACAAGGTCTCTCTCTTTCCCTACCGTCGAGCAAGGATGAGGAGGCCGACTTTCCGTCGCCCAACGTCGCCGCGGGGATTGCACCACTTGCGTCGACGCCGGCGTGCACCACAGCAGCAGCCGACTCTCGGAAGGGCCTCACATCGCAGGTTGAAAAGTTGCTGGAGCATACCAGCAGTTCCTGGTCTTCATGGACCGTGGATGAGCTTGAACGAATTGAAGCTTCAAAACTCCATGACTGCTCTGTCCTGGCCTCTGGAGCAGCACTACGCCTTCGCACCACCACCACGGCAGCTCGAAGAACGGGAGGCCCACCAGATCCCAAAAGCAGAACAGACAAGATCCACCACCACAGCTCTGTGATAGCTAGGCCGTCGTCGATACTCTGGAACCTGCCACGGAACAGAGGAGGCAGCAAAAGAAGATGGCCGCCGCGCCGGATCCGAGAAGAAACGAGCTTATTTAGGGAGGGGCAAGGGGAAGCAGTAGCCACAACGGTTGTCATCTCCGTCCTCTGGAGCTTGAGCAGCATCAGAGCAGCAACCTCCCAACGCCAGCGAGCGCTCGTAAGCCCCGGCGGTGGTCTTCCCCACGGCACAACGCCAGACACCAAATAGGAAAGGCCACAACTACCAAACTGAAAGCAAATAGCTAGACCTATTATACATAGCGGCGCACCGAGCTCCTCACCCTTCTCCTCCCCATCCGGCGGCGCCGGCGGCGAAGATCCAGGATCGGTTCGGGCCCGAGCGCGGAACCTCCTTTTCGCCTCCTTATCCAAAGGGTGGGTGGGGAACCGTCCCAAGAGCGTTTCTTGTAAACGGAGCCTACTTCCAAAGTAAACAATGTAAACTAGATAAACACCATTGTTTTATCCCTAATGGCAACAACACATCCTCCATCTGTCACGTTTCTGTCACTCGAGCATAGATGCAAAGGAAGCATGAACCCACTATCGAGCATAAATACTCCCTCTTGGGGTTACTAGCACCTACTTGGCCAGAGCATCTACTAATAACGGAGAGCATGCAAGATCATAAATAACATATGCAGGAAGATAACATGATAGATTGATAATCAGAATACATAGCATTCAACATTCATCAGATCCCAGCAAACACAACATGTAGCATTACATAAAGATGATATCCATCATGTGAGGCAGCTCACGAGATCTAAACATGAGGTACAAAGTGGAGAGAACAATCATCTATCTACTGCTATGGACCCGTAGTCCAGGGATGAACTACTCACGCATCACTTCGGAGGAGGGCATGGTGGTGTAGACCCCTTCGGTGATGAATTCCCCTCCCGACATGGTGCCAGGGAGAGCTCCAGAACCCTCCCGATCTCAGGATGACGATGATGGCGGCCTCGGGTGTTTTTCAGGACGAAGTGGTATATCTTTAGGGTTTACGTCTCGGGGGGTATAAATAGGCAAAAGAGCAAAGGCGGTGGAGGCCGGGGGGGCCACACCACCCCATGGCGCGGCCAGGGGCACGCCTCCCTATGGTGTGGTCCCCCTGAGGTCCCCCCCTCCGGGTCTCTTCGGGACTTCGTGGAGCCTTCGGGAATTCTAAGACTTTCGGGCTTTAAATTTTCCAATTCCGAGAATATTTTCAGAACAACTTTCTTGAAACTAAAAACAACAGAAAACAGGGAACTCGTTCTGTGGCATCTTGTCAATAGGTTAGTCCGGAAAATCGATAAAATTGACATAAAGTTTATATCAAACATGTGGAAAACAATAAGAAAACAACATGGAACATCAGAAATTAAGGATACGTTTATGACGTATCAACATCCCCAAGCCTAGTTCCTACTAGTCCTCGAGTAGGTAAACGATAAAAACACATAATTTCTGAGGTGACATGCTACCAACATAAACTTGATCATCAATAATGTAAAATCATAAGTAAACTGAGATCATATAACTTAAACACAAGCATGATAAATAGAATTTTAATAATAAAGCATAGCAATCACCTTGTATCATGAGAAGAAACACAAATAAAAGATCATGAATAACAATGCAACGAGAGATATATGTTTGTTTCAAGTATAGAGAAAACATGTCAAAGTGATATTTCGCTAGTCCTTAAGAGTGGGGCAAAACATAAATGCCAGGACACCTTCAAAGATCATGAGGAAGACTAGAACAAATAATTAGAGAACAAGCAATAACACATCACGAATCAATTAATAATGTTTCTAGGACACATGCACATAAAACTTAGAATGGCAACTATGCTCTCTTAACCGTGCATAAAGTTAGAAGATGGAGAATCAGCATAAAAGTGAAATAAAGGCCCTTCGCAGAGGGAAACAGGGATCAACTCATGTGCTAGAGCTTTTCTTTTATTAAACAGAGGTATTGAAATCATTTTTAAGAGAGCTGTACGCTTATGTCAACGAATGGTAAACAAAAAATACAGTACGTCAGAAGCCAACTAGACTTCACAAGAGCAGCTCCCATAGAAGGACACATCTGGGTAGAATGTCTCATGCTGGCAGAGTTGACGAGAGAGTGGTTGCTTCTTGATGAGTTTGAAATCCCCGTCAACGGCGCCAAAAATTCTTGATGCTATTTGATGATGTTGGAAACCCCAAGAGGAGGTTGTGATGAGTAAGCGGCAAGAATTTCCCTCAGTTAAGAACCAAGGTTATCAATCCAGTAGGAGGAAGAGGATCTCAGGAAGGTTGATGCCACTGACGGTGGTGTTGGCGCTTCACCGGTGTCAGCAACAACGTGGAACCTGCACACAACACAAACAAAATACTTTGTCCCAATAGTACAATGAGGTTGTGAATCTCACCGGTCTTGCTAAAAATAAAGATTAGACGTATAGTGTGGAAAATGATGTATGCTTGCAATAAGTAAACAAAGAAGGAAATAGTTGTGGTTTGTTTAACAGTGTGGAAAATGGACCGGGGTTCATAGGTTCACTAGTGATGTCTCTCCATAAAAGATAGCATGCTGGGTGAACAAATTACAACTAGGCAATTGCCAAATAGAGGTTGCACCATAGTGCACATATATGACATGATGACTACTATGATATTTAATGTGGGCAGTACAACAGTATACATAGACCGAAATCTAGCTGCATATATGACTAATAATCCACCCTCGGGTTATCATCCGAACCCCTTTAGGTACTAAGTTGCAAGCAACGGATAACTGCATTAAACAAAGTGTGTAATGTAAGCAATGATTATGCACGTGGGCACTCTCACCGTTTTTTCTCTCTAATGCCAACAACACATCCTCCCCCTTCACGTTTCTGTCACTCGAGCAAGATGGTGAGGAGGCATGAACCCACTATCAAGCATAAATACTCCCTCTTGGAGTCACTAGCAACTACTTGGCCAGAGCAACCACTAGCAACAGAAAGCATGAAAGATCACAAATAGCATATGCAAATAAAGACTATAATCAACTTGGCATAAGTTCAGTATTCATCGGATCCTAGCAAACACCGCATATAGAATTACATAAGATCAATCTCGATCATGATAGGCATCCCACGAGATATAAACATGGAGGCATATGAGGAGAAGACAACCATCTAGCTGTAGCTACGAACCTGTAGTCCAAGGATGAACTACTCACGCATCACTCCGGGGGCAGGCATGGTTATGTAGAAGCCTCCGGTGATTATCTCCTCTCCGGCAGGGTGCCAGAAACAGCTCTAGAACCCCCCTGATCTAGGGCTGACGGTGACGGCGATTGCAGAACTTTTCGGGGATTTTTTGATCAGGTGTTTAGGGTTTTCCATCCGGGGGGTTTAAATAGGCGAAAGGGCAAAGGTGGTGAGCTCCAGGGGCCCCACACACATAACTGGCGCGGCCAGGGGGGGCGAGCCACCCAATGGTGTGGCCCCCCTGGTGCCCGTCTTCGACTCTTCTTCGGTGTTCTGGATGCTTCCGGGGAAAACAGGCACTTCGGGCTTTGTGGGGTCCAATTCCGAGAATGTTTCCAGAACAACTTTTCTGAAACCAAAAACAACAGAAAACAGGGAACTGGCACTTGGCATATTGTTAATAGGTTAGTCCCGGAAAACGTATAAAAATGCTATAAATAAGGGAGAAAACAAGTAGAAATTGACATAATATGACCATGGAGCATCAGAAATTATAGATACGTTGGAGACATATCAAGCATCCCCAAGCTTAGTTCCTACTCGTCCCCGAGTAGGTAAACAATAAAACAATAATTTTTGAGGTGACATGCTACTACCATAAACTTGATCAATCTAATGTAAAAGCATATGTACATTGAGATCATAGAACTTCAAACATAAACATGATAAATAGAACTTTAATAATAAAGCATAGCAATTAATTTGCATCACGAAGAGTATCTCAAATAAAGGATCATGAATAATAATGCAAAGAAAGGTAGACGTTTATTTTAGGTATAGAGAAAGCATGGCAAAATGATATTTCGCTAGTCCTTAAGAGTGGGGCAAAACATAAATGCCAGGACACCTTCAAAATTCATGAGGAAGACTAGAACGAATAATTTAAGAACAAATAATATCACATTATGAAATAATTATTGATGTTTATGGGACAAATGCACATAGAACTCAGAATGACAAAAATGCTCTCTCAACTGTGCATAAAGTTAGAAGATGGAGACTCGACATAAAAGTAAAAGAAAGGCCCTTCGCCGAGGGAAGCAGGGATCAACTCATGTGCTAGAGCTTTTATTTTATTAAATAGAGGTATTAAAAGTTTGACACAGAGTGTCTATATTTTGGGAGATGTATGCTAATGTCAACGAATGGTAAACAGAAAATATAGTACATCACAAGCCAACTGGATTCACAAGAGCGGCTCCCATGGTGAAGGACGCAACTGGTGTAGAAGGTCATCCCTGTTTCTCTTTTGTTTACACAATTATGTTTTGACTGATAAATTAGGGGCAAAAATAGTGAAGAGAATTTGTTTGTATTAATTTGGGGTTGGGCACCCCGTTGCCAGCTCTTCTATCATTTGGATAAGCGGATGAAGCCACTAGTCCAGGGTGTGAAATCCAATCAACAAGTGAGATAAAGATTCTCTATTGACGTCCTCATGAGCAAAAACAGGAACATAAAGCAGGAGTGATTTTGAAGGTTTTAAAGGTAACACATGAGAAATTTACTTGGAGTGGCAGTTAAATACCACATGTAGGTAGGTATGGTGCACACAAATGGAAAAACTTTGGTATAAGGGAGTTTGGATGCACGAGTAGAGCTCATACTCAGTACAGGTGGAAGCTAGCAAAAGACTAGGAGCGACAAATCAAGAGAGCATAAGAGCCATAATCATGCATAGCGACATAAGCATCATTAATTAAAACATAATAAGTATCGCAAGTTCAAAAACTAAGTGGTCAAGGAGGCTATTCGTGACATGGTTTGAGCATGTGCCAAGTGAACCAAATAAAACATTCGAAAGAGAATACCATATATTGATGCTTTACTATGACAAGAACAACTCATGAATCTTTCAAGACATATTAAACACTCTCAGCTATTCGAGGATATTCATGATACTCAATAACCACAAGGCTTTAAAACTAATATAACATTGAGCATGGCATGAAAAATTTCTAGCCACAGTCTATACAAGCTTCTACTAGTAGTTATAAGTTCTACTTCAAGCAAAAAATTTCTTCTCCCAACAAGCACCATACAAAACATGCTTTAACAAAAATACTCTTTATGATACAGCAAGCAAACATGAGTGTACTCACATAACACTACTAAAACTAACAACTCTAATAAGAGATGCATGCAAAACAGGAGCTAAATAAATGCAGCAGCGAGACAGAGATTAAGAATACAAAGTATTCTCATGAAAACTCGGAGCGTGCCACTCTCCAATAAAAGAATGCTGGGGCCCAACCAAGATTATTAAAAAGAAAAAAAGTGAAAGCAAAAAACAAAACCAAACTGAAAACAAAAATAAAAGACGCTCCAAGTAAAGCACATAAGATGCGACCGAATAAAAATATAGTTTCACTAGAAGTGACCTGATAATTTGTTGATGAAGAAGGGGTTGCCTTGGGCATCCCCAAGCTTAGACGCTTGAGTCTTCTTGGAATTTTATGGGATGTACCATAGGGGCATCCCCAAGCTTAGAATTTCCACTCTTCTTGATCACATCATATCATCCTCTTCTTTTGACCCTTGAAAACTTCCTTCACACCAAACTTCTCACAATCTTCATTAGCAATGTTAGTGCAATAGAAATAATAAATTCACATGGTTCAGTTTCAACACAAGTCTAACACTCAAAAACACATTAGCTACTGCCACAACTTCTTTGAAAACTCCTTTTCTCAAAAGAACACCAAAAGAAAAATATTAAGATGCAAATGCAATAAATGGCAGAAATCTGTCAAAACAGAATAGAAGGTAAAGATCGATTATTTCAAAAATCTTATGTTGCTCAAATCAAAAAGTGGTCAACTAAGAAAATTTTCATATATAAATTAGGATTACGCACAAAAAAACCCAGATCATTTTTAATTTTCTGTGATGTTTTACGGAATTAACAGTGGACAGCAGAAATTTGTTTCCTGTGCAGAAATCCGAAATATAGCCTCAACTTTCCACTAGAGTCTTTACTTGGCTCAACAAAAACACAAAAGAAAAGATACAGCGGGGTTTCTAAGGAAATAGACAACACCCAGGTGCAAAGCACACCAAAGAAAACGAAATAAAACGGGTTGAAAACAGCGAAATAAAATGGGTTGTCTCCGGTAGCGCTTTTCTTTAACTCCTTTCAGCTAGGTATAAAAGGGCAACTCAAGTATTTTCAAGTGAAGAAGAATCAACATAATATCTTGCTCTAATAATAGATTCAAAAGTTAGCTTCATCTTCTTTCTAGGAAAGTGTTCCAAACCTTTCTTGAGGGGGAATTGATATTTAATACTCCCCTCTTTCATATCAATAATAGCACCAACAGTTCTAAGAAAAGGTCTTCCCAAAACAATAGGACAAGAAGCATTGCATTAAATGTTTCTAACAAAAAAATACACATGGGCAAGGTTATTGTTAACCATAATAAGAACATCATCAATTCTAACAAGAGGTTCCTTCTTAGCATTATCAGCAAGATGAACATCCAAATAACAGTGTTCCAACGGTGGTAGATCCTGCATATCATAAAGCTTTTGAGGCATACCAGAGATACTAGCACCAATATCACACAAAGCATTGAAATGAAAATCATTTATTTTTATCTTAATGATAGGCTCCCAACCATCATCTAATTTCCTAGGGATAGATGTTTCAAGTTTCAATTTTTCTTCCCTAACTTTCATGAGAGCATTAGTAATATGTTTAGTAAAGGCCATATTCATGGCACTAGCATTGGGACTTATAGCAAGCTTTTATAGGAACATAATAACTTCAGAGATATGGAAATCATCAAAATCAAAATTATTATCATCAAAAGTAATGGGACCATTATCTCCCAGACCTCTAAAAATTTCAGCACTTTTATTAGGAGCAATTTCAGCAGTTTGAGGCAATTTAGCACGTTTCACCAAAGGAGTAGGGACTTTATTAACACCAATTACTTTACCATTGATAGTAGGAGGTTTACTAGCACTTGGAGTTTCATTTTTACTAGTGGTTGTTATAGTGCAAACTCTAGCAATATTATTCTTTCTAGCCAATTCATCTTCTCTTTCCCACCTAGCACGTAATTCAGCCATCAACCTAACATTATTATCAATCTGAACTTGGATGGCATTGGTTGCAGCAAAAGGATTATCTTCAATGGTTTCAGTTTTAGCAGCCATTTTATTGATCAAAGAAAATTGTGCCTCTGACAGGGCCGAAATACTAATCTCAACACTTGAAATTTTACCTTGCAAACCAGAGATTTCTCTATTGAAATTTCTAATTTGTTGGCTAATAGTTCTCAACATCGCAGATTGTTCTTCCATAGTTATAGTAAAAAACTTATTTTGTTCATATTGCATTTGCATAAAGTTCTTAGTTTCTTTTTCAACTTCTACAATCCTTTCCTCACTAGGCATTCCAGATCTACCATAAGAATAACCACTACCACTATTAGGAGGATAGGGCTTATAATTGTTTCCACCAAAATTATTTCTATAAGCATTGTTGTTAAAATTATTATTTCTAATAAAGTTTACATAAACATGCTCTTCTTGAGCAACCAAAGAGGCTAAAGGAACATTATTAGGATCAACTTGAGCTTTACCATTAAAAAGCATAGACATAAGCATCAAGCCTTTCACTTAAAGAGGAGGTTTCCTCAACAGAATTTACCTTCTTACCTTGTGGAGATCTCTCAGTGTGCCACTCTAAATAATTTATCATCATATCATCAAGAAGCTTTGTTACATTTCCCAAAGTGATGGACATAAAGGTACCTCCTGCAGTTGAATCCAATAGGTTCCTTGAGGAGAAATTTAGTCATGCATAAGAAGTTTGTATAATCATCCAAGTAGTCAGTCTATGAGTGGGACAATTCTTCACCATAGTTTTCATTCTTTCCCAAGCTTTAGCTACATGTTCATTATCAAATTGTTTAAAATTCATTATGTCACTTCTCAGGGATATAATCTTAGCAGGAGGATAATATTTTCCAATGAAAGCATCTTTACACTTAGTCCATGAATCAATATTGTCGAGACATCGTAGTAGGGATCATAGATGGGGGTGCCATGAGCCTACGGGTCGAGACATGGGGGAACGTGGTAGTATGACAACCATGGACACCAAAGTTTACCCAGGTTCGGTACGTCGCAACTAAGCGGCGTTCCTACTCCTGCAATCTCACTAAATCAGGGTTGAAGCCTGAAGTATACATAGTACAATGTGAGTTTGGGTTCGCTAACTCGACGAGGATCAACTTCTCGGCGAGTTGGCTTCTAGCTAATTGTCTATGTCTTTCTTCTCTCCCGTCCGGCTTTATATAAATAGCCGGGTTAGGGATTACAGAAAGGAAACCTAGAAGACTATGGTAACCTTCTAACTTGGAAGGAAAGAATCCGCCTTCTACTCCGAGCCGCACCACGTGGGTCGTGGTCCGGGTTCTTCTAGAATCCGGCTTCTGCGCGTCAGCTTACTGGGCCGCCTAATGGACTGTGATCCATTACCAATCAGACCACCCTGGCAATCCGGCTCTTTAGGACAATGCCGGATATACCCCTAATCGGTACATTAGCCTCCAAGAAGGATTGAGACTTCAATTCGCCGTCTTTTGTCAATTTGAAGTATTTCCGAGAAAATGTTGGCTCTTCATCTCGATTCTTATTTCCCTTAAATCATGCCTTAACGCGAAACTCGGATTTCGGGAAAAAAATCCGACTTTCTCTTACACGAGCCTTCGTGGAGAAGGAACTTCCTACGCCACCGATAAAAGCATGCTGACGTCAAGGACGTTTGGGTTCCCAAAGTGAAACCCTGAAATGTATCTCTGACAGATTCTCGCGGGAAACGAGGAGATAGCAATAATCACCCGTCTCCTTATTTCCCGAATTTTCCGGCGAGTGACACGCGTTGAAGATCTAAAGATACAAAGAGCCGTTGAAGCGCATCTCAAAGGTTTTCCGGCTATAAATAGCCTCCCTTGAGCCCTCCGGCGATTCTTCTGCTGTCACTTCACCTCCCTGCTCCCAAGCGCCATAGCCCCCGAGCCAAGGTTCTTCTAGCAAGAGCAGAGCACGTGTATGTCCGGCACCGTTCCCAGAATTTCTTCCTCGGAAGCTCAAGACCCTCACTGCGCCGCCCGCAAATGGACACCGGTGATTCACCGCGCGCCGCAGAGGAGCACTCGGTATCCGTCGACATCGACGAGATCATTAACAACATCGACCCGCAACTCGACTCTCCGAGCCGCGCCGCCGCCAGCGCGCCGGAGAAAACTTTCGGCGACCAGGCCCGCGAGGATCCTCCTCTCGCGGCTGAGAACCTGGACGCCTCTTCCTATGCGCCGCCTCCGCCTCTCGTCCCTGAATCGGCGGAAGAGAAAATCCTCCTCGTCGGGGAGGAGCTCGCCGCTGCAGCCGCCGCCGCCGGAGCCGAAGACGAGGGCGAGATGCCCAACAATTGGAGCAGGGGCAACTTGGACCCTTCGCTTCTACCGACAATGGAGAAGGAGGGGCTGATTGTGAAGGGTAAATGGCGGCATGAAGAAGACGAGTCCGAGCCATTGCCCAATGCCAGGGAAAGGGTTCTCCTGACCTTGCATATTTCTCGAGGTATGGGAATTCCGACTTCCGCCTTCTTTCTTCAAGTTCTCCGCCACTATAACATCCAACCCGACAACCTGCCTCCAAACTCCATTCTTTATCTAGCCGGGTTCCAGGCCCTCTTTGAAGGGTATCTAGGATTAGAAGCTAGGTTAGATTTCTGGCAGTATTGTTTCGGGGTTAAGCGAAACCCCTCAGAGGGCGCACTCCCGACTCGCGGGACCATATCCTTCACCCTGCGTAGATTCAGGGAGGATTGGTTCCCCAAGATCAAAACATCGGAATCCGTCAAATTCTGGACGGGTTCCTTCTTCTACCACCAAGACATCCCGTTTCCTGGAAAGGAAACAGGGATTCCACCTTTCACCAACTGCGCTGCCACTCCCCAAGATAATTGGTCAGTGGAGGCAGTTCAGACTCTACCGCCGGATTTGCTTAGGTTTAAGCGGCGTATCGCCAAACTCGTCTCTTCTAAACCTCCTCTTACTGGAACCGACACCGTTTTGTGTTGGTTCGGAAGACGCAACCAACCTCTTGCGCATCGAAACCGGGTTTTGTGTGAATACAAGGGCCCGGAAGATACAATCAGGGGGACGGACAAGGCATTCTCGAAGAGGGACTTCAAAAAGCGGTTTAATCATTTGGTCGCCAAACGCGACCAATATGAAGAAAGTCGAGAGATGTACCATGGAGGAAACCCGGTTCCAAAGGTAATGTTCTTTACTCTTTGGGCAATTTCTCGGATTTTTGTCTTTCTCAGTTTTCCTGACTTAGTCGGATTTCATTATTTTCCCATAGTTCGCCGGCCTCACCAAAAAGACCTTGGATCCGATGCCGAACTGGAAGCAATGCGTGCCAAGTTTTCTGGTGGTCGGAAACGTAAGAAGACATCAACTGCTGAAGAGATGGTGGAACTTGACGGAATTCCCGTCGCTACTTCCAAGTAATCATCTGGGTTTCCATTTTTCTATGCTTTTGGTCGCAGGAGTCATTTTACTATCTCGGAAAACTAAATTCTCGAAATTTTCCTTCTCTTCCTTTCCTTTGCAGCCTTGCTCCTACTTCTCTGAAGCCAAAGAAGCTGAAGAGACATAAGGCAGCTACTGGCAAGGGGGTGCATCCATCCTCTGCTGTAGCTCCAGCTACCCCAGCTGCTCCTGGAGGAGAAAACCAATCTGCAAGGGAGGAAGAGTATCCCCTGCCGACCAGCCATCCTATTGCATCCGAGACGGATGCGAGGGAAAGGGTGGTGTCGGAAACGGGTGGCCCTTCTCGTACAACTGAGGAGTAACCCATTCCGACTTTTGACAAAGACTGTAAGGTAATGGAAGAACCATTTGATGAACACGAATACATTCGTCCGTGGGTTACCAAATTCTTCGCTCTAGCACCTCTGATCCGTCCTTGGCCATGAATAACTTCGTGTTTTCACCTCGGCAGGTCATCCAGGACGGCCTTTGCCATGTTGGGATTATTTTTGCCGACTATGCAAAAGAATTCAATGAAAACTTGGCAATCCTGACCAAGATGAGCCAGGTAAATATATCTAGCCCCCAAGCAATAAGTCAAACTCATACTTTTGCATTAATGCTTTTTTCATTGTTATGCTTGTTTTTAACTTAAGCATTTTTTTTGTCTCTTTTCCGTGTTTCAGCAAACTGCTGAGAACATCAACATGGAAGTTTTCAATAAAATTACCATCAAGAACAAGGAGGTGAGAACCCTTCTTTCCATTCTTGAGGATAAGGAGGCAGAACTGGCATCCACTCAGCAACAGCTGAGCGAATCAGCAGGTAAAATATTTCTCTGCTTTCAGTTGTGATTTTTTATAAGTAGTTTTCCGAGTTTTTAACTCTTCCTTTACTTGCTTTTCAGCTTCTTTGGCGAAAGCTAAACAAATTGCTGAAGATGCCCGCAACGCCGAAAACCTCCGCCGCGAGAACCTGGATCTTCACAAGCTAACTGTGAAGCTCCAGAAGGACTTGGAGGCCAGCCAACTAGCTGTTGGCATTGCTGAGTCTAAGGCCTCCAGCCAGGGAGATAAAGACAAGGCCACCATCCGGGATCTGGAGAACGCCTTGAACCAGCGCCTGGAGGAAGGCACCAAAATGGACCGGATTCTCGGTAAGTTACTTGACCTTTTACCGGAATTTTCCTTGTTTCCTCTTCTCCTGTTTTTTCTAACACCTGTGTGCTGATTGAAACAGGAGGTAACTCCCAGCTTACCCGGATTGAAAGAGTCCAGGCTTTCGGGAAGGTCTTCACCGCGATCAAGGCTGCGGGAATGTTACTTATTAATAAGAATCTTCCCGCTAAATCTAGGGAGTTCTCGGAAGTTGAAAAACTTCCGGAAGCCAACGTGGAGGTACCGAATCACAAGGAGTCCCTGCTCCGTTCTGCGGCTCGCGGTGATGCACGCATGGCCCTTGGGCTCATGCGCATGCACTACCCTACTGCCAAATCTTGGCGTGTGGCGTCCGGCATTCCTCAGGGATACACGGAAACTCAACGGGCCAACATCTTTGATGATATCAAAGGTCACGCCACCAAGATTGCCAACATGGTGAACATCTCCACCTTCTACCCCGAAGAAGCAATCCCGTCAACTCCCGAGAAATCCAGCAGCGAGGAAGAGTCGGATGCCTGAAGAAGTTGCCTGGTCCTGAGTAGGAGATGGGAAAAATAGAAGCATTATTATTCTTACAATGTAAACCTTATTGTAATGCTTTCTATTCTTTTGTATAAACAAGTACTCCGCTTTTGCAGTTAAATTATTAATTCTTCGCAAGTTTTCCGGGTTTTTATTCCTTTATCTTCTAAGTTATGTGGTTTATATGTCTTACTGTCCTTAGTGTTTAAAATGGCTCGATAGTATCTAATCTTCATGCCAAGTGACTGGGTATAACCAATCAGTCGAAACTCGGAAACATGGATCATACTAAAGGAATTTTTACTTACTAGCTCCAGTGACCCAACATAAAAACAATCAGATAATACTTAGAGAAAAAGTAAGGAACTTTGTATGAAACTCAGGCACGCAGGCACAATCTGGGTTTCCTTAAGCCTCCTTAGGCTGAAAATCGTTCAGTTTTTTAACTCTGAGCTCGCAGGCACAATTCGGGTTAACATTGAGTATTTTGAAAGATCATTGGGAAATAGATAAGGAGGACTTATGCTTTGTATGAAAACAGATAAAACAGTAATGCATGAATTCCGACAACTTTATTTCATGATCTCAAAGATGTTTACATAGAAATTGAACTAAGTGTAGAAGGGACGTAACTGCTGGATGCTCCAGGGCCTTTTTGTCTCTCCTAGCTCAACATCTATCTTTCTCTTTCTTTTTTGATTCGGACGCTTGGGATCATCTTCCGTGTCTCGAATATCTACAAGATAATAAGATCCATTTTTCATAGCCTTGCTGATGACAAATGGTCTCTCCCAGAATGGGGCTAACTTGTGCTTCCTTTCTTGCACCAATCTTAGCACTAGGTCACCTTCTTTGAAACATCGATGCCTGCTTTTCCAACTATGGTAGCGTCTCAATCCTTGCTGATAAATGGCGGATCTTGGGAGCACAAGGTCTCGTTTTGTCGCACCCGGACTTCTAAAGGATACTCGCCGTTCCGTTGAACAGTAGTAGATTGGATTACGGGGCTTACCGGCACCCGCGTCCTCTTACGAGTAGGCCAACACACGTATGTGTGACAACCAACCCCTATCTGTTCAGCGTCGACGTAAACTATCCCATAGAAATCAGGACACTACCATTGACGTACTTCATACCATACACACATGGTACGTCAACGGCTTGTAACAGAATGATAGCACAACATATCTCTAAGACACAAAAGATTGAAATAAGTTGCAAATAGCTCTCACTAGAGCAGAGATAGCAAATACAATCATCCAGAGGACACATGTCCCAACATAACATCATTACATCTCAGCGGAAGCATTCAAAGGGGTCTGAGTACAGACAAATCCAAATAGGCTTAAGAAGCCGGGAACTGAAAGAAAAATTGAGCCCATCCACGTAGTCTCGGATCCTGCCCGGGTCCGCTACCTACTCGTCAGCAGCCTCGTCAAACTCCACGTAGTAGCCGTCACTGGGATCCTCGTAAGCGTAGTCTGCGGAAACCACAACCCCAAAGGGGCCAGTACACAGACGTACTGGCAAGCAAGACTCACAGTTCACCAAAGTGTAGCCCGTCAACACCAAGCACAGATGCCTTGGGTTCAACGGAAGAGAGGGGATATAAAAGATGCTGCAACTGGCTGCGCTAACCAACTACAGAGATTCTATCACTTCCGGCTAACAGAAAGAAGATAAGATCGAGTATTGTAACCAACTGAAAGATAACTTCAAACAAACCCATCCTGGATCTCGCCCCTTATCCAAAGAAGCAATCCGAGGATAACTCACACGGTTGGATTAAAGATGAATCAAGTTGTTGTGTCAAAAATCCTATTACTAGTCAAGTTGTTAATCATTGGGTGTGAGACTGTGAATCATTAGGTTTAAGTTGTCCTGAGTTCTTGTTAGCCAGTACTTTCACCAAGTTAACCATAACCGCGGAAAACACGGCTTCTCGAGAAGATTATCCCTGCAGGGTTGCACCAATTTGGCCGTACACGTATGAATAACCCGCCAGATGGGATGCCTCCCACCAAGCGGGGCACTCAACACAACTCAACTCTTCTTCGCATAAAGCCCAAAGCACCTTGGGCGCACGGCTAATCAAGCCCCGAAGAAAAGGGACCCTCATAGCACTCTAAGACCGTGTCCCCCTATATGCCGACTACAAAAGTTCCACCCTACGCTGGGCTCGCAAAAACATGCATGCGGCAAATGGAAAACACGAACTAAATGAGGCGATTTGGACGAGATGCGAATCGAATCAAATTGAGGGGGGCGCCCATACTCGCTTCCCACATGCGGGTAGTGCGCTCATCATGGATCAGTAGACAAGACCCTTTTCCTATTAGGGTCGACACTAGCAGGCTTCAAAACCACAAAGGGCCTCCTGCCGGTGCCTTATCATCAAATAATTATTTAACAATAACATTAGCATGACTGATTGATTAAACATCGAGCCCCCCAGAACATAATGAAATAGTAACAGAAAGTAACGGGTAACAGACTCGAGCAAAACAACCTAAGCATGCTAGTAAGACACTGGCTCAATCAATGGGGTTGTAGGAGTGGTGGTGAGGCAATATCAGGGTTAAGGGATTCATGTGATAGGTTCGTAAAAGAAACAACTACACATAGGGCTAGCAAAATAGACAACGGAAAGTATCGGTAACCAATGTTGAAAGGAACACAGTGGTTCATGTGAGTGATAACTTGCCTGCAAACTCAGCAGCCCGGTACTGAGCTAGATCCTCAGAAGGGGTGTCGTAAAGATCGTCGGTCTCAACGTCGTCGTCTATTCGAGAAGAGGCAAACAAACAAGGCAGAAATATAAACAATCAATACCATGGCATAGTGCACAATCATGGGATGATGCATCTCAAGTTAATGGTTACATCAAAATAAACTAGTTAACAAAGTGACACAATTTAAATGGACCCCTATGCAATTGGATTGCATATGGAAAAGGTCCATGCATTAGGGTGGAAACAAATGGACTACAATTAATTATCATGTGAAAGTTGTTTAGCATGATGCATGCATGATGATAACAACAAAATAACAACAAAATAACAACAATAGATGCAAGTGGAAAAGGAATTTAACAAGTTTGGAAATTATTTATTAAGTTTGGAAATTTTGGGTTACTTAGAGATGTCACACAAGTATTTGTTGTTTTCATCAATTTAAAATGTTCAAAACAAATAACAAAATTCATATTTGAAAATAATACCAAATTTTAGTTGGATTACATGTTTCAAATATTGAAAAAGGGATTAGGATGAATTTATTATGACTTAAACATTATTAAACAAATTTTAAATGAATTTAAAACAAGTGTGAATTTTATTTGAATTTTATTTGTTCAAAACATAAATTCAAAGTCATATTTGAAAAGTTTATAATTTTCTAGTTTGAAAACATATTTGGCATGTTCAAAAATAATTTATTTTGAGCAAGTTATGATTTTAGCAAAATTTAAATGAATTAAACAAGGATTAAATTATTTAGGCAATTTAAATTATTCAAAACATGAAACAAAATTTATATTTGAAAAGGTTATTTGAAATAGCATGGAAAACATATTTTATTTGCATTATTTGGATTAAGAATGAATTAGTTATGAATTTTAGCAAATTGCAATTGAATTATTTGAATTCAAATTTGAATTGCATTTTGAAAATTCAAAACAGGAAACAAATGCTACCATTAGATAGAGAATTAAATTTAGACCAGCACACATATTTTATTTTCATTATTTGGAGTTATAAAACTGAAGTTATTATCAAATTACTTTCAGGGGCCAATCTGTAAAAAGAAAGGACCTAGGTTTAAAACAGAAACTTTGGAAAATGTTTTCTACGCTCAGAATCGTACCCAGGGCGCTGCCAGATGGGCCCTGGGCCTGCGCGTGCTTGCGTGGCACGTGAGTGGCTGACAGGGGGCCCTCCCTGTCAGCGATGCGGGCAAAAAAGTGGGATTTTATCCCGTGGGAGAGCCAAGGCTCGAACCCTGGATCTCTCCCGTGCGCGCAACGCACTGAACCAGTGCGGTGAGTTTCAGTTCGTTGTCAGATACAGATGCGCAGTGAGGTTGAGGTGTTGCTCGTTAACTGAAACCTTAACTGACGAAAACATGACTGAATCTCTGACAGAGATACTGCCGGCGGCGATCACCGTCGTGCTCGTGGTTGCTGTGCGCGATGCAGTGTGTGGGTGAGTGCAAGGAAGTGTTGCGGGTGTGTGCGTGCACAGAAAGGACAGGGAGGAGGAGGAGGTAGACACGGTGGCGCTCACCGGGAGGTTGCCGTGGTGGAACTCGACGGCGAGGCGACAGCGGCGTGGACGGCGGCGCTGCTACAGAGGATCTCCTGGCTCGTGCGGGTGTCCAAAAGGTTGAGGAAGAAGTGGCGAGTCGATTCCAGCAGTTGTATCACGACGAGGGGTACGACAGCGACGATGGCGAGCAAGTATTCAGAGATGGCGCCACGGTGGCCGGAGACGTCGAGGACCGCGGCGTCGATTCAGAGGGTAACAGTGGCCGATTAGGTGTCGTCGAGGTAGAGGAAGGAGAGGTGGACGGATTTTGGTGGCTAGGTGGGGTGGTGGTGCGACGAGGTGGCGGTGGTCGACATGAATTCAGGCGCGGAGTTCCGGTGAGATACAGAGGAGGGTGGAAAAGGGGCAGAGATGGAGGAGACGGCGGCGATCGCGAGGGGAATGGAGGCAACTAGGGTTAGGGCACAGCTGCGCAGGGCTAGGGGGTAGATATAGGGCCGCGGGAGCCCTCCTGGCCGTCTGCTCCACCGTACGCCGACGTGGCGGCGGCGGATGCGCGCCGTACAGAAGAAAGAAGACGGGGGCGCGCTGCGAACCGGTACCAGGCCGGGAAAAAGGTAAACGGGCTGGGCTGGGTAGGCTAGCTGCTGCGCGCGCGCTGTTTTCCTTTTTCTCATTTTTTTCTTTTCTGTTTTTTTTTTGCAGCAAGGAAAAATGGAAGAAAAAGGAGGGTTTTAGTGTTAGGAAAAATTGGAAAAAAATATGGTTAGTTTAGTTTTTAACATAGCAACTAAATGCTAACCTTGCTTTCCAAAATGTTTCAAATTTAAATGTTGTTTAGTGATTGTTTGAAATTGGATGAATTTTTGGGATTAAAATTGATTATTGCAACAAGATTTTAAATAGGGTTATCACATAACTTTAATTGGAAACAAATGAGCACATCTGTTTTGGTTATTTTTACAATTTGAAAATGGTGCTGTTTGTTGATTTGAATTTGAGTTTGGAATGCAATTTAGAATTAATTAATTGAAATAACACCACCATTTTACTAGTTGATCTTTATGGAATGATTGGAAAATAGAATGAGACTTTGGATTGCAATTTTGATATGAAAATATTGTAACATGACAAGTATGAAATAAGCATTTGAAATATGTTTGAATTTGAAATGTGAAAACAGAGAAAAACAGATGCAAAACAAATAGTAAACAAATGCAACAAAGAATAAATATGATGACATGATGCAATACTTTGATTAAACAGGAAATCAAACATTCTAGGGGTATTTTCATACTTGGGATGTTACACGTTTTTATTCTAAAAGATCGACGGCATCCCGTCGAGCACATTCGGCATCCGAGTCTGTCACGACGCTGGACCCAGAGATATACATATTGTTATGTGCTCCTAGCCATGGACTCACAAGGCCTTCAGGGTTACCAGCCCGGCCGCAACAAACAATGGCAGGCAGACTGGATTCATCGGCACGTAGACCGGATCCCCAGTCTACTACTCCTTGTATCCATGCTAATCATAACCAACTATGCATATCAAAGCGTCCACGAATCGTATGAAACTGAAGGAAACGGGACCAAAGCTATACATACATGCTATGTGTCCAGAAAGTGCAACAACAATCGAGGGTTACTGGGTTTACCTCGCCCCAAGCCGAATCACATCGGCAGGCGGGCTCGGATATGGATCATCGGCTCCACAACCTCTCGACTGCAACAACTATGCAGGCATAGCCAAAACTGTATAACAATAAGCTCGAAACCAACAACCGATCAAAGCAGTACTCTAAACATGAAGCTTTATTAAACAGGTGTTACTAGAGTAGCTGTACAAGCAGAGGTCACATGACTTAACATTACATCAGACAACGGAAGGCAAATTATGTTGCTAATCAACAAGAACCAAACAGGCCTAAGAGGCCGCAACATAAGGCGAAGTCCCAGCCCATAGACCGAACTACTCGTCGATGTCCATGCTGAAACACCACAGATGTGAGATCTTCACCTGAACCAAATTAAGCAAACCTAAGTACGGGAGGTACTCAACAAGACTTAGTTAACCTGTTATATATCTGCTATCTTCACAAAGGGTTTTATGAAGGCTGATTTGCGTAAAGCAATCTTTGTTTTCCAAATCGAGGAAGAATAGCACGTCTCATAGAGTATTTTCAAAAAAGACGAGGAAACTAGTCAACTACTGTAGTCATCATCTTCTTGTATTCCACCAAGGCCTTCTCATTCCCTCACTATCTCATGCTACAAGGATCACCCCTCTCGGCATCTCCGAGGAGGCACCCTTCAAACATTGCCAACATATTTTACGTCACGTTCAAGTTATCTATGTCCACACGACATTCACCAAGTCGTCCTTAACCGTGGACACGGCTTTCCGAAAGATTTATCCCTGCAGGGTGGTACACTTTACCCACACGTACCCTCCGACTCTTAGCGCCACATGTACGCTCTTCCATGGAGCACGGCAGATGGTGGCTGGCTCCGACCTTTACCTTGCTCGACCCTATCCATGAGTCAACCCAAACAGGGCCACCCCGTCAACAGGGAGTTGGCCACCTCCTGACGACACCTGTTCTGTGAGTAGGGATCAAGATCCGTGTACGTCCATCACTTGTCCCGGTCACTCCCTAGTTTTTCTCCAAATCGTTTTCTGACTCACACGCAGATGAAAATAGCAAACTACGTGAATCGTGGATGTGGCAAAACAAGTTAGTTGGTCGGGTGAGGTTCATTGGCTCGCGCGTGTGGTTGCACGCTCAGTATTGGTTTCCACGGCGAGACCTTAATCCTAGGGTTGGCAAGTACAGGACAAAGAACCACTTCCCAAGTGGCCTCCCATCCTCGCCTTAGTCAGGTTAACCACACAATGCTCCTCTCACCACGTCATCATATCATACTAGGTTATCGCAGCTCTAATTCATCAACCGGATGGAGCAGAGGTAAACAAACATGTATGACTAAGCGAAGCAGATATGAGGCTCTGGCGATGCGCACAAGCAATTCTATGGCGGCTAGGAGCAGTGGATCAGGATATTGAGGCAATGCAGTATACAGGTGAACTATATCTACTAGCATCAAATACTTTGGAATTGAATGCAATGTACGAGAATCAAATGACGTTGGAAAACATATATGAGCAGACAAGAGGTTATGCTTTCCTTGGTAAAAGAAAACCAGATAAAGATCTTCTAGGATAAGTGCTTGACTTGTCGGTTAGGATCAAGTATTCACCATTGGACTGCTGGCCTTCTCTTCGGAATCACGTTCTACCGAGGGGGAAACAACACCGAAAAGAAGAATAATCAACCATGGCATCGATGCAATGCGCAATATGTATGCATCGGCAGGTTAATGCACTGAAATAAGGCCCTAAACATGTTTGATGGGTCGCTAGGGTTCGTATGACAGTTATGAAATTTTACTGAAATTAGCCCGAAATAGACCCCGAAGGGGCAACTCGGGCAATTATGAAAGTGTGTACAATTTAAAGTGCTCAAATGGGTTTTAAAACTCCATAGCTAGATTGCATTTTTCATTTTGAGCAATCTGGTATATATCTTTTAATTTTCTAATTTTATTGAATAAAAACTTATTTTCTATTTTTAAATGAATAAACAACATTAAATAATGGTCCAAAAACAACTTTGTCAAACATGTGTGAAAATTACATAAACATTTAGAGTTTATTTTTCTGATCATTTCTATGTTTTTATTTTAGTTTTCTGACTAATATTTTGGGAGATATTAAGTTTACAAATTTGAATCATTTTCTGGAATAAAAAATAAAACAGAATTATGATGTCAGCGCGACACAGCCGTGACATCACCTGTCCTGCTCTTCACAAATGCCACCTCCAATCCGTCAAATTCGCGTGCGATTCGAAAATCCGGAGGTACCACGAGAGAGAGGGAAGCACGGGGAGTCGAGGGGTGCCGGTGGTTGACCAAATGGTCACCGAAAATGGCGCTGTCGACCATGGCGCGGCGGCGGCCGGAATGGCGCATGGCGCGGAGACAAAGCGGAGGGGGAGGGGGCTAGAGGAGGGCATCAGGGAGCTCACCACGGCGAGGGGAAGCTAGTGGAGGGGTCGGGGAGGACGGGGAACCGGCGGTGGCGCCGGAATCGAGCGCGACGAGCTCGGCCGGATTCGGAGGAGAAGGCCCGATTCGTCGGTTTTAATCCGTCTCGGCTCACGTGAGTCATCATGGAGCTCGAGGGAGGCACGGCGGGGCCTGCGGGATGATCAAAAGGAGAGGAGGGGGTCGGGGGCGACGGCGCGGAGCGACGGCCGGCGGACACAGTAGGGGTTGGGTTTGGTTTGGGCGCCTGCGCACAGAGATACAGAGAGAGGAGAGGCAGCGAGGGGGTGATAGGTGGGAAGAGGCACATGCCGTCCTTGCGCCCTATCTGCTCGAGCAAGCAAGGAGGCAGAGAGGTGACGAGGATACCTCCACGGAGGCCACGCGGGAGGTTGCTTGCCTTCTGTTCGGAGCAAGAAGATGAAAGAAAAACAAATTACGAAAACCCCCTGAAGTTCCTGGATTTTACAAATTAGCCCTTTTCTATTTTAAAACAGAACAGAACACTAGATTTTGAGGGCCTTCTTGGAAGAATAAAATTTGGCAAAAATAATTTTTGGAAACCTTGTCAAATTTCCAACCTCACCATATGTAGCTTTGATGAAATTGAATAATTTTCAGTACAACATTTTGGAAACCATTTTAAGTACTATTTGTGGAATTTTTCTCAATTTCCATTTAAATTCCAAATTAAAATTGGTTCCAAATTGGTTCATGCATGAATGCCATGAGCATAGCACAACAAACCCTAATTTAACAAAAGTGGGGATGTTACAAATCTACCCCCTTACAAGAATCTCATCCCGAGATTCCCGAAGGAGAAAGAAAGAAGGAACACCGGTTTTGAACGATCTTCTCGAACCTTACGGTTCCCTTCTCGAAGAGGTTGACCCGTAGCATCTTGAATTATTGTTCGGCTACACATTAGGTGGGAGGGAAAACTCTTATGAATTGATCTTTACGAAGATCGAGTATCTCATGGCTAACTCATGACAGGAATGTTCATAAAGAACTTTTTGAGTTAACAAGCATGAAACACATCAAGGTAACGGAGGAATAGAAGAAAGTTTCAAGTTTGTGGATGATGGTTCTTAGAAGGATTTAGAATATGAGCTTTGCACAAGATTTTAAATCCTTTTGGAAAAGAAAGGTTGGACAACTTGTAACATCGAGGTTTCTTCGAAGCACAATACCAAGATGGAGAGGATGGTCTTGGATAACACAATGTAATATCCGTAGACGATGAAGAACATGAGAAAACACTTTAATCGTGCGTCGAATAAAATTTGATGCAGGACCATGTTCACTCTTCGGAGTGGACACGGAAGATAACGGAACTTTCAACCATCCCGTCAAAGTTTGTCGAGATCTTTGTCAAAGGTCATGATGTTACTTCACAACGGAGGATGAGTAACCAAAGAATGTTGGAACACCGTAATTAGGGAGGAATTCTTGGTCACATCATAAGGATGGGTAACCAGTGAGGATTGAAACACCAGAAGAAATCAAGGAATCTCTTTCCTATTATGGGTTATCCGTATCAGTACGTTTACCACATGGTTAAGATCCCATTGTTGAAGTGACTGACAAATTCACACAATGTGTGAGATGAACAGAACTTCAAGTATAAACAACTTGAGAAAGGGAACTGATCAATGGCGGTCACAAAACACCAAGAGATGTTCTTATGATGAACTTGTTTCCCCTAGAAAAGAGGTCTGGAGAATCAACAGGGAGATATTGGACAAACAACTTCCAAGTTCTCCTTAATCTACTAGATACCAATATCCAGCTTACAACAAGCCTTCAATAGGTGATCAAGTGGAAGTGGAACTTCTGTCAAAAGAACGGTGAGGAGACTTGTTAGAATGATCCACTCAAGAATTCTCGCGGGGAGTGGTTGTTCTTACGGACTCAAAGAGATATGAAGTTAGGCCTTCCGGCTAATTGTGTCAACCACAACATCAACCATGCAGGATTGTGGAAAAGACCTAAGTCGTAACCCTTGAGAAAACACCAACCCTCGTTGCTGCTTGAGATTCAGCTCTGGTTAGTGAGTTGATAACTCAGACTCGGTATGTTTGATTGAAGCACCGGTTACCAACGAGATACATATGCTGGGTTCTCAAGGTATGGACTATGCTGCCACGCTCAAGAAGATAAGCGATATTACAGAACTCATGTATTAGAAACTTATGAATGTCGGTTGCACCTACATGGTTTACTTGCAAAGAAACACATCGGAGTCTTTGTTAGAAGGAGGTTACAGAGATAACGAAGTTTTTGGACTTCTTCCCTTTCACGAACAATCAGTCAGTGGCTTGGTGATGCATGTAAAATGCATAGATGAATTTTGCATATTTTCACATGGTTTTCTATTACATATTGCATCATATAAGGGTATAATTCAATGTTTTATAGTATTTTGGGGTTAAATTACAAAGTCCCCCAACTTTTATGGAATTAACCCTGCCTGTCAGAAACCCGCTTTTCTATATTTTTGACGTTTCCGGGGGCAAACTTCCGCGAAATCACCTGAAAATCTGCGGGGGTCATTTTCTTGGAAGCAGAAGACTTGCGGGCAAAGGATCCACGAGAATTGGGCAAGGAGGCCCAAAAGAGGACCCTCCACGCTGCCAGATTCCTTGGCCGCGTGAGAGGCCCCCTTTTGGCCCCTGTGGCCCCAATTCCTTCCATCTTCGACTTACCGACTCCGTCTTGACCTAAAACCGACTATAAAAAGGGTCACCCGTACCCTTACGGAGGGGAGCGCCGCCGAAACACCGAAACACCGAATCAGAGACCTGGAGTTCCAGATTGGAGGGGGAAAACTCCGGCGGGGCGCCACCGGCGTGATCTCCTACCCCTCCAACGTCATCTCCATCGACATCTCCATGAAGAGGGAGTAGTCCACCCCAGGGCTATGGGTTTGTGGATGTAGCACTTGTATCTCTCTCTCTATGTGCTTCACCAATTAGATCCGTATGAGCTGCCTCACATGATTACGGGCACCGTCGTAATTCCTATGTGGTGGATCTTTTCTATGAGTTATTGAATCTGAGATTACAATTTTTTCTCTTGAGTTATTTGAGTAGATGTATCTTATGTACCCCGTTCTTATTTGCTAGCTTTGATCAATCTAGTTCTTGAGAGCGTGTGTGGTGTGATGGGTGCATTAGTTGGAGTAATGGGGGGTGGCTAGTGCTGTGAAAGTGACAGAAGTTCAGTGATCCACTTAGGTTTTGTTAAACCTTTCTTAGTTACCTCACTAGGGATAAAAAGGAGTACCTTGTTACCGGGGATTTGAAGTGACACTAATCAATCTCCATGACTAGATCTAGCATGTTCTTACTTCAACTTCATGTCACATTGATTAAAGCTATACTCTGGTTTTTCCTTAATTATCAAGGTGTTATGATTTATTTCGCATCTTGGTGGAGTATAAGAGGGATCAATATGACCATAGAGATTTCTATGCTAGGACGTGATGCCCATATTAAAGTACTCAATGTTAAACATGTTATTGTAATTTCACATGTAATTCTTTATGTCCACCATCTACCACTTTATTTGAGAGAATGCAAGTGTGAAACCATGAACCCCGGTCCTATTTTAAATATAAGAAAACACTCTAGTTACTTTGCTGCAATTTACTTTACTTGCACTTTACTTTACTTGCATCTCCAATTCGAATTTACATTATCTCCATCACCACTTGCATCACAAAAATACAAAAAAAATCCATTGCATATTTATTTTCTCATTTGAATTTAGTAGTAGATTTAATTATTGCACATTTACTTTTAGTTTTGCATTCCAATTTAGAAGTCTCACACCTTGTGCTTGACAACCACTTGGTGAGGTTGAGGGCACAAAATTCTCTACTTGTTTGCAGGATCCTGGAGGAAGCTTGGAAGACAACTGCTGAAATACTGGCTCCCCAAGAGTTCGATATAAACCCTCGAGTCACCCTCGTGGGGAAGAAGGCTTGCCACTAGCTACACACTCTGCACTTGGAGTCTCAACCTAGCCATCAAGCGTTTTTCTGGCGCCGTTGACGGGGAGCCATAGGTGAAGGAGTTGTCCAAGGGAGCTCACAAGAAGTCTTCATCACCAACAAGGTGTGCAAACACCTAAGCTTGGGGAGGTTGCACCTACGTGAGTACCGTCCTTTCTATCTCCACCTTCTTTCAAGTAGATTGTTTTGTTTCTTGTCTTGTTTTTGTTTATGTTTTGTTTTTGTTCTTGTTTTTGTTTTGTCTTGCATATTTTATTTTAGTTTGCATTTTAGTTTTGCATTTAGTTATCTAGATTATTTTAGTATTTCGAATTTTCTTAGTTACTTTACTTTTGTTTTGCATAAAAAATTAAAAACTACATAAAAACTTGGAAAATGGAGCAGAGAACTTATTGGCCATTCAATGTTAGGAATTTCCCTCAAGAGCTAAATATTCCCGTTGAAAAATTAGAGGTAGATCCTAGCTTAAAAAAGGCTGAAGTACCCGAGGATATTTTTGATGATCGCTATGAGATTTTTAATATGCATAATAGAAAAGGAAAAGTAGAGGAAATTATGATGCTTACTGAAATTAAGGATCCATTGCTTGATTTAGAAAAAAGTAGCTTGCAAGAACTTATTGTTACTCTACAAAAATTTGCTAGTGATCCCACTATAAATGTTAATCAACCTGGCTTTGGATCTTATATTGCTAATCATGTCTTGCAAGAAAAAATTGCTAGGTACAAGAATGAGGCCATGATACCTCCTAAGCTTGGGGATGCATGGATCCCCAAGGTGCTAGTTTCAATTGGAAAAGAAATTCACCATGCTATGTTAGATTTAGGTTCTACTGTATCTGTACTCTCTAAAGAATTATATGAATTGCTAGAACTAGAAAATTTAGAAAAGTGCTCAAGTGAATTTGTCCTTGCTGATAACTCTACTAAACATGTTGTAGGACAAGTAAAAGATGTTATGATTGAATTGCACATGACTTTCGTACCCGTTGATTTCATTAATATGGATATGGGGGATAAATCCCCTAGTCCTATTATTTTGGGTAGACCTTTTCTTCGTACTACAGGTGCAATCATAGACTCCAAGGAAGGGAATGTCAAGTTTCAGTTCCCTCACAAGAAAAGCATGGAGCACTTCCCAAGGAAGAGGGGCACACTGAAGAACAAGCTCCCTCATGAGCTTTATCCCTCTTGATTATCAAGTAAGTAAGCCTAGTTATATGGCTATAAAGAAAGTGCTTTACGGGAGGCAGCCCGGTTGTTTTTGTTTGGATTTTCCTAGTGTCCTCTTTTTGTCTCAAGATATTAGTTTTTTTGTTTTAATTCTGGAGTTTTCAATAAAGAGTCAAGTCAAACCCATTTGGACTTATAAGTTGTTATCCTAGTGCATGAAATTTCTGTTTCAGCATGAGTCTGCTCACCGTATGATTTTACGTTTTTTATTGGTATGTCGGATTGAGCTAATTTTTTAGTATGTTCTGCAACTTTTCATCCTCTGTAAGCACAAAAATGGCTTAAGTTTTTGACGAGTCTACCTTAGGAAAAATCGTTCGTTTTGCTGCTGCTGCTTTTCTGGACAGATTCTGCCTTCTTTTGTTTTATGCACTCTTTGGGCTTGGGAATCGAATTTCCATGATTATTTCAAGAAAGAGAGTGAACATACAACATAATAAACCTTATTGTCTATCTACTGGAGAATTTGATTTGTAATTTTGCACAGAAAGCATGTGATTTGTTTGTCCTTGCTAATCTCACCCCACAGAAAAAGAATGGGAGAAACATGTTTTGTGAAGTTTTTTCACAGGGAATAGAGGAGATGCGCCTCAAGACAACCAAGAATGGTGAAATCCATAAGATTGGGGATGTGATGAACACCCCACTGGAGCTACACTCTTTTGTTTAGCACACGTCTATTTTCTGTTTTTCTAAGCAAAGCATTTATCGTAGAGACTTGAAGCGTCTAGTTTTTGTTTTTATTTTTGGTTTGATAAGAACACCACCATCATTTTATATGAGATTGAGCTAATGGAGTTTGGGGTTGGAATGTATTGGATGCTAGTATTATGACTTGGAATAGGGATGCCATGGTTGATTTGAAGAGCTACATATGTTTGCATGATTTATAGGCTTTTTATGTGTAGAAATTTGCAATAATGTTGTCTTGAGCTATCTCTTATTCATGTCCTTGATGTTAATTGCTGGTTTATTTAGTTTGTCATGAAATGAGTAGTTCTATGGACATATGCATGCATAGTAGCTGGTCAACTATCTCCCTCTTGCTAGCCCAAAAATTTAAAAATTCCAACAAGTAAAAACTTGTTTCCAACACTCCTTAGCCAAGTATTTCCAGTGAGTCCACCATATCTTCCCATTAGCTTCATTGATATTCCGAGTATGTTCACCATGTTATTGTGTTATTTATGTTCTAAATTAAGATATTCACTTTATTAATTGTCATGGGTTGAACTTGGGATAGGACTCTCACGAACTTTTGAAGGCACACTTTACTCTTTATGCATCTAATAAACATGACCCAATAATGGGAGCCACAAGTTTTGCGTTTGACAAGTGTGTGGTTGGGAGCTAGCTATAAACGTATATCACCGGAAAGCTTTCAACATTGCACAAAAAATTTACATTTGGTTGATATCATGTACTTTTGTTTTTGGACTCCTGCCATGTCGAAATGAAATAGAGGTATAGTAAGTTTTGATGAGTAAGTATCTATATGACTAGAGAAACGCATTGGTCCGCTAACCCAAGCCATGCTTTATCATGGTGGAAATTTACTTACACTTGAGTGACTCTACAACACATCCTATAATAAAATAAGAAGCTATGCATAATAGTGAATGAAAATAAAAAGGATGATGAGTCTACTCCGTTTGTTCATCTTGTCATTGTAACATGGGCTTGTTTCCATGTCATGGGGCAAGAGGTACCTCTTTGCGGTTCTCTATGATGTCATTAATACTTATTATGATTGTACAAAGCTTATTAGGAATCTTAAGTTGAGTAATCATGGAGTAGGTTTTCACACTCACCGGGCATGAGGCTTTCAACCACCTTGTCATTCTCATTACTTCAATACTCACAGTTTTAAGATGCTAGTGATAAAGGGGCAATGAGAGTCCTAGATCAATGGATACCACATTTCAATTAGTAATTTTAGTTGAATAATTTAGAGGCTAAATAAGACTTGATCATGTTTTACCTCTACTCAGTTTTCTCCAAAGTGTCCACCATATTTTCTATTCTCCATTATGCTATTCTTTGACCAATATAGGATTTTATTTTCATTTTGTGTATGCATTTGTTCCATAGTGCTTTTATTTCATTATACACTTTGTGAACTTTCATGAAGCATCTTTGCTTGCATATTTGATATTTCTTACAACATGAATTGTATATTGCTACTCATTTCTAGTATTAATCATTTGATTATATGTAGCATGAATAATCCTCCTTGATATCCCATGATTGTTTCAATATGCAAAACCCATCTTAGTTTTATCACCTTCATACTCGAGGACGAGCATGGGTTAAGCTTGGGGATGTTGATGCATGTAAAATGCATAGATGAATTTTGCATATTTTCACATGGTTTTCTATTACATATTGCATAATATAAGGGTATAATTCAATGTTTTATAGTATTTTGGGGTTAAATTACAAAGTCCCCCAACTTTTATGGAATTAACCCTGCCTGTCAGAAACCCCGTTTTCTATATTTTTGACGTTTCAGGGGGCAAACTTCCGCGAAATCACCTGAAAATCTGCGGGGGTCATTTTCTTGGAAGGAGAAGACTTGCGGGCGAAGGATCCGCGAGAATTGGGAAAGGAGGCCCAAAAGAGGACCCTCCATGCGGCCAGATTCCTTGGCCGCGTGAGAGGCCCCCTTTTGGGCCCTGTGGCCCCAATTCCTTCCATCTTCGACTTACCGACTCCGTCTTGACCTAAAACCGACTATAAAAAGGGTCCCCCGTACCCTTACGGAGAGGAGGGCCGCCGAAACACCGAAACACCAAAACAGAGACCAGAAGTTCCAGATTGGAGGGGGAAAACTCCGGCGGGGCGTCGCTGGTGTGATCTCCTACCCCTCCAACGTCATCTCCATCGACATCTCCATGAAGAGGGAGTAGTCCACCCCAGGGCTATGGGTTTGTGGAAGTAGCACTTGTATCTCTCTCTCTATGTGCTTCACTAATTAGATCCGTATGAGCTGCCTCACATGATTACGGGCAACGTTGTAATTCCTATGTGGTGGATCTTTTCTATGAGTTATTGAATCTGAGATTACAATTTTTTCTCTTGAGTTATTTGAGTAGATGTATCTTATGTACCCCGTTCTTATTTGCTAGCTTTGATCAATCTAGTTCTTGAGAGCGTGTGTGGGGTGATGGGTGCATTAGTTGGAGTTACGGGGGGGTGTGTCGTGGGATAATCACGGCAGACGTTACCGGGGGTAACTTGTCTTGGGGAAAATCGACTCTGGTGTTTGGGAGAGGGTTTAGCTCAAGGGAAACCATGGTGATATACGATCTGGTAGCCGGCAATCAAGTCGCCGAGTCTATGATCTGAATATACTACCTCAATACTCGTGTTACAATGGATACTCGATATCTCACGATCTCTATCTCGTAAACTTGTGTCTCTTGTGTACCCGTCGATCTAACCCTAGGGGCCAGCTTATATGGTGCCCGGATCCCCTGGCTTACTATCCAAGGCGTACTCTGAATCCTACCCGGACACCACTTGCAAACCCTAAACTTCCTTACCGGAACCCACAATCCGGGTTAAGAGGCTTACACTACTGGGCCTTCTAGAAGCTCCCTTTCCATAAGCCGGGTCTTGCGCAGCGTCCTTTGGGACGAGTTACTTCTTGGCGTTAGCCTACCGGGTTATCATCCCTCCATCAGTAGTCCCCAGAATAGCTTGGGCTTCACGGGATCCTCCTTGAGGCGCATGCTATTCCCTGCAAAAATAACAAACATACAAATTTATAGAGACCGGGTTAAGTTGCTTTGATAAACAGCTAGGCCTAACTCCATCGGTGGTCCATATAATAATCCGGTTTCCTCTGAATCCATCTTTTACTTTTCCGGGTCAACGCCCTAATGAGAATACCAAAGATCCGGCCTATTTCACTTGTTAATTGGTCCAGATATCGCGGAAGAGATTTGCTTCCTATCCATTCCGGATATCTCGTCCAGCACTTAACGCGTATCCCAGAAAATCAGGACGGGTATCTCTTATCCTGAAATTTTCGGTTCCCGCTCGCCGGCCTAGGTTTCCCCACCCGCATCTATAAATAGACGCCCTAGGGGGTAACCTAGCTTAACAGCTCATTTCTTCCATCTCCTTCTTCCTCACCAGTGCTTCCTCGTCCGAGCTCACAGAGCGCCACCACGGAGACCTCGTGCACGCCGCCGGAGCAAAGCCGCCGCCAGCTGCGCTCTTCCACGGTTCTCCCCGCGCCGCCACCAGTCTCCGCCGCCGCGCCCGCGACCTTCCCGCCGGGAGTCGCTAGGGGACACCACGAATGCGCCATCTGCCGCCGTCGTGCCCTCCTCCAATCCACACCGGTAAGCTCCTTACTCCCATTGATTCAGTTTCTAATCTCTCCGTTTGACCTAGATTAGATCTAGGTCCGCCCGCGGGCCATTTCTTGCTTCACGCCGGATTAGGCCGCATAGCTCCATCCTAGTTTGTTCAATCGCTTAATAGATGACCACACATCACTCCCCTATCGCTTGTAATCGTTAATTTCTCAACGAAATCATCCACAAAATTTCCAATCTGGATGCAGTTCGCCCAAACTTCCGCGGCTGCTCTTGACACCCGGAAAATCCACCACTTTCGGTTCTTTTACTTGCACTAGACACATAGGCAATCAACCTTTTTTCATAACTGCCTGCCGATACGTAGGTATCCAATAATTTTCGCACTGCTCGTCAATACCCGGATAGTTTGTAATTTTCGCTCTGTCTAGTGATACTCGGATAATTTATAATTACCGAGTCTTAATGTTTTGTGCACTTTGCTTTGTATTTTGCAGACCGAACCAATGGCTCCTAGGAACAAAGGGAAACTGCCGGCAAAAACAAGGACGACCCAGTCCATATCCGCCAATTGGGCGCGGTCTTCCGTGACTCAGGCCAAACTGGAAGAACTGGCCGAGTGAGGCATCCTCCCTCCTCAGAAGGAGATTCATTGGAGGGTTCCGGGTGACGAGACCCGGCCTACCCCCAATGCCAACGACGTAATATGCTTTGTCGAGCACGTGATCCGGGGGTTTCGCCCCCCGGGTCACTCTTTCTTCCGTGAAGTCCTCAGCCACTATGGCCTCCGGGTGTTCGACATAGGGCCTAACTCTATGTTGAACATAACCCACTTTATAGTCCTCTGCGAGTCCTACTTGTGCATCCCGCCAAATCTGGCTTTATTTATCGAGCTTTTCCAATGTAAACCGTGCCGCGAAAGCGGTGACGGGGCCCTTTTGGCCTGCGACGGGGTTTCCATCCAACGCCGCAAAAACTCTCCCATGCCGACTCTAAATCTTAACACACATGTTAAGCATTGGCAGCTGTCCTTCTTCTATTGCCGGGATACCTCCCCACCCGGCGAGAGGAAACTGCCGGGTTACTCGGAGGGTCTCTTAGATCTTTCCGATACTTTCAATGCTTTCCCCCCTGAATCGGACAGGGAAGCCATCCAGCCCCTTCTATCAAAAATAGCCGTTCTTTCTGCCCAAGGCCTCCTTGGGCTTAACTTGGTTAAGACATGGGTGGACTTCCGGATCCAGCCCAACGACATTCGCGCCAAGCTGATGTGTGACTACTAGGGGCACGTCACGGACGCGCTCCGATATTCCTCGAAGAATTACCCAGCCGGCGATACTAACAAGACCATCAAGGGTTTCTTGACGGAGAAGTTGGACGTGATCTGGAACATTGCCGGGTTAGATCCAGACACACGCGAGAATCCGGCTCCCGCGGTAAGATCCGGCACTTATACTTCCACTTTCATCCTTGCACTTACGCTTGATACAATCACCAACTCTTACTTTTATGCCTTTACCTCAGGCTGATAATTCTTTCTGGAATATCAAGACCTCCCCTTCCTCCGGAGACCCAGAAGAAGATGAAGAGGCAGCTGACTCGGAGGAAGGTACATTCCGGGTTTTTACCCAACCCAATTCCTGCTAACTTGTCGCCCCACACTTCCTGTTTTCCGACTGTATTCATCGGTGACTCAGGGCTGGAGGATAAGTAAGAGAAAGAAGACCCGGAGGATGGGGTAGAAACACAGAGTGACGAGAGCGAAGCTGAACCGGTCACCGAGGTCGGAGCTAAGAGGAAACCGCGAGGGGTTGTCTTTAAGGTCCCATATTATTCCCTTGCCTCCAAACCATACTCCTTCACTAATATGTGCGAGCTAAACCGTAAACTATCCGACTGGTCATACTTGAAGGAACCACCCCTGATCAAGCGCAGGGTGACCCGGAACACTCCGGGTGACGCCATGCTCAACCCGGGTATCCCACCATCTCCGGCTCAGCGCGCCGGTACTTCACAACCTCATCCCGAGTATCAGAGATTTCCTTCTCCCAATCACCCCTTAGCGGGACGACTCTGCGTCTCACTTTCTCAATCTTTGTCAGCTTCTTCCGGGTCCAGCAGCGAATTCCCCTCAGACTTCGTGGTGAACTCCGGGTAAGGTTCTTCTCTTGCTGTTCTAATACTCATCCATAATTTTCTCTAGCTACGTACTAACCGCTTACTCGTATCATTCTCAGGGCCAAGGTCACTATCAGTGACCAGGACGACATGGAAACTGATGACCCGGGCAAAGAGAACCCGATTGATGACACGATGGCTGCGGCTGGCTGCAAGGGGGAGCAAGTGCCACCGAAGAACCCGGCTGATCGAGAAGCCGAGTATCCAATAGCCTCGCACGCGCATGAGGACGAAGAGGTCACAATCCTGGGCACAGGGGGAGGCGAGCTGAATTCCGACACTCGAGCGACTCGGGTGCCTTCCCCTGCCAAGGCAAGAGCTCGGTCTCCGAGTAACTAGGATCCCGGGTCTTCCGACCCGGGTAATCATTTCTTCGACCAGATGATGAGCGCCCTCCTCGCCCTGAAGGCCACAGAGAACAATATGTTGGATCGCATGGCTGCTGAACATCAGGTAATACTGATTGGTATTTCATAGTATCCATCTAGTCCCCAAGTTCCGAGTATAACTTGTCGAAGTTGTACTTGGTACTACCTCTTGGATACTTGGGTTATTATGATATCCGACTAAACTTTATCTTTCCGTCCCTTATAGGCACAAATGGCCCGGACCGAGGAAATTTTGGCCAAGACCAATCAACTCCTGGAGACTGAAGTACGGCTGCGAGAGGCGCTTGAGGCTGAGGTGGAAACGCTTAACAAGGATGTCGCGAAGTACAAGAAGAAGTACACCACTTTTCAGGCTGCGCTGAAGAATCTATCAGCCCAAGTTGCTGACACTTATCGTGTCCTTCTTGGTGAGATACTGTTACTTGCTGGTTCGTGACTCGGTTTTTTCTTGATTCATGATACTCGGAATATTTTGTCATAACCTTTTACTGTTTACTTTGCAGGCGCTAACCTTGCGCCCGAAGAAGAAGATGATATCCAGAAGGTGAAAATTTTAAGGACTGTGCTCCGGAGATTCTGCGCCGGCACTAAATGGATCCTGGACACCATACAGTGGCCGACTGAGGGATATCCGGGTATGGAAACCCTGATCCATGCCTGCTCTACTGTCCCCGCATGGATTGAGCTCTGGAAACGCTCGGCATGCCGGGTTGGGATGACCCGGGGTCTTATGCTGGCTAAAGCTTACTTTCCAAAACTTGAGCCAGCAAAACTGGTGGCCGGGTTTCCAGAGTTCAAGGCCGATGGCTCCAGGTTCGTCGCCAAGGACTTCAAAGCTGTACAGACTGAGGTGCGTCACTCGGCAACTACTCTTGCCGACACTCTGGACCTGAATAGATATGTAACTCCATACGACGCCGCGGATAAACCTGTGAAGGAAGATATGCCTTTGCCCTTCGATATCTTGGAGAAGTGGAATGCTGAATCGGCCAAGAAGAGGGAGGAAGCCGCGAAGAGGAAAGCCGAGTTGGAGTTAGCGCCCTCCTCCTCTATGCCGGCTGGCCGCCCGCCTGTTCGCCCTGATACTGCGAATCCGGGTGACAGCACTAGGAAGGTCTCCGAGGAGCAAACCCAAGACCAAGACCCGGAAAACAAGGGCAAGGCTGTCGACCCAACCCAGGAGGCCGAGTAAACTCTTGACCGATGCCGTCTCAGTACCTCATTCGGCCAATGTTCCTGTAAAATAATTATTCTTTTTGATAGCGTGCTTGTGCGCTTTATGATACTACTATCGTGGCTTGTAATACATTTTGATACCTTAATATATCTCGTGGCCCTTCTGGCCTTTTGCTTGAATTTGATATTCCTTAATTTTGGGCTTTTTCATCCTTGGTTTTCTGGCTTTCTGCTATGGTGCCTATTGTGAGACTCAGTTTCCGGGTTTCGTGGGTTTTGCCTGGTGGACTTTTTTTCTAAGTCCCCAAGTCCCCAAGACTCGGATTTTCTGGTTTTTGAGCTGAATAGCTGGATAATTTGTTTCTATTTTCAAATTCCCAAGTCCCCAAGGCCCGAAATTCCGAGTCTGGGTTGTTGGGTGTTTCAAAAGGAACAAATTGTTACATGCTAAGCCGAAAACTAGAGCCGTTTCACATAGGTGTTGAAGTTATGCTTAATAAACTTTGAGTTTCCGGTTATTAACCTTGTACTCTGCATAACTTGTGGTTTAGATGACCCTTTTGACTCTCTTGTACTGTAAGCCGGATTTCGCGTGGATAATCATGTTGCTATAGCTGTATGAAGACATGGTCAGGCAAGTCCCATTGGGCATCATGACTGATTGTAATCATACGCTAGCGAATCATGCCACTTTAGTGCGAGTCACATCGAGCTTAAGTAAGAAAAGTCAAGAAAGTTTGGCTCCTTTGTCCGGTTATAAGCTTGCATCCGTACTTGTTTGCAAGTAATCGGCCCTTATAACTCATAAGCATCATGGCCGGGTCTTTGAGTTTGTAACTGTGCTATTCAAGCAATCAGCCCCCAAGACCTAAAATATATGCAGTTTACTAAAGAAACTAATGTACTAAGAACAATAAATAATACTTACCTGGAAGAAGAAAATAAAAACACAACAGAGATAAAAAACTTGATAAAAAAACACATGAAAAGGAAACAATATATTGTTTAACCATCTCTTTATTGATATGAGAAAAGTTAGGTCAGCAAGCCGCCTCATTAAAAACCCTCCAATCCCCTTAGGTACCCTGGATAGGAAAAGAGTGCATCTGAAACCTGCTGCCTGTTACATCGTGTAATTTCACTTGTAAGTCTGGTCTAAACTAGGTATAGTAGGGACGCAGCTGAGCTACGTTCCAAGGTCTTTCTCTCTCTTGCATAGATGAAGTGGTATGAGCGGTGTCGTTAACCGTGGCCGACTCTTCCCTTGCATCTACCAAGTAATATGATCCATTGTGCAGATTCCGCCTTATGATGAACGGTCCCTCCCATGGTGGGGATAACTTGTGTTTTCCTTCCTTTGATTGGACCAGGCGTAGAACCAGGTCTCCTTCCTCGAAGACCCGGGTTTTGACTCTCCGGCTGTGATATCTCCTCAGATCCTGTTGGTATATGGCTGATCTCTCCAAAGCTTGTTCCCTGTGTTCCTCTAACATATCCACGGCGTCCTGTCGGGTCTTTTCGTTCTCCACCTCAACGTAAGCCGATACTCGAGGTGAGTCATGGATGATATCACTCGGCAGCACCGCTTCTGCACCATAAACCATAAAAACCGGTGTCATCTGAGTAGATCTGTTAGGTGTAGTGTTGATACCCCAAACCACTGAAGGTAACTCCTCAACCCATGCTCCAGCAGCTCTGATACATGGGACTCGCAATCGTGGCTTTAATCCACGAAGTAACTCCTGATTCGCCCTCTCCACTTGTCCATTGGCTTGTGGATGAGCTACGGAGGCTATATCAAGCCGGATTCCGTTATTGCCACAAAATTTCTCCATCTCGCCAAGGGACATGTTGGTTCCATTGTCGGTAATTATACTGTGAGGATACCCGAACCGGTAGATAATCCTTTTCAGGAACTTAACTGCCGTAATCGCTTCACAATTGGTAACTGGCATAACTTCAACCCACTTGGTAAACTTATCGATAGCCACCAGGAGATGTGTCTTTTTGCAAGGTGACATGTGAAAGGGGCCAACCATGTCCATACCCCAGACGGCGAAAGGCCAGGTCAAAGGAATTGTTTGCAACTCCATAGCCGGCACATGGATTTGGCGGGCGTACCTTTGGCATCCGTCGCACCTTGCCACCAAGCGTTCCGCATCTGCTAAAGCTGTGAGCCAGAAGAAACCGTGCCTATATGCCTTGGCCACAAGGGACCTTGTGGATGCGTGATGCCCACAGTCGCCTTCGTGGATCTCTTTCAGGATTTGCCGGCCTTCTTCTGATGCTACACAGCGCAAAAATACTTCTGCAGCGCTCCTTTTATATAGCTCCCCATTGATGATGGAATAACCTTTTGCTCGCCTCAAAATTTGCCTTGCTAGTACCTCTTGCTGTGGTAACTCGCCCCGTGATAGGTAAGCCAGAAACGGTTCTGTCCACTCGGGAACAGTGCGTATTGTGGCCACGAGCTCCAAATCCGGGTCTTTGTTAGCCAGTTCTTCCTCAGACTCGGTTTTAACTGATGGCCGCCATAGCTCGTCCAGGAACACATTGGGTGGAACCGGCTCTCTGCGCGAGCCGAGTCTGGCAAGTGTATCTGCTGCCTCGTTTTTTCTTCTATCTACATGCTCCACCTCATACCTGGAAAAGCACCCGGCAACCCGGTCCACCTCTCTGCGGTATGCTGCCATAGTTGCATCTTTTCTATCCCAAGTTCCCGAGACCTGCTGTACCACAAGATCCGAGTCCCCATAGCATCGTATCCTCTTAATGTTCATCTCCTTGGCTATCTTCAATCCATGCAATAATGCCTCTTACTCGGCCACGTTGTTGGAACAATCAAAGTGAATCTGCAATACATAGCTCAATTTGTCTCCTTTAGGTGATGTGAGTACCACTCCAGCTCCTGATCCCTCGTACTCCTTGGAGCCATCAAAGTGCATTATCCAAGACTCGGAACTTGGAGTCATTGTGGGCATGCCTGTGTGAGTCCAATCGTTAATGAAATCAACTAGAGCTTGAGATTTGATTGCTGACCTAGGCTCGTAGTTGATGTGATAATCTCCCATCTCGATCGCCCACTTGGCTATTCTGCCTGTTGTATCCGAGTTTCTGATGATATCCGACATTGGTATAGAGCTAACCACTGTTATGGGGTGTTCCTGAAAATACGGTTTCAACTTCCGGCTGGCCATGAAGACCCCGAAAACCAACTTCTGCCAATGCGGGTAGCGCTGCTTTGCTTCTGATAATACCTCACTGACGTAATAAACCGGCCTCTAGACCGGGTGATCTTTTCCATCCTCCTTGCGCTCAACGACAACCACTGCGCTAACCGCCCGGGGCCCCGCTGCAACGTATAGTAACATGGGCTCTTTAGGACCCGAAGCTGCTAGGACTGGCGCCTCAGATAGTTGCTTTTTTAGTGCCTCGAATGCCTCATCCGCCTCTTGGTCCCAAACGAATTTATCAGATTTCCTCAAGAGCCGGTACAAGGGTATTGCCTTTTCTCCGAGTCTTGATATAAAACGGCTCAGTGCAGCCACGCACCCCGTGAGCTTCTGAACATGCTTCAGGTTTTCCGGATTTTTCAGACTCTGGATAGCTTTGATTTTATCCGGGTTTGCTTCAATCCCTCTCTATGAAACAATGAAACCGAGTAATTTCCCTGCTGGGACTCCAAATACACACTTTGTCGGGTTAAGTTTCATCTGGTATCTTCTCAGGTTCTTGAATGTTTCCTTCAGATCATCAATGAATGTCTCTGCTTTCCTGGTCTTGATCACCACATCATCCACGTAAGCATGAACGTTGCGTCCAATTTGGTCCTCAAAGCACTTCTGAATGCACCGCTGATAGGTTGCGCCGGCGTTCTTCAATCCAAAAGTCATAGTTTTGTAAAAAAAGGCTCCAAAAGGGGTTATGAACGACGTTTTCTCCCAGTCTTCCTTCTTGAGCTTGATCTGATGATACCCGGAATATGCATCCAGGAAGCATAATAGGTCACTTCCAGCCACTGCATCTATGATCTGATCTATCCTTGGAAGAGCAAACGGATCCTTTGGGCAATGCTTGTTGAGACTCGTATAATCAATGCACATCCTCCACTCATTGGTCTTTTTCATCACGAGAACCGGATTTGCTAGCCACTCCGGGTGAAATACTTCCATGATAAAGCCGGCTGTCAACAGCCGAGCGATTTCTTCGCCGATAGCCCTTCTTCTTTCCTCATTCATCTTTCTCAGTCCCTGCTTCACGGGCCTGGATTTGGGATCAACGTGCAAACTGTGCTCTGCCAGCTCTGTAGGGATACCCGGCATATCGCTAGGCGTCCAAGCGAACACATCCTGATTTGAACGAATAAACTCCACAAGTGCTTTTTCCTGCTCATCATCCAAGTTAGATCCTATAGCAAATTGCTTGGAGGGATCGCCTTCGACGAAGGCTACCATCTTTGTATCTTGTGCCGCTTTGAATTTTGCTCTCTCATCCTCAGTGTTTGGCCTCTTCAGCGCTGTCCTATCATCCGGGTCTACTTGAGACCGATGATACTTAAGCTCCTCGTTTCTACAGGCTTGTTCTTCCATTGCCGCATCTCCTTCGTCACACTCAGCCGCTATATCCCGGCTCCCATGTATGGTGATGGTCTGTTTAGGACCCGGGATCTTTAGCTGTAGGTAGACGTAACACGGCCTGGCCATGAACTTGGTGTAAGCCGGCCTCCCAAATAGCGCGTGATAAGGACTGCGCAACTTCACCACTTCGAACGTGAGCCACTCCACCCGGAAATTATCCTTTGATTCTCCGAAAGCAACTTCCAAGGTAATCTTTCCTTCAGGGCACGCTGAGTGACCCGACACTATTCCATGAAAAACTGTTGAACTTTTCTGTAGCTGAGACTCCTTGAGACCCATGCGTAAGAAAGTTTCCCAATATAGGATGTTGATGCTGCTTCCACCGTCCATTAAGACCTTTTTCAGCTCATAACCATTAACATGTGGTGCAACCACCAATGCTAGGACTCCCGGGTGTTCTATTCTTTCCGGATGATCTCTTCTGCTCCACGTTACATCCTGCTCGGACCACCTCAGGTATCTCGGGACAGCCGAGGAGACCGAGTTTACTGCCTTCTTTAGTATCTTTCTATCCTTGTTAGAAATTCCTGTGGTGTGAACGTGGTATTGGCCCAATTGCTTGGGGTTGGCTTGGAAGCCTCCAGCTCCTCCCTGGTTATTACCCGGATTCCCAACTCCCGGGTTGCCTGCTGGGGGTGGGCCGTTGCCCGGGTTTCCACCCGGACCCGGTCCTCCTCCCCGGCCTGCACCTCGCATAGCCTTGTTCACTTCCTCGTTCTTCCATCTCTGCAAATCCGCACATTGCTCCAATGAGTGGTTAGCTGGCCTTCCGTTCCTGCTGTGTTTCGGGCACTCCATTCTGAAGATATCCCAGTTGTTACCCGGCCTTGGTGGCCCTTGATAATTTCCTCCGTTATGATTTCCTGCGTTGAAATTTCCTTCTGCCCTGGGCCTTGAAGACCTGGCTTCTGTGCTGGCGCCAAACTCGGAATTCCCCTCGAACGGGCGCTTGTTCTGGTTGTTCCCATTGTTACCTCCATGGTTACCCGGCGTAGATCCATTGCCGGTTCTTCCATTATTGCATGTATTTGCTTTTGCTTTCTTGTCATCAACGTCCTCTTCCGTGGTATCCGTTGCGGCATGTTTGTTGCACGCATCCATTAGTTCTCCCATTGTAACTTCTGAAGCATTCCGACTGGATTTCATGCGAGTTAATTTCTGCACTAAAGGTGTATACTTGCCTGTTTTGGCCATAGCCTGCAACGCATCTTTCGGCTGAATATCTGTAGATGAATACAATATCTCCATAACCCGGCGCACCCAGCTGCGCGCCGACTCTCCCTTCTTTTGTACACACCGTTCCAGATCGTCGATAGTAAACAACTTCCTGCATGTTCCGTGAAAGTGCTTGATAAACGCAGTTTTCAACTCACCCCACGACTTGATAGATCCTTCCGGTAAATTGTTGAACCACAACTTTGCTGCTCCTTCCGACATCATTAGGTACATGAACTTGGCTTGAAGGTTTTCGGACACGTTGCGGATCGACATAGCCATATCATATCAGCTCAACCATGTTTCGGGATCCATAGTTGGCTCGTAGTTCACTACTTTACCCGGTTCCTTGAATTTATCCGGGTAAGGCTCAGCCCTGATGTTATCCGTCAGACATTTGGGCCCAGCGAGATTAGTCGGTACTGGCCTCACCCGTGAAACATGCGATCCTGCGGGAGGTACGGCTGGACGTGGCGCTACTGCTGGTCCATACACCGCAGACCCGACCGCGGCTCTCCTGGCTCTGGAACTATCCACAATAGCTTGTGCTGCTGATACTGCTGGTGCTGCTTGCGCGTGGGGAGGAGGCGGCATTTGCTGCTGCTCTGCCCTCCGTCGCGCTGAACTTGTTTGCATATTACCGGCATTGCCATGTTGCTGGCTGATATAAGGTGTTCCATGCATTCCACTCCTATTATCCGGGTAATTAACCTGCTGAGCCACCGCCGTATGCAACAAATCGATCGCCCGTCGGGTCTGCTCCGCATGGGGTGACTCTCTTACGGGGATCTGATTCAATGCTAACGTTGCGGCATATACGTTATCCATGGGGTTATTGAAGTGACCTGGTGGTGTACGAAATCGTGATGGTGGTGGTTGTGGCGCTGTGTTGCCGACAGGGGCCCCAGTTTGCAGTGTGGGTAATCCGGCTTGCACGTTTGCCGGCTGTCCTGCTCCAGTTGCCGGTTGATGCACAGTTTCCTGATTCACAGCCGGAATCGGTTGATCCTGGGGTGTGATGAATAGTGCGTTAGGGTTTATGACTCCACCCATCGCCGGTAATCTTGTCTGGTATCTCTGATGCACCCTGCTTGTCTCGGCTCGGAGCCGGCTCTCCAGCGCGTCCAGTTCGCGTTGGCGCGTGGCTACCCCTTGCTTCTCTGCTTCTACATCTCTTCTTTGTTGCTCTAGCGCGCGGCGTGCTACCTCCAAGTCCCTGGCACGTGCCGCGGCGTTTTCCGGAGTTATTACAGTAGCTAACACTGTTGGGTCCAAGACAATATTGTTACTGAACAGGACCGGGTGTTGCGGATTCGAAGGACCCGCCCCTGGCGCCCTGTTAGCCAAGAACCCGAACATATTTGCCTGCATCTCGCTATCCGCCGCTCGGTTGGTGACTGAAGCCGACTCTCCGTCAACCCGGGTCAGAACCGGATTTCCTTCCGCCGGATTTTGCTGCTGGGCCAATGCCTGCGCCGCTCCAACCGCGGCCGTAGTCACGCTCCCCTGATTGAGATTGGTTGCAGGGGCCGTGTAGACCGCGACCTAGCGCGCAATGCTTGGCGAAGACTCATATTCCTCCTCATCGTAGCTATCTTCCTCGTACCGGTCCTCCAGCAGGTGCAAGATAGACTCGGTATCATCCTCCCTTATGACCCGGCCAAGCGGGGTCCATGCCGGCTCCTCCGGCTGTTCCCTCTTCGTGGTGGGCTCATCTGTCGGATCCACCGTCCCGACCGATTCTTCTCCGTCCGACTGAACGTGGGTGGCCTCTCCTGACACAGAATCAAATCCAAAATCGTCAGGGATTGAACCGAACGCACGTACCATACCGACGAAGACGTTGACCCGGCCGATCGTGATGACGGATCCGGATTCGAGCAGATCCGACTCTGGCCCCCAGCCAAAATCGTCCACCATCTTCTCTCCTTCAGGGTTGGTGTAGATCTCGCCGACGACGAGATTCTTCATGTTCTCCCGAGCTTCTCCCGTGACGTAAACACCCTTGGACGTGAGCCCCACGGTGGGCGCCAACTGTCGTGGGATAGTCACGGCAGACGTTACCGGGGGTAACTTGTCTTGGGGCAAATCGACTCTGGTGTTTGGGAGAGGGTTTAGCTCAAGGGAAACCATGGTGATATACGATCTGGTAGCCGGCAATCAAGTCGCCGAGTCTATGATCTGAATATACTACCTCAATACTCGTGTTACAATGGATACTCGATATCTCACGATCTCTATCTCGTAAACTTGTGTCTCTTGTGTACCCGTCGATCTAACCCTAGGGGCCGGCTTATATGGTGCCCGGATCCCCTGGCTTACTATCCAAGGCGTACTCTGAATCCTACCCGGACACCGCTTGCAAACCCTAAACTTCCTTACCGGAACCCACAATCCGGGTTACGAGGCTTACACTGCTGGGCCTTCTAGAAGCTCCCTTTCCATAAGCCGGGTCTTGCGCAGCGTCCTTTGGGCCGAGTTACTTCTTGGCGTTAGCCTATCGGGTTATCATCCCTCCATCAGGGTGGCTAGTGCTGTGAAAGTGACAGAAGTTCAGCGATCCACTTAGGTTTTGTTAAACCTTTCTTAGTTACCTCACTAGGGATAAAAAGGAGTACCTTGTTACCGGGGATTTGAAGTGACACTAATCAATCTTCATGACTAGATCTAGCAAGTTCTTACTTCAACTTCATGTCACATTGCTTAAAGCTATACTCTGGTTTTTCCTTAATTATCGAGGTGTTATGATTTATTTCGCATCTTGGTGGAGTATAAGAGGGATCAATATGACCGTAGAGATCTCTATGCTAGGACGTGATGCCCATATGAAAGTACTCAATGTTAAACATGTTATTGTAATTTCACATGTAATTCTTTATGTCCACCGTCTACCACTTTATTTGAGAGAGTGCAAGTGTGAAACCATGAACCCTGGTCCTATTTTAAATATAAGAAAATACTCTAGTTACTTTTCTGCAATTTACTTTACTTGCACTTTACTTTACTTGCATCTCCAATTCGAATTTACATTATCTCCATCACCACTTGCATCACAAAAATACAGAAACAATCCATTGCATATTTATTTTCTCATTTGCATTTAGTAGTAGATTTAATTATTGCTCATTTACTTTCAGTTTTGCATTGCAATTTAGAAGTCTCACACCTTGTGCTTGACAACCACTTGGTGAGGTTGAGGGCACAAAATTCTCTACTTTTTTGTAGGATCCTGAAGGAAGCTTGGAAGACAACTGCTGAAATACTGGCTCCCCAAGAGTTTGATATAAACCCTCGAGTCACCCTCGTGGGGAGGAAGGCTTGCCACTAGCTACACACTCTGCACTTGGAGTCTCAACCTAGCATCACTTGGGTGTGGATACAAAACTGGTTCAAGAAATGGAGGTAACAATCCACCATATCAAGAATTGTCCACACATCCATGACCGACTTGGGATTATTCCCGAAGGAACAAGAAAACTCTACTCGGATCCACGACGACAACTTTCACCATAAGAACATGAACTCGAGCAAGTCACTTCGAACATCGAGAACACAACTTCGGAATGACAGAAAGATGGTTCTCAAAAGTTTCCAACATTAGTGCCAAGTGTTCAACATGAACCTCTTGCAACTTGGGAAAATAGGGATGTCATCGATGGGCTCGAAAACACACTTATCAAAACACTCCAAGAAGAGGGATTCATATGATATATTAACAAGGCAAAACATTGGTCTGACCAAAGGACATTAAGGTGTACCTAGGCAAAACACCATGAGTGAAAACACCGTAGAGATAGTCATAACCCAAATCAAATCAAGGTAGGATGATAGAATGTCCACAAAGGAAATACTATCCTTCTTCAAAACAGAAGAACTAGACATCCTATAATGAAGGATCAAGTTGGGATGAGTTTGTGTCTTTCAACTGTCCAAGTTGTTGTTTAAGCTCAACCAACTAGTCCAGGATATTCAGCAGAGTTCCTTGGAGATAGGAGCAATTCAGATACCCCTCGTGTAGACATCACGGTCAGGTAACAAACCTGGTGATACTTCTAGAAAGACAACCAGAATATCACAACCTATCGGTATGTCTCGGAGTTTGGAAGGAATCTTGCTTTTCAGAGCAACCGATATGGTATTGAGAGCTTCAGCATGAACCTAACTCTCTGACCAAGAAGATGCATCAGAAAGAACGGATTTGGTAACACGATAAACTTTATGTAGGGACCGGGTGACCAATAGTGCTAAGAAGGATACAAATGTTTCTTAGATTTTCCAAAGCAATAAGAATTGCTAGGAATATCTGGTACACACACCAACGCATAGACCCATCATACTCAAGCATTCAAGCTTGGAGAAATGGTGGGTGAAGATGTGTAGGAGCATCACTTCATCAGTAAGGCCATGAAGCTAGGCATGACCTCTTGATATGTAAGAGTGTGATACTCGAAGGTGGAACAAAATAGAAGCTAATGAAACTTCTTTATTCTGTGGATTACAAAACTTTGACCTAGTCCTAGAGATGAATGAGGTACTGGAGTTTGTTTCTCCTGACATCCCAAGGTGGAATGTTCTGACGGAACACAAAAGCAGATGCATTGGAAGACTCCAACACAGATATGCAATTTGATGTCCAAAACACCGGATGAAGATTTGAGAGCAACTAAAAGGTAGAAACATGCTCAGGAGAATTCCTAGGATCACGTTAACTGCACAGGGTTATACTCATTTGTAGAACCCATGCCAATAGGTTGGTATAGCTGAAATAAGAACAAAGATGTGAAGGCCATGATGATCACTCTTGTTGTGATCCCTTTCGGTTCCAGAAGAAAGCCTATAGCTATTGGAGTTGATATTACCTAGCCATCCAGAGGTAGAAGATATTCCTCAGGCCAACAGAATGGATCTTGGGTTAAAGGTCAGCATCCTGTACTGATAGCGTGAGCACCACATGGTTAAGAAACCTCATGACTCAACTCACTGCAATTCAGCACATTCTGGGACCTTCGGTTCAAGTCCAAGGTTAAAAACCAAAACAAAGGAGTAACTACTCTCTTCGTGTCTTAAAGAACACTATGAATAGCAATCACAAAGTATTTTTCAAGAGACAACATAACTCCGAGAGAACTTGAGCAGAGGATAACTGATACATTCGAGATGGAAAGCAGATCTCGAGGTTCGGGATTTTGAGACTTTAGAACAGGAGTATGTGGAACCCACACAACTCTGAGGTATTAGGATGGAAAGAAAATCTCCCATTTTAATCAAGAGAAAACAGACTGTGGAACATGTAAGGACCCCAGACCGGCAGTCTGAAACCCTACGTATGCATACATTCACGATCCCAGAAAGATCAGTCGTGAACAACATACACAGTTGGCACACAGAAATACATCATCCATTACACGAATACATAAAGGTATTACACAAATGATCACATGATCAAGTTTAAAGCAACTGCCAAAAGGGCAGGCAACTTAACAAACACAGCGGAAGACAAATAAAACACAACGTAGTTGAGCCCAAGTCACGCCTTAACCTACAGGCTGCTGACCCGGAGACGATCCTAGTTCGCAAAGCCGTCAACTCCGTACTTCTCTTCATAGATATCCTTCGGAGGCTCCTTCTCCAAATCTGGTAAGTAGATACCAGGGGCGAAACCATAATGAGTACATTTGAATGTACTCAGCAAGACATCCATCATGTCACTTACCAAACATGCAACTATGCTTATATGGTGGAATAGGTAGGCTATAAATAGGGTTCACTACCAATGGTGTTCATATATGATGACACCACAGTTGCAGTCAGGTTAATCTGTATCTTCGTTGAAGAGGATACTTCAGAAGAAAATAATATAGTTGTATTTCTCTTGTAGATATCACATGTACAAGAGGTTTTGTAAAGCTTTGTTAAAGAATATTTTCTCTTTGCAAAACTTCTTGGAATCAGTTTCCAGAATTCTTGCTTAGAGTAGAAAAGGTTTTCTTTGCAAAACGTTTTGTTTTGTATAACATCATCTGGCTTTTCATCATCAATGATACCTCCACGGTATAAGTTTCCATTCCTTTCCGAACTTCACAAGTTCAAACACTTCCTGTCCAAAAATTCCTTTTCAAAAACTTCCTCTTTTGAAAACATTGACACAATGCTAGCTACATGGCCATTCAACTGTCCATATCCGAGGACGCGGCTTCTTCGAAAAAGTTGTACTCTGCAGAGGTGTACACATCCACCAGATCCAGTACACCTCCCGTGAACAATCACGGACTGTAACAACAGTATGTAAACATCAGGTATCTGATCATAACCATCCACTATGTTCAAGCTAGAATATGCCTATCTCTCAGTTGAGTTTTACCACATCCCCGGCACCGAGCTAATCCCCGCCAAGCCAGGATGCCTCAACTGATGCATCTGGAGGGAAAATTAATCCCACACTTTATATGTCTCCACGACATTCGGTTCAGAGGATCGCATCCCCTATAGCACACACTAATAAGAACAAACTTCAAGTTAAGCCCCTTGACCATGTTGGGGTAGGGTGGCAGTACGGTAAAGGTTGTCCGGCGAAGACTAGGTTATGTGTCATTTTTGAAAACACCACTTTCTCAAAAATGACCACTTCCACATTCCTCCGGAGAACAAGGATCCGCCTTTTCTCCGGGTTTTTCCGTAAAGCCTTTGTTTTGTAGAATCACAATTTTAGGGTGTCCACTTAGGGACTAGTATATTTGATGGTAATAAATACCATGTGGTGGCTTATGGGCTTGGTATTACCAAGTTTAACTATTGGCATGATAGTAACCTATAATATGGTATAGTAGTAAATTCCACATCAAAAATAGTTTTGATAATCAAGTTTTTGTAAAACTTCAGAGGTAAAACATGCATGATAGATAATGATAAGTATTGTATCAGCAAGCATCAGGATGGCTTGCCTGGTATCTCCTTGTGTCCCTGGTTTTGGAGTGACTGGGACTTGAAACAGAGCTTCACGACACTTCCTTCCTCTTCGTTTTCTAACGTCGTAAAAAGGAATAAAGGACACACATTCAGAACCAATCAAGGCAAGAAACCATACATAACAATACATACAGCAAGGAAATCTAATAATAACAAATCACACCATTATTAATGGAGGCAAACAATCAAACAAAACTACTTGGCAGAAATGCCATTTAACAAGACATCTCAAGGTTGGAGGAACATATCTCACAACCTTAATATCATGGATTCAGTGGGTGTGCCACTCTCATACCAAGATATTAATAAGCCCAAAATACACTTAGTTTCACAAGGGTGAGACTACTAAAAGTGTATAAAACATGCACAATAATAATTATGGCAATGGGTCTATCAACCCAACCACAAAAAGAAAAAGGTAGCTATGCTACTGAGCCTAAATTCACCTCAAGAATAAATAAGACACATGATTTGCAAAAGTTACTTTTACAAATCAGTGAGCCTACACAAGTGTAACAAGGTAATAGACCCCACACAAAAACACACAATTCTCATAGTGAGAACAATAGAAACAATGACAAAAAGGAGGAATCCTATTGACATGTTTCTACTAAAAGTTTGCTATGCAAGAAAGCATAACAAGTAAAATACTACAATGCAAACAAGGAAACATGTTATCATAATGGGAAATGAAAACATGTCCTCATGCAAGGATACACAATTATCTACCAAACACAAGTTGGCAGGAAAAATAATTCAATACAAAAATACTAGGGAAAACTAGTACTACTCACACATGAAGAATCAATGGATGTATTTCAATCAAGTAATTGAAATAAAACCAGAGGGTCCATGTCATAAAAACAGTAGTGAAAAACATCTATACTTGCTATAACAAAAATACCCCATTTAATAAAACAAGGCATCAATTTGCAGGGCAACTCCTACATACTAGTGGTAATAAAAAGGGCATTACTAGAGGAATCAAACAACACTCAAAGAATGTATTTTTCCTAGCAAGCCACACCTTATTATAAACACTTACAAACAGAAGCATACCCATTTTTGTTTTACCACAAAAATTCCCAAAGCAAAAATACTAAGCACTCATTAGTTATAGAACTATATGAAAGAAATACATCTAGTTTGGGGAAATAATGTTTCCACCAAAAATTCAATGAAACCAGTGGGTGTTCCACTAGCATAACAAAGAATTTAGAGGTCACAAAGCCTCTGGTCATACTTGAAAAAATTTAGCAAAAACCTAAACTAGCACCTAGTGCAATAACAATACTAGCAGAAAATAATAGGGTGCTTAAATAAGCAAGGCAATGCTACTCATGCTATTATTTTCACACAAGTGAAAAATCTAGGGGTCAAGTACTCATAAAAACATCATCAAAATGCTACTGTCCTATGAACATAACACAAAAATAGGTGGCTACACAACCACAAATGATTATGTCAAAAATTCCACACATGAGGGAATTTTTCCATAACATTTTCATAGTCATGACAAAGCTACTCATGCTTTTCTACCAATTCAAATGCAAGATAGCAGAGGTGATAACAACCCAAATTAAGTACCAACATGGTACTGGATCCAATCAACAATCCAAGTGTTTGCACATAAAGTTAACACTCAAAAATTACTATGCAAATATTAACTAGAGAATGATCATATGTTAATAATATAAATCCTATTTCTTCTCCACTCAAGTCCCAACAATCTAACATGCTAAAATAGTTAATTAACACTTATAAAACAAGTTCACACAACTTTTACATGCTAGAAAACAATATTGCAACACAAAAATATAATCACACAAATTAATTAACTAAAATGCCAAAATGGCAGAAACATGCAAAACAAAGATCTGTCCACCAAATTTTCTAGGATGCTCTAAAAATTAAACCCTTCTAGTTTGGGATAGCCCTAAACATATACAAGACCATCCAATTGAGTTTGCATCAAAAATCATTTTTAATTATTTTATAAAAATCACCAAAGTGCTCTCTGGTGTTTTACCAAATTGCATTCCATTTCAAAAATACAATAAATTTGGAAGCAAGTTTAATTGATCCTGTTAGTAAATTTCAAGGGCTTTCTAATGCAATTGGCCTCACTTCATTATGAGTTGTGAAATGAAAATGGTGCTCATTTTTGTGTTTCTGGTAGCTGTTGCCATATCATTTTTCATTTCAAATCTATTCATCCAAATGTAGATCTACAAAGTGGAGGTGGTTTAGATTTAGTTTCTTTACATCTGTGAATTTTGGTTTGGCCAAATTCCTCTTTTAGATTGCCTTTTTGAGCCCAAAGTAAACATGTATCAATCTGCAAAAATTAAAATGGAAAAGAAACATCACAGGGCCCAGATCTGAAATGGGCCGGCCAGATCTACTTCTATCGCGGCGGGATCTAGCCTGTGCCGCTGACTCGCGGGCCATCCGGCCACGCGGGCAGCCACGCGGCACGGCCGGGCCCCACTTGCCGGTTTGACCTCTCTCCCGCGCGGTCAAGCACGCGCTGACGTCGTGCGCGCGTCATCGCCGGCGGGAGAATCTCCGGCGAGGGCCTAATCGAGCGTTTTCGTTCATCAATTTTCGAATCGACAGCACCTACACGTAGTACTCAACTCGGGCTACCAAAAGAGGACATCGTCGTTTCCTGGGAGTGGCCGGAAGGCAAACGGCGACGGCGGCCCGCGGCGGCCGGACGGCGACCACGGCACGGCGTCGTTCAAGAGGGAGAGGAAGGGGGAAAAAGTGACCGCGAGGGTCGCGTGCTCACCATGAACGCGACGGAGGAGTCGGCTAGGGCGGAGAAGGCTCCTGGCGGCGGGAATAGCTCGCCGGAGCTCGCCGGCCCCGAAGACGAAAATTGGACGGCGCGAGCTCCTGGCGCCATCCCGCCTCGATTCCTCTCGCACACGGGGCCTACTCGACGAGGTGGAGGCGATGGGGACCATGGCTGCCGGCGGCGAGCTCTCCTTCGACCGATCGACGGCGAGCCTTAGACTAGGGTTTCGGTTTCTTGGGACTTTTGAGCAGAGAGAGGAGAGAGAGCTCGTGGGGGGAGAGAGAGGGGGGCATGTGGGCAGACACACTCACATGGGGGGCCTCTTATCCTCCTCGAGTTGCTTCTAGTCGAAGCCATGTCGTAGGTGTGCTGTTTCTACAGAGAGGCTAGAGGTAGGAGAAGGTGTGACTCAGCTTACACATTGGTCCCTGAAATTTTACAACTAGGTCCTTCTCTTCTCTGAAAAAGGATGTTTTCACTAAGCAAACAAGGTTTAAATTTTAAATCCTTTTGCCCAAAATTCTAATTAGTTAAGATACACAACATATGTGAAAATTGGCTCAATTAGATAAACTTGATAATTCAAAGTTGTTCAAATTTGAATTCTTACATAAATGGACATTGAATTTATTAACCTACTTAGGAGCTTCCAAAAATGATAATTTTTGGCACACATTCCTTATTTGATGTGTTCCTCATGTGGTAGAAAACTCAAGTCATTTTGAGTTACTTCATAGAACAAACTTGTTCAAATTTCAAAAAGGTGCTGTCAAGAAAACAGGGTTTTTTTGGCAACTTAAACAATTCAAAAACTTGTGCCCTTTTGGTTTTCATCCTTATTTATGATATAGAGCATGTGGTATTTATTCCATGGCCTTTGGAAAAAGTTTGTAGAACAAACTTGTTCAAAATCCCAAATGTTGCTGTGGAGAAAATTCATGTTTTCAGGGCTTTAATGGATTCAATTCTTGGTCTCCTCTTGTGTGTGTTCCTTATTTGATATAAGGAAGCAATGGTATTAATTTCAGCTCATTTTAATAATTTTCCAATAGTAACTTGTTTTAGTTTTCTGTTTCTGGAAATATTGGAATTTCTATTTAATAAAGCACTTGGCTTTTCTTTAGCAATGCTTTGCCAAAATATTTATGTGACTAGAGATAGCAAGTCAATGCTCTCTAATACTTTTGTTTTTAAGCTTGCAAGGTTGGAAAAACATTTGATAATATTTTGGTGAAGCATTTAGGAATGCCTCTTTTTCTGATAATCTTTTAGGGAAATTTATTAAGTGTTTCATCTTTCTTAATTTGGGTCTTGGAATAATATTCAACATGTATGGGAATCATAAGATAGTTTTGGAAAACTCTTTGATCAATATTTACTTTAGAAAATATTGTCAAAGTCATTGGAACAATATGTTGAATATTTTTAGTTTACTGCTTTGCTATCCTTTTTAAGTTTGTTTAGTTGCACTTAAACAAACACAAACAAACACAACCAAGGTTTATTAGTCAAGCAATTAGCAAAACAACTGTGTTAACAGGTATTCCAAAATTGGGATGTGACAGGTCTTCCCCCCTTAAAAAGAATCTCGTCCCCGAGATTCGCAAGCGAGGACTAAGGGAGGGCCAACAAACACCATGTTAGTGTTGGAGTGCCGGCGCTTCCCCCCTTTGACTTTTCTTGGGAGGCAGGGTACTTCCCTAAATTAGCAAATTCTTTTCACGGGAGTTGGGTGTCATACTAAAAACCTTAGATCCAAACACCCGTCTTCCAGAAAATCTCTAATTATCAATTCACTCAACCGCCAATTTTTAAAATTTCTGATAACGTCACTACAAAATTAAGGTTAGTGCAGAACTACCTGGAAACGTACCGTCAATTATTTACACGAGTTCCTAGCTATATCCCACATCTTACATAACACATATGGAGTGGTGTACCACTCTCATAATAAGGTATATAAGAAGCTAAAAATATAGCTTGTGGGTGCAAAGGTTAGGTTGCTAAGGTAAAACAAACAGACAGAACAATACCCATGGCAGTGGTTATTACCCACCACAAGAAACTATCACTTAATATGTTCATGATTTTAGTTGAATGTTTTTAGTTTCCTAAGATACTCTTAAGCACCATCATAACACAAGTATAAACTCATGCTATGGTAAAACATTTAAACAAAATCCAACGAGCAAGCAAACAACACCATAGATAAATAGACTATTTATTCACTAGGTTATTGTTTATTAGAGGTTTTGGAATTCATCAATCATGAACAATTAGCAAACAACCAGTAGCTAACAACCAATTAATACAATCATAAAGATACTCTAAAATACCATCTTCACACAAGATAAAAACTCCTATTTCACAGACATAATAAAAGGTCTGCACAAATAACACACTAGTATGAAAATCTACACCAGCATGCTATAAGAGATAATCATATCCTATAACCATAGAACATGAAACTAAATAATTCATGGCATGTTAACAGAATTAATAACTTCCTAAACATGCTATATCAACACATATACCCATAAAATAAAAAGAGGGTAATACTAGAGCAAAAATCACCATTTTCTAGTGGTGAAACTAGTTTCACTCTAGAGAAGCGAACAATGCTATCATGATGTTTAAACTTAAACAAGCAAGTCATGAATATAAATGTACCTAATAACAGTACACAAAACTTACTCATGTTAGTAATCACAAACATCAAAACAATCCCATGATACAACTATTAAACATGCATAAATTAATTCTAGCAATTTATGTTTTTCTTAAACAATTACTAGAAAACAAGCAAGGTATAACTCACACAACCAGTAGCTATGCAATTAATGAAAAGTTATCTAAACCTTTTCAAAAATCCATACACTCAATTTAAAATTATTCACAAACAATCTACCAATCAAGAGGAATTTATTTTATTTGCGAACAATTTAATTTTAGCACACGATAGTGAAACATTTCTTAACATGATACCCCTAAGGAATATTATGCTAACAAAAGGATCACACCTAAACATATTAGTATTTACTAATAAGAAACAAACTTCTCACTTGCATAGGTGAAAACAAACCATTATATTTTCCATGGTGGAAAATAGAAATCAATCACATAGTGAAAACATGCTATTTTCACACATGTGTATGGTTGGGGATTTTCATCCTCAAGCCAAAAAGCAATGGGACCAGTGGGCTATGGCCTACTAATACCAAGGAAAATAGGTACTAAGCCTTTGGTTACTCATGAAAAACTTTGCATACAAGATAAAAATATAAGGCTATTTAATCTAGTGAAACATTACTAGTGCATATTGATAGCAATGCTTACACATGCTTTACTATTAAGAGACATGCAAGCTAACATAGGTACAAGCATCAAAATAACAGTACCTAAATGGTACTGGACTCAAAGAAAACATAGCACAAAATTTACTAAGAAAGTATACACAGATTTAGCTCTCACAATACTTTCAAATAATAAACTAGAAGGTAACAAATACTATTTCATTTTTATTCAAGTTTTTCCAATCATGCACACACTTTCTAGGGTAGATTTATTGTAATAAAACAACATAATAACAAGCCCTAACAAGTACATATAAGTTAGGAAGCAAGATTGAATAAAACACAAATTTATTTCAATCAAGAGCACACAAAGAAACAAAAATAGGAAAACTGTTGTTTCCTAGATCTATCATAACCGCTCCATCGTTTACTTAATTTTCTAAACCCCGAATTTCATAGTATCTACAACGTCTACTAAGATTTGGTTTCCAAAGTAGATACACCTAATATCTTATTCACTAGTAAACGAATAGGTCATCATCTTATTTTCTCGTGACTTCTCCTTTTTACCAACTACATTAAAAAGTGTCGTAAGTCACTTAATTTCTTGGTTTAGAGAGAGTTGTCAGTAGTTCACATGCATTGGTTAGGTGTCAACCTAAGATTTGACCAAGCATGCTAGTCTTTAGCTTTTCTATTAAATAATGTTTGTCCGACAAGATATGGTTAGCGTCATACGTCGAATATTGAATTGTGCTCTTTTGATTGGCGTCTGAGGGGGTTGCGCATCATGGCATGTGAAGACTTCTTTTGCACCTTTCTCCAGAGGAGGGAGGTATATAACTTTTAAAAGGGGATTTCTCTTATTTGGTCTTTTAAAAGGGAACATAACAAAAAAAGTGCGACATTTAGCCAACAAGGTAAAAAGAGTCTTTTGCAAACAGACAAACATAAAGGTTTTGGTTAGTATTGGTTGGTTTTCTTCACGCCTTTTCTTCTTTGAGGGTTGTCATTGTTGGAGCTTTATCTGTTGGAGTGCATCACTGGTAGCAACCTATCAGCTCGTGTGGCTTGAGGGTCCTCTATTATTAGGCCCAAAGGTGCTTTCATTGATTGTGGGGGAGATGGTGGTGGTTCACGACGGGTCGCATTATGAAGCGATGTAACACCTGGGGTGTTACCTGTTTGTTTGTTTGCATCATATGCATCACATTGCATTGCACCATGTTTGCATCACAACTGGAAATTTCAAATCAATTTAAACTTTCACCCTTGCCCAAAATTTCCAATTTCAAACTTGCAAACTACACCCTTCATTTGTTCTTCAATAGTTTGAAAATTGTTTAATCCAATTTCTTGTTAATAACTTCCCCCCTCTTGTTAAAACCCTAATGGCTAACTCAAAAGTTTAAACCAAATCATTCTTTGAACTGTTGGGTTTAATCAAACAACTATTTTCAATTAATTAATTAAATCACCTCCATCTTCTAATCAAATGCCTCAACCATAACCACTTTTGAATTCATAACTTAACAAGTCAATCAACTAATTTTCAATCAAATTAAATCTTAGGGGTAACCCTATTTAAAAGCATGTTTTTATAATGGTTTATTAATATTGAAAATCCTCTAAATTGGTTTCAAATACAAACTTTATTTTAAATATCAAAATTTTGAAATCAAATCTTGGAAATGTATTTCTAATTACCTAAATAACCTACCCTAAATTTACTGGAATTTTCCCTAAACAAAATCTATCCATTTTTCTTCCAAATCTGTTTTCAGGAAAAAAAAAATATAAAAATAAATAAATCAGAAAGGAAAAGAAAGGAGACACCAACTAACCTATCTACCCAACGTAGCCCATCTAGCCCAACCCAGTACCACGACCCAGTCCACCCCCGACGTCATCCCCCTGCTCCCCGTCGCTGTCTCTGCAGAAAAGCAGACAGAGAGCACGCAGCACCACCACCTGCCCCGATCCTCCCTTATCTTTCCCCTCCTCCACGCCTCCCTCAACCACTCCACCTTCCTCCTCCCCAAGCCAGGATCTCTCTTCTTCCATCGCCGCCATCCCCTCCTTTCTGCTCGAGCTTTGCTCTGTTCTTCTGAACCATCGACAGAACCTCACCACAGACCGCCACCTGCCTCCCTCACTCGCCGGTAGCCCGACCACCTCGAGGGGCAACTGACCCCGGGAATGGACCCGCGGCAGTCCCCGGCGTCTCCCCGTCCTTTCTTCGCTTGCCGGGATCGCCAGTGGAGGCCGCGCCGTCGCCGGCCTTCTTCCTCGCCGCTGCACCGACTTCTGCATCGACAGCAAACAGCAGGTGCTCGCCTGCCCTTCCCTCTCTCCCTGTCCGTCTCCACGATCCCCACACCACGCACGCCCAGCACCGCACGCGCACGGCCGCGCGGACAGCCGCAGCGAGCAGCGGCTAGTCGCCGGCGTCGAACTCTGCTCCGTCAAGTTCGGTTTCTGAATCTCTGTGTCGAAAATTCAGTTAACCTCAGTAAGCAAAGTTATCCTCCGTCGCACATGTATCTGTCAACGAACTCGAGCCCAGCCGCACTGGCACGCCACGCCGTGCGCGAGCCCCGCCTCGCGGGTTCGAACCCCGTGGGGAGCACTTCGCTCCACCCATTTTCGCTTTTTTTCCGCGCGGTGGCGGGTCCACCCGTCGGTGACCCCCACGCCGAGTCAGCTGCCACCCGCGCAGCGTCAGCGCCGCGTGGCCCTCGGGCCCGCGCGTCAGTGGCCGCGGCTAGGGTGCTGCGCGGTAACTAAATCGTTTAACCCATTTTTCTGTTATTTCATAATTCAATTAAATAGCAGAATTCAAACCAAACTTCAAAATTCAATATCTTTTGCTCTGTAATTCCAATAAATGCAAACTTTATATGTTTTCTGATCCAAATCTTCTAATCTTTCCAAATATCCAACTTGTGTTCTGTTTTGAACTTTCAAATTGCAATTCAAATTCAAATTTAAATCATTCAATTGTATTTTGCTAAATTCAATAACTATTTCATCCTTAATCCAATAAATGCAAATAAAATATGTTTTCAATACCATTTCATCTCACCTTTTCAAATATAATTTTTGTTTTCTGTTTTGAGTAATTAAAATTGCTTAAACAATTTGAATCTTGTTTAATTCAATTAAAAATTGTTTAATATTGTTTAATTCATAATTAAATAATCCTAAGTCCAATTTCAAAATGTGAAACATGTAATCCAACTAAAATTTGATAACCTTTTCCAATATCAACTTTGTTAATTGTTTTGAACATTTTAAATGGGTGAAAACAACAAGTACTTGTGTGTCCCCTTTAAGGCACCCAAAATTTCCCTAAGTTAACAAATAAAATTCTAAAATGCTACACCCTATCTTAAATTGTTTCTAATGTTGTTATTTTGCTGTTTCCCTTTTGCATGCATCATACTAAACCACCAGCACCTGTTGATTAGTTGGAAAACAAATAACCTAACCAAAATCCCTGGGCTTTTCATATGCAACTCAAATTGCATATGGGTCCCTTTAAATCTGTTTATCTTGTCAACTAGTTTATTTCTATGCATCAATTAAATTGTCATGCATCCATGTCTTGATCATGCTGGATCTTTTGCCGTAGTAGTAATTGTTGCATCCGGTGTTTGTTCGAGGTTCGTTGCTTCTTCCCGGATAGGACGTTGAGATGATGTGAGCAACGACAAGTTCTGCTACCTTGCGGGATCTCAGGCAAGTATACTCACTTGCATGCCACATGGCTGCCTTTCATCACTTGTTACCGATTCTTTCCGTTGATTCTTTTCTGCTAGCCTTAGTGGTAGTTGTTTCTGTTACGAACCCATCACATGAATCCCTTAACCTTGATATTGCCTCACCTCCATACCTACAGCCTTTGTTTGTGCCTGTTCTTATCTAGCATGCTTAGGTTGTTTTGCTCGAGTCTGTTACCCGTTACTTTCTGTTATTACTCCGTTATGTTATGGGGGCTCGATGTTTAATCAATCAATCAATCATGCTAATGTTGCTATTAATAATAAATTTGATGATAAGGCACCGGCAGGAGGCCCTTTGTGGTTTTGAGGCCTGCTAGTGTCGACCCTAATAGGAAAAGGGTCTTGTCTACTGATCCATGATGAGCGCACTACCCGCATTTGGGGAGTATGGGCTCCCCCTCAGTTTGACCCGATTCGCATCTCGTCCAAATCGCCTCATTTAGTTCGGGTTTTCCATTTGCTGCATGCATGATTTTGCGAGCCCTTGGATCCCGGGTGGAACTTTCGTAGTCGGCATATAGGGGGACACGGTCTTAGAGTGCTATGAGGGTCCATTTTCTTCTGGGCCCGAGTAGCCGTGCGCCCAAGGTGCTTTGGGCTTGATGCGAAGAAGGGTTGGATTGTGTTGAGTGCCCCGCTTGGTGGGAGGCATTCCATCTGGCGGGATATTCATGAGTGTGGTTACTATGGTGCACCCCTGCAGGGTAAATCTTCTCGAGAAGCCGTGTTTTCCGCGGTTATGGATTACTTGGTGAAAGTACTGGCTAACAAGTACTCAGGACAACTTAAACATAATGATCAACCATGATATACCCACTGATTAACAACTTGACTAGTGACAGGTTTATTCACACAATAACTTGATTCACCTTTAATACAACTGTGTGAGTTATCCTCGGATTGCTTCTTTGGCTAAAGGGGCGAGGTCCAGGATGGGTTTGTTTGGATTTACTTTCAGTTGGTTACAACTACTCGATCTTATCCCCTTTCTGATAGTTGGAAGTAATAGAATCTCTGTAGTTGGTTAGTGCAGCCTGTTGTCGCTTATTTGCAATAACCCCTTCCTTTCCGTTGATCCTAAAGTATTTGTATCTTGTGATGATTGGCTACGCCGGTATTCTTGTGAATATGGGTTTTATCCCCCTTGCCAGTACTTAACCGTACTGACCCACGAATCTCTTTCGTGGCTGCAAATTCCAAATTGCAGTCAACAGGTTTGAAGTCTGACGACGTTAGCTTGGGAATCCCTCCGGCTTGGCCTGGGCAGGGATTGGACGCCTTCGGTTATCTTCAGGACTCTTAGTCCAATTTGGATCTTGTCCGTAGACGGACGATTGTTTCTTCCGCTGTTATTTGGATCTTTGTAATGTATCAGTTGTAACCCTGGCTAGTTTGAGTCATCTTGTATCTATCTGTGTCTGTTGTAATTGTGGATTATTCGTGAACTATTGTAATGTTATCATAAATGGCAACCTGGAATCGGTTATTATGCGGATTTGGCGGGAATGCTGAAATCTGCATAGTGCCCGATCTCGGGGCGTCACAAATGGTATCAGAGCCTTGGTTCCGATTCCCGAGATTGTTTCGATACGAATGGTTATCGAAGCAACGGGTCCGCAAAGCCTATAGGTTAACCTCGCTAACGGTCGTTGTTTCTAGAGTGTCAAAAGCTATTTCTGCTAAACTATTTTGGAAAAACATCTCAATAGGATTCTTGTTTTCTCCTTACCCCTATTCTATTTCCCCTCCCATCTTATTTGTTTTGGAGTCTCCCCTCTTGTCTATCTTTCAAAGTGTTAGGATCCTACGTGGGTGGACGTTTCCTGAGCCTTTAACCTAATAGGTTCGATCATCGGAAGATTCCTGGTGGAAGAACATCGTCGTCAGCCCGAGCAAGAATCTCTTGTTAGTGGTGTCGAGGAGATCAACCGGAAGCACGAAGAATCGATAGTCTAACTTCTTTCCCCTCCCGGGTTAGCAGGTGGATTGCGAGGGCGCAATCCCTTGTTAGTGGTGTCGTCTGTAACACCTGGGGTGTTACCTGTTTGTTTGTTTGCATCATATGCATCACATTGCATTGCACCATGTTTGCATCACAACTGGAAATTTCAAATCAATTTAAACTTTCACCCTTGCCCAAAATTTCCAATTTCAAACTTGCAAACTACACCCTTCATTTGTTCTTCAATAGTTTGAAAATTGTTTAATCCAATTTCTTGTTAATAACTTCCCCCCTCTTGTTAAAACCCTAATGGCTAACTCAAAAGTTTAAACCAAATCATTCTTTGAACTGTTGGGTTTAATCAAACAACTATTTTCAATTAATTAATTAAATCACCTCCATCTTCTAATCAAATGCCTCAACCATAACCACTTTTGAATTCATAACTTAACAAGTCAATCAACTAATTTTCAATCAAATTAAATCTTAGGGGTAACCCTATTTAAAAGCATGTTTTTATAATGGTTTATTAATATTGAAAATCCTCTAAATTGGTTTCAAATACAAACTTTATTTTAAATATCAAAATTTTGAAATCAAATCTTGGAAATGTATTTCTAATTACCTAAATAACCTACCCTAAATTTACTGGAATTTTCCCTAAACAAAATCTATCCATTTTTCTTCCAAATCTGTTTTCAGGAAAAAAAAATATAAAAATAAATAAATCAGAAAGGAAAGGAAAGGAGACACCAACTAACCTATCTACCCAACGTAGCCCATCTAGCCCAACCCAGTACCACGACCCAGTCCACCCCCGACGTCATCCCCCTGCTCCCCGTCGCTGTCTCTGCAGAAAAGCAGACAGAGAGCACGCAGCACCACCACCTGCCCCGATCCTCCCTTATCTTTCCCCTCCTCCACGCCTCCCTCAACCACTCCACCTTCCTCCTCCCCAAGCCAGGATCTCTCTTCTTCCATCGCCGCCATCCCCTCCTTTCTGCTCGAGCTTTGCTCTGTTCTTCTGAACCATCGACAGAACCTCACCACAGACCGCCACCTGCCTCCCTCACTCGCCGGTAGCCCGACCACCTCGAGGGGCAACTGACCCCGGGAATGGACCCGCGGCAGTCCCCGGCGTCTCCCCGTCCTTTCTTCGCTTGCCGGGATCGCCAGTGGAGGCCGCGCCGTCGCCGGCCTTCTTCCTCGCCGCTGCACCGACTTCTGCATCGACAGCAAACAGCAGGTGCTCGCCTGCCCTTCCCTCTCTCCCTGTCCGTCTCCACGATCCCCACACCACGCACGCCCAGCACCGCACGCGCACGGCCGCGCGGACAGCCGCAGCGAGCAGCGGCTAGTCGCCGGCGTCGAACTCTGCTCCGTCAAGTTCGGTTTCTGAATTTCTGTGTCGAAAATTCAGTTAACCTCAGTAAGCAAAGTTATCCTCCGTCGCACATGTATCTGTCAACGAACTCGAGCCCAGCCGCACTGGCACGCCACGCCGTGCGCGAGCCCCGCCTCGCGGGTTCGAACCCCGTGGGGAGCACTTCGCTCCACCCATTTTCGCTTTTTTTCCGCGCGGTGGCGGGTCCACCCGTCGGTGACCCCCACGCCGAGTCAGCTGCCACCCGCGCAGCGTCAGCGCCGCGTGGCCCTCGGGCCCGCGCGTCAGTGGCCGCGGCTAGGGTGCTGCGCGGTAACTAAATCGTTTAACCCATTTTTCTGTTATTTCATAATTCAATTAAATAGCAGAATTCAAACCAAACTTCAAAATTCAATATCTTTTGCTCTGTAATTCCAATAAATGCAAACTTTATATGTTTTCTGATCCAAATCTTCTAATCTTTCCAAATATCCAACTTGTGTTCTGTTTTGAACTTTCAAATTGCAATTCAAATTCAAATTTAAATCATTCAATTGTATTTTGCTAAATTCAATAACTATTTCATCCTTAATCCAATAAATGCAAATAAAATATGTTTTCAATACCATTTCATCTCACCTTTTCAAATATAATTTTTGTTTTCTGTTTTGAGTAATTAAAATTGCTTAAACAATTTGAATCTTGTTTAATTCAATTAAAAATTGTTTAATATTGTTTAATTCATAATTAAATAATCCTAAGTCCAATTTCAAAATGTGAAACATGTAATCCAACTAAAATTTGATAACCTTTTCCAATATCAACTTTGTTAATTGTTTTGAACATTTTAAATGGGTGAAAACAACAAGTACTTGTGTGTCCCCTTTAAGGCACCCAAAATTTCCCTAAGTTAACAAATAAAATTCTAAAATGCTACACCCTATCTTAAATTGTTTCTAATGTTGTTATTTTGCTGTTTCCCTTTTGCATGCATCATACTAAACCACCAGCACCTGTTGATTAGTTGGAAAACAAATAACCTAACCAAAATCCCTGGGCTTTTCATATGCAACTCAAATTGCATATGGGTCCCTTTAAATCTGTTTATCTTGTCAACTAGTTTATTTCTATGCATCAATTAAATTGTCATGCATCCATGTCTTGATCATGCTGGATCTTTTGCCGTAGTAGTAATTGTTGCATCCGGTGTTTGTTCGAGGTTCGTTGCTTCTTCCCGGATAGGACGTTGAGATGATGTGAGCAACGACAAGTTCTGCTACCTTGCGGGATCTCAGGCAAGTATACTCACTTGCATGCCACATGGCTGCCTTTCATCACTTGTTACCGATTCTTTCCGTTGATTCTTTTCTGCTAGCCTTAGTGGTAGTTGTTTCTGTTACGAACCCATCACATGAATCCCTTAACCTTGATATTGCCTCACCTCCATACCTACAGCCTTTGTTTGTGCCTGTTCTTATCTAGCATGCTTAGGTTGTTTTGCTCGAGTCTGTTACCCGTTACTTTCTGTTATTACTCCGTTATGTTATGGGGGCTCGATGTTTAATCAATCAATCAATCATGCTAATGTTGCTATTAATAATAAATTTGATGATAAGGCACCGGCAGGAGGCCCTTTGTGGTTTTGAGGCCTGCTAGTGTCGACCCTAATAGGAAAAGGGTCTTGTCTACTGATCCATGATGAGCGCACTACCCGCATTTGGGGAGTATGGGCTCCCCCTCAGTTTGACCCGATTCGCATCTCGTCCAAATCGCCTCATTTAGTTCGGGTTTTCCATTTGCTGCATGCATGATTTTGCGAGCCCTTGGATCCCGGGTGGAACTTTCGTAGTCGGCATATAGGGGGACACGGTCTTAGAGTGCTATGAGGGTCCATTTTCTTCTGGGCCCGAGTAGCCGTGCGCCCAAGGTGCTTTGGGCTTGATGCGAAGAAGGGTTGGATTGTGTTGAGTGCCCCGCTTGGTGGGAGGCATTCCATCTGGCGGGATATTCATGAGTGTGGTTACTATGGTGCACCCCTGCAGGGTAAATCTTCTCGAGAAGCCGTGTTTTCCGCGGTTATGGATTACTTGGTGAAAGTACTGGCTAACAAGTACTCAGGACAACTTAAACATAATGATCAACCATGATATACCCACTGATTAACAACTTGACTAGTGACAGGTTTATTCACACAATAACTTGATTCACCTTTAATACAACTGTGTGAGTTATCCTCGGATTGCTTCTTTGGCTAAAGGGGCGAGGTCCAGGATGGGTTTGTTTGGATTTACTTTCAGTTGGTTACAACTACTCGATCTTATCCCCTTTCTGATAGTTGGAAGTAATAGAATCTCTGTAGTTGGTTAGTGCAGCCTGTTGTCGCTTATTTGCAATAACCCCTTCCTTTCCGTTGATCCTAAAGTATTTGTATCTTGTGATGATTGGCTACGCCGGTATTCTTGTGAGTATGGGTTTTATCCCCCTTGCCAGTACTTAACCGTACTGACCCACGAATCTCTTTCGTGGCTGCAAATTCCAAATTGCAGTCAACAGGTTTGAAGTCTGACGACGTTAGCTTGGGAATCCCTCCGGCTTGGCCTGGGCAGGGATTGGACGCCTTCGGTTATCTTCAGGACTCTTAGTCCAATTTGGATCTTGTCCGTAGACGGACGATTGTTTCTTCCGCTGTTATTTGGATCTTTGTAATGTATCAGTTGTAACCCTGGCTAGTTTGAGTCATCTTGTATCTATCTGTGTCTGTTGTAATTGTGGATTATTCGTGAACTATTGTAATGTTATCATAAATGGCAACCTGGAATCGGTTATTATGCGGATTTGGCGGGAATGCTGAAATCTGCATAGTGCCCGATCTCGGGGCGTCACAAGCGAAAACAAGTATAAGTCTAAGCAACAAATTCTTGTTTTTGAATACTATACAAACATTTTTGCTTGCAAAATTTTTAACAAGAGGCGATTCAAAAACAAGAGCGGGGCAAGCACAAATCTGCAAATTTTGAGCACCCCACAAACATATAGAAGCCTAGATGAATCAAATTCTACACCACACAATAGCACAAAGTCCTACGGACACACATAAGCAAGCCAAAACACACAAGCAAGGCTCCATTGGAGCTACGTCGGGTAAGGCGACTCATGGAGTCATCGCTAAATTACTCCAAACTAGACTGATCCAAAATCCTAGAAGTGGCTGAAGAACTATATCTACTTCTGACCATCATCACTGTAGAGCTAGGCAATTATTTTGGTCTCTCGGGACATCGGCAAGTATACAAGTTTTTGTATGAAAACAAGATAAATAGAAGTAAAGTTTTGATAAAACTTTATGCAACAATCTGTTTTTGAAACTCCAACTATTTTCTGGACAGAAAACTTCAAATACGAGAGATGTTTCAAAAACAGAGCGGAGCAGTTGTAAACAAGTAAGAAATAAACTCTTAACCGAGAGAGATACTAACTCTGTAAGGCCCGCCCTTCGAACCACTGTTCAAGGACGCCCTTGATATGCATATAGAATCTTTTGAAAAGATAATAAGGAGGGTAAAATATACTAAAATTCCCTTAGATAAAAATAATGTAGATAGTAAATAGGTTTTTACTCAAAAATACTTTTCTTTCCTATCTGACGTCCATGCTAACTAAGGTCTCCTAAGGTCGGGATGGCTCTGATACCAACTCTGTAAGGACCCCAGACCGGCAGTCTGAAACCCTACGTATGCATACATTCACGATCCCAGAAAGATCAGTCGTGAACAACATACACAGTTGGCACACAGAAATACATCATCCATTACACGAATACATAAAGGTATTACACAAATGATCACATGATCAAGTTTAAAGCAACTGCCAAAAGGGCAGGAAATTAACAAACACAGCGGAAGACAAATAAAACACAACGTAGTTGAGCCCAAGTCACGCCTTAACCTACAGGCTGCTGACCCGGAGACGATCCTAGTTCGCAAAGCCGTCAACTCCGTACTTCTCTTCATAGATATCCTTCGGAGGCTCCTTCTCCAAATCTGGTAAGTAGATACCAGGGGCGAAACCATAATGAGTACATTTGAATGTACTCAGCAAGACATCCATCATGTCACTTACCAAACATGCAACTATGCTTATATGGTGGAATAGGTAGGCTATAAATAGGGTTCACTACCAATGGTGTTCATATATGATGACACCACAGTTGCAGTCAGGTTAATCTGTATCTTCGTTGAAGAAGATACTTCAGAAGAAAATAATATAGTTGTATTTCTCTTGTAGATATCACATGTACAAGAGGTTTTGTAAAGCTTTGTTAAAGAATATTTTCTCTTTGCAAAACTTCTTGGAATCAGTTTCCAGAATTCTTGCTTAGAGTAGAAAAGGTTTTCTTTGCAAAACGTTTTGTTTTGTATAACATCATCTGGCTTTTCATCATCAATGATACCTCCACGGTATAAGTTTCCATTCCTTTCCGAACTTCACAAGTTCAAACACTTCCTGTCCAAAAATTCCTTTTCAAAAACTTCCTCTTTTGAAAACATTGACACAATGCTAGCTACATGGCCATTCAACTGTCCATATCCGAGGACGCGGCTTCTTCGAAAAAGTTGTACTCTGCAGAGGTGTACACATCCACCAGATCCAGTACACCTCCCGTGAACAATCACGGACTGTAACAACAGTATGTAAACATCAGGTATCTGATCATAACCATCCACTATGTTCAAGCTAGAATATGCCTATCTCTCAGTTGAGTTTTACCACATCCCCGGCACCGAGATAATCCCCGCCAAGCCAGGATGCCTCAACTGATGCATCCGGAGGGAAAATTAATCCCACACTTTATATGTCTCCACGACATTCGGTTCAGAGGATCGCATCCCCTATAGCACATTGAGATAGCACACACTAATAAGAACAAACTTCAAGTTAAGCCCCTCGCCCATGTTGGGGTAGGGTGGCAGTACGGTAAAGGTTGTCCGGCGAAGACTAGGTTATGTGTCATTTTTGAAAACACCACTTTCTCAAAAATGACCACTTCCACATTCCTCCGGAGAACAAGGATCCGCCTTTTCTCCGGGTTTTTCCGTAAAGCCTTTGTTTTGTAGAATCACAATTTTAGGGTGTCCACTTAGGGACTAGTATATTTGATGGTAATAAATACCATGTGGTGGCTTATGGGCTTGGTATTACCAAGTTTAACTATTGGCATGATAGTAACCTATAATATGGTATAGTAGTAAATTCCACATCAAAAATAGTTTTGATAATCAAGTTTTTGTAAAACTTCAGAGGTAAAACATGCATGATAGATAATGATAAGTATTGTATCAGCAAGCATCAGGATGGCTTGCCTGGTATCTCCTTGTGTCCCTGGTTTTGGAGTGACTGGGACTTGAAACAGAGCTTCACGACACTTCCTTCCTCTTCGTTTTCTAACGTCGTAAAAAGGAATAAAGGACACACATTCAGAACCAATCAAGGCAAGCAACCATACATAACAATACATACAGCAAGGAAATCTAATAATAACAAATCACACCATTATTAATGGAGGCAAACAATCAAACAAAACTACTTGGCAGAAATGCCATTTAACAAGACATCTCAAGGTTGGAGGAACATATCTCACAACCTTAATATCATGGATTCAGTGTGTGTGCCACTCTCATACCAAGATATTAATAAGCCCAAAATACACTTAGTTTCACAAGGGTGAGACTACTAAAAGTGTATAAAACATGCACAATAATAATTATGGCAATGGGTCTATCAACCCAACCACAAAAAGAAAAAGGTAGCTATGCTACTGAGCCTAAATTCACCTCAAGAATAAATAAGACACATGATTTGCAAAAGTTACTTTTACAAATCAGTGAGCCTACACAAGTGTAACAAGGTAATAGACCCCACACAAAAACACACAATTCTCATAGTGAGAACAATAGAAACAATGACAAAAAGGAGGAATCCTATTGACATGTTTCTACTAAAAGTTTGCTATGCAAGAAAGCATAACAAGTAAAATACTACAATGCAAACAAGGAAACATGTTATCATAATGGGAAATGAAAACATGTCCTCATGCAAGGATACACAATTATCTACCAAACACAAGTTGGCAGGAAAAATAATTCAATACAAAAATACTAGGGAAAACTAGTACTACTCACACATGAAGAATCAATGGATGTATTTCAATCAAGTAATTGAAATAAAACCAGAGGGTCCATGTCATAAAAACAGTAGTGAAAAACATCTATACTTGCTATAACAAAAATACCCCATTTAATAAAACAAGGCATCAATTTGCAGGGCAACTCCTACATACTAGTGGTAATAAAAAGGGCATTACTAGAGGAATCAAACAACACTCAAAGAATGTATTTTTCCTAGCAAGCCACACCTTATTATAAACACTTACAAACAGAAGCATACCCATTTTTGTTTTAGCACAAAAATTCCCAAAGCAAAAATACTAAGCACTCATTAGTTATAGAACTATATGAAAGAAATACATCTAGTTTGGGGAAATAATGTTTCCACCAAAAATGCAATGAAACCAGTGGGTGTTCCACTAGCATAACAAAGCATTTAGAGGTCACAAAGCCTCTGGTAATACTTGACAAAAATTAGCAAAAACCTAAACTAGCACCTAGTGCAATAACAATACTAGCAGAAAATAATAGGGTGCTTAAATAAGCAAGGCAATGCTACTCATGCTATTATTTTCACACAAGTGAAAAATCTAGGGGTCAAGTACTCATAAAAACATCATCAAAATGCTACTGGTCCTATGAACATAACACAAAAATAGGTGGCTACACAACCACAAATGATTATGTCAAAAATTCCACACATGAGGGAATTTTTCCATAACATTTTCATAGTCATGACAAAGCTACTCATGCTTTTCTACCAATTAAAATACAAGATAGCAGAGGTGATAACAACCCAAATTAAGTACCAACATGGTACTGGATCCAATCAACAATCCAAGTGTTTGCACATAAAGTTAACACTCAAAAATTACTATGCAAATATTAACTAGAGAATGATCATATGTTAATAATATAAATCCTATTTCTTCTCCACTCAAGTCCACACAATCTAACATGCTAAAATAGTTAAGTAACACTAATAAAACAAGTTCACACAACTTTTACATGCTAGAAAACAATATTGCAACACAAAAATATAATCACACAAATTAATTAACTAAAATGCCAAAATGGCAGAAACATGCAAAACAAAGATCTGTCCACCAAATTTTCTAGGATGCTCTAAAAATTAAACCCTTCTAGTTTTGGATAGCCCTAAACATATACAAGACCATCCAATTGAGTTTGCATCAAAAATCATTTCTAATTATTTTATAAAAATCACCAAAGTGCTCTCTGGTGTTTTACCAAATTGCATTCCATTTCAAAAATACAATAAATTTGGAAGCAAGGTTAATTGATCCTGTTAGTAAATTTCAAGGGCTTTCTAATGCAATTGGCCTCACTTCATTCTGAGTTGTGAAATGAAAATGGTGCTCATTTTGGTGTTTCTGGTATCTGTTGCCATATCATTTTTCATTTCAAATCTATTCATCCAAATGTAGATCTACAAAGTGGAGGTGGTTTATATTTAGTTTCTTTACATCTGTGAATTTTTTTTTGGCCAAATTCCTCTTTTAGATTGCCTTTTTGAGCCAAAAGTAAACATGTATCAATCTGCAAAAATTAAAATGGAAAAGAAACATCACAGGGCCCAGATCTGAAATGGGCCGGCCAGATCTACTTCTATCGCGGCAGGATCTAGCCTGTGCCGCTGACTCGCGGCCCATCCGGCCACGCGGGCAGCCACGCGGCACGGCCGGGCCCCACTTGCCGGTTTGACCTCTCTCCCGCGCGGTCAAGCACGCGCTGACGTCGTGCGCGCGTCATCGCCGGCGGGAGAATCTCCGGCGAGGGCCTAATCGAGCGTTTTCGTTCATCAATTTTCGAATCGACAGCACCTACACGTAGTACTCAACTCGGGCTACCAAAAGAGGACATCGTCGTTTCCTGGGAGTGGCCGGAAGGCAAACGGCGACGGCGGCCCGCGGCGGCCGGACGGCGACCACGGCACGGCGTCGTTCAAGAGGGAGAGGGAGGGGGAAAAAGTGACCGCGAGGGTCGCGTGCTCACCATGAACGCGACGGAGGAGTCGGCTAGGGCGGAGAAGGCTCCTGGCGGCGGGAATAGCTCGCCGGAGCTCGCCGGCCCCGAAGACGAAAATTGGACGGCGCGGGCTCCTGGCGCCATCCCGCCTCGATTCCTCTCGCACACGGGGCCTACTCGACGAGGTGGAGGCGATGGGGACCATGGCTGCCGGCGGCGAGCTCTCCTTCGACCGATCGACGGCGAGCCTTAGACTAGGGTTTCGGTTTCTTGGGACTTTTGAGCAGAGAGAGGAGAGAGAGCTCGTGGGGGGAGAGAGAGGGGGGCATGTGGGCAGACACACTCACATGGGGGGCCTCTTATCCTCCTCGAGTTGCTTCTAGTCGAAGCCATGTCGTAGGTGTGCTGTTTCTACAGAGAGGCTAGAGGTAGGAGAAGGTGTGACTCAGCTTACACATTGGTCCCTGAAATTTTACAAATAGGTCCTTCTCTTCTCTGAAAAAGGATGTTTTCACTAAGCAAACAAGGTTTAAATTTTAAATCCTTTTGCCCGAAATTCTAATTAGTTAAGATACACAACATATGTGAAAATTGGCTCAATTAGATAAACTTGATAATTCAAAGTTGTTCAAATTTGAATTCTTACATAAATGGACATTGAATTTATTAACCTACTTAGGAGCTTCCAAAAATGATAATTTTTGGCACACATTCCTTACTTGATCTGTTCCTTATGTGGTAGAAAATTCAAGTCATTTTGAGTTACTTCATAGAACAAACTTGTTCAAATTTCAAAAAGGTGCTGTCAAGAAAACAGGGTTTTTTGGCAACTTAAACAATTCAAAAACTTGTGCCCTTTTGGTTTTCATCCTTATTTATGATATAGAGCATGTGGTATTTATTCCATGGCCTTTGGAAAAAGTTTGTAGAACAAACTTGTTCAAAATCCCAAATGTTGCTGTGGAGAAAATTCATGTTTTCAGGGCTTTAATGGATTCAATTATTGGTCTCCTCTTGTGTGTGTTCCTTATTTGATATAAGGAAGCAACGGTATTAATTTAAGCTCATTTTAATAAAGTTTCCAATAGTAACTTGTTTTAGTTTTCTGTTTCTGGAAATATTGGAATTTCTATTTAATAAAGCACTTGGCTTTTCTTTAGCAATGCTTTGCCAAAATATTTATGTGACTAGAGATAGCAAGTCAATGCTCTCTAATACTTTTGTTTTTAAGCTTGCAAGGTTGGAAAAACATTTCATAATATTTTGGTGAAGCATTTAGGAATGCCTCTTTTTCTGATAATCTTTTAGGGAAATTTATTAAGTGTTTCATCTTTCTTAATTTGGGTCTTGGAATAATATTCAACATGTATGGGACTCATAAGATAGTTTTGGAAAACTCTTTGATCAATATTTACTTTAGAAAATATTGCCAAAGTCATTGGAACAATATGTTGAATATTTTTAGTTTACTGCTTTGCTATCCTTTTTAAGTTTGTTTAGTTGCACTTAAACAAACACAAACAAAAACAACCAAGGTTTATTAGTCAAGCAATTAGCAAAACAACTGTGTTAACAGGTATTCCAAAATTGGGATGTGACAGAACACACACGACTACAGAAACTATAACACTAGGTCAACTCGGGTAAAAACGTCCTTGCCAGAGAAGGCACCTCAGTTTTGAATGACTAGAAGAGATAGCAAAACCTTTTCAAATCAAAAAAAGGTAAGGAGACCCAGAGTTAGAGCGATACCAGATACGGAGTAAAAAGAATCCTAAGAAGGTCTTTCACAATCCATTTGGGGTTTCAAAATAGTTTTCATAAACTCTAGACTCAACATCGACCAAGCAATAAGGTTTTCCTACAGGCAGTCCAGCTCTGATACCATGACTTGTCACGACCCCACACCCAGATATATACATACTGGTATGTGCTCCTAGCCACTGACTCACAAGGGCTTCAGGGTTACCAGCCCCGGACGCAACAAACAACGGCAGGCAGACTGGATTCATCGGCACGTAGTCCGGATCCCCAGTCTACTACTCCTTGTATCCATGCTAGTCATAACCAACTATGCATATCAAAGCATCCACAAATCATATGAAACTGAAGGAAACGGGACCAAAGCTATACAGAGATGCTATGTGTCCAGAAAGTGCAACAACAATCGAGGGTTATTGGGGTTACCTCGCCCCAGGACGAATCACATCGGCAGGCGGGCTCGGACATGGATCATTGGCTCCACAACCCCTCGACTGCGACAACTATGCAGGCATAGCCAAAACTGTATAACAATGAGATCGAAACCAACAACCGATCAAAGCAGTACTCTAAACATGAAGCTTTATTAAACAGGTGTTACTAGAGTAGCTGTACAAACAGAGGTCACACGACCCAACATTACATCAGAAAACGGAAGGAAAATTATGTTGCTAATCAACAAGAACCAAAAAGGCCTAAGAGGCCGCAACATAAGGCGATGTCCCAGCCCATAGATTCCAGGCTGCTACCTGGGAACACCGAACTACTCGTCGATGTCCACGCTGAAACACCATAGATGTGAGATCTTCACATGAACCAAATTAAGCAAACCTGAGTACGGGAGGTACTCAACAAGACTTAGTTAACCTATTATATATCTGCTATCTTCAGAAAGGGTTTTATGAAGGCTGTTTTGCGTAAAGCAATCTTTGTTTTCCAAATCGAGGAAGAATAGCACGTCTCATAGAGTATTTTCAAAACAGATGAGGAACTAGTCAACTACTGTAGTCATCATCTTCTTGTATTCCACCAAGTCCTTCCCATTCCCCCACTATCTCATGCTACAAGGATCACCCCTCTCGGCATCCATAGCCAACATCTTTTACGTCACGTTCAAGTTATCTATGGCCACACGACATTCACCAAGTCGTCCTTAACCGTGGACACGGCTTTCCGAAAGATTTATCCCTGCAGGTTGGTACACTTTACCCACACGTACCCTCCGATCTCTTAGAGCCACATGTACTCTCTTCCATGGAGCACGGCAGAGTGTGGCTCGCTTCGACCTTTACCTTGCTCGACCCTATCCATGAGTCAACCCAAACAGGGCCACCCCGTCAACAGGGAGTTGGCCACCTCCTGACGGCACCTGTTCTGTGAGTCGGGATCAAGATCCGAGTACGTCCATCACTTGTCCCGCTCACGCCCTAGTTTTTCTCCAAATCGTTTTCTGACTCACACGCAGATGGAAATAGCAAACTACGTGACTCATGGATGTGGCAAACAAGTTAGTTGGTCGGGCGAGGTTCATTGGCTCGCGCGTGTGGTTGCACGCTCAGTCTTGGTTTCAGCGGCGAGACCTTAATACTAGGGTTGGCAAGTACAAGATAAAGAACCACTTCCCAAGTGGCCTCCCATCCCCGCCTTAGTCAGGTTAACCACACAATGCTCCTCTCACCACGTCATCATATCATACTAGGTTATCGCAGCTCTGATTCATCAACTGGATGGAGCAGAGGTAAACAAACATGTATGACTAAGCGAAGCAGATATGAGGCTCTGGCGATGCACACAAGCAATTCTATGGCGGCTAGGAGCAGTGGATCAAGATATTGAGGCAATGCAGTATAGAGGTGAACTGTATCTACTAGCATCAATTACTTTGGAATCGAATGCAATGTACGAGAATAAAATAACGTTGGAAAACATATATGAGCAGACAAGAGCTTATGCTTGCCTTGGTTAAAGAAACCAGATAAAGATCTTATGGGATAAGTGCTTGACTTGTCGGTTAGGATCAAGTATTCACCATTGGACTGCTGGTCTTCTCTTCGGAATCACGTTCTACCGAGGGGGAAACAACACCGAAAAGAAGAACAATCAACCATGGCATCGATGCAATGCGCAATATGTATGCATGAGCAGGTTAATGCACTGAAATAAGGTCCTAAACATGTTTGATGGGTTGCTAGGGTTCGTATGACAGTTATGAAATTTTACTGAAATTAGCCCGAAATAGACCCCGGAGGGGCAACTCGGGCAATTATGAAAGTGTGTACAATTTAAAGTGCTCAAATGGGTTTGAAAACACCATAGCTAGATTGCATTTGTCATTTTGAGCAATTTGGTATATAACTTTAAATTTTCTAATTTTATTGAATAAAAACATATTTATATTTTTAAATGAATAAACAACATTAAATAATGGGCCAAAAACAACTTTGTCAAACATGTGTGAAAATTACATAAACATTTAGAGTTTATTTTTCTGATCATTTCTATGTTTTTATTTTAGTTTTCTGACAAATATTTTGGGAGATATTAAGTTTACAAATTTGAATCATTTTCTCGAATAAAAAATAAAACAGAATTATGATGTCAGCGTGACACAGGCGTGACATCACCTGGCCTGCTCTTCACAGATGCCACCTCCAATCCGTCAAATTCGCGTGCGATTCGAAAATCCAGAGGTACCACGAGAGAGAGGGAAGCACGGGGAGTCGAGGGGTGCCGGTGGTTGACCAAATGGTCACCGGAAATGGCGCCGGCGGCCAGAGTGGCGCACGGCGCGAACACAAAGCGGAGGGGGAGGGGCTAGAGGAGGGCATCAGGGAGCTCACCACAGCGAGGGGAAGCTAGTGGAGGGGTCGGGAAGGACGGGGAACCGGCGGTGGCGCCGGAATCGAGCGCGGCGAGCTCGGCCTGATTCGGAGGAGAAGGCCCGATTCGTCGGTTTTAATCCGTCCCGGGTCGCGTGAGTCATCATGGAGCTCGAGGGAGGCACGGCGGGGCGTCCGGGATGATCAAAACGAGAGGAGGGGGTCGGGGGCGACGGCGCGGAGCGACGGCCGGCGGACACAGTAGGGTTTGGGTTTGGTTTGGGCGCCTGCACACAGAGATACAGAGAGAGGAGAGGCAGCGAGGGGGTGATAGGTGGGAAGAGGCGCACGACGTCCTTGCGCCCTATCTGCTCGAGCAAGCAAGGAGGCATAGAGGTGATGAGGATACCTCCACGGAGGCCACACAGGAGGTTGCTTGCCTTCTGTCCGGAGGAAGAAGATGAAAGAAAACAAATTACGAAAACCCCCTGAAGTTCCTGGATTTTACAAATTATCCCTTTTCTATTATAAAACTGAACATAACATTAGATTTTGAGGGCCTTTTTGGAAGAATAAATTTGGAAAAAATAATTTTTGGAGACCTTGTCAAATTTCCAACCTCACCATATGTAGCTTTGATGAAATTGAATAATTTTCTGTACAATATTTTGGAAACCATTTTAAGTACTATTTGTGGAATTTTTCTCAATTTCCATTTAAATTCCAAATTTAAATTGGTTCCAAATTGGTTCATGCATGAATGCCATGAGCACAGCACAACAAACCCTAATTTAACAAAAGTGGGGATGTTACAGTCATCGTAAGCCTGCACTCTTGGGCTATCATGGAGCATGTCCGTTGGAAGCATTGCTTTCGCGCTATAAACTAAGAAAAACGGGGTTTGCCATGTTGATCTATTTGGCGTCGTTCGAATACTCCAAAGCACGAATGGTAATTCTTCTACCCATGCTCCAGCTGCTCTATGAAGAGGAGATTGGAGTCTTGGGTGTATTCCTTGCAGGATTGAGCTATTCATTCTTTCAAGCTGCCCATTGGATTGTGGGTGAGCCACCGATGCAAGGTCTAGGCGAATCCCTGTTTGTCGGCAATATTTTGCCAACTCTCCAATAGAGAAATTTGTCCCGTTGTCGGTGATTATACTGTGTGGAACGCCATATCTCAGGACTACGTCAATGTTGAAGTTTCTGGCGGTGACACCGTCAAGTTTTTTGATGGGTTTTGCCTCCACCCACTTGGTATATTTATCTAGTGCAACGAGTAGATGTGTGAGTCCGCCTCTTGCAGTTTTGAATGGTCCCATCATATCTAACCCCCAGACTGCAAATGACCATGTGATAGGGATAGTTTTGAGTGCTTGGGCTGGCATATTCGTCTGCTTGGCGTAATACTGACATCCGGCACATGTGTTTACTATGTGTTCGGCGTCTGTCTTGGCTGTTAGCCAGAAAAATTCTGCGCGGAATGCTTTCTTAACTATGCTTTTTGATTGAGCTTGATGTCCGCAATCCCTTGCATGGATTTCTTGCAGTATTTTTCGGCTTTCTTCTGGCGAAATACATCGCTGAAAGATTCCGGTAGTGCTGCGTTTATACAGGCAACCATTGATTACCGTGTATCCTTTGCATCAACGTTTTATTTGTCTTTGCAAGACCTCGTATGCTCCATCCGGGTACTTCTGATCTACTAAGAATTTTAAATACGGAATTGCCCAATCCAGGTTAACGAGCAGGACTTCAATTGACTCGGACACAAGAGGATAATCAACATCTCCACCTTTTATCGATGGTTTAGGCAAATGTTGGACAGACACACCTGGTGGTAGGATTTTCACTCTTTCCAAACTCATGCGGGCTAATGCATGTCGGATATATACCAAATAGGGGTATAGAAGATGGTGGGCCAAGTGCCGGATTACCAGGGTGGCCTAAGTGGTAGTGGGCTTAGGTCCATTAGGCGGCCCAGTAATCAGACGCGCAGAAGCCGGATTCCAGAAGAACCCGGATCACAGCCCATGTGATCTGGCTTGGAGAAGAAGACGGATTCCTTGCTTTCCAAGTTACAAGTTACCGTAGTTTTCTAGGTTTCCTATTCTGTAAGCCCTAATCCGGCTATTATATAAAGCCGGACGGGAGATAGACAAAACAAGGAGAAAACAGAGAAGCTCTACGCCAACTCGCTGAGAAGCTCATCCTCGCCTAGTGGTTTAGATCTAAAACCCTCACATTGTAACCCTGTTTACGGGCTTTAGTCCCAATTAGTGAGAAGTGCAGGAGTAGGCACGTCGTACTGTCGCGACGTACCGAACCTGGGTAAAATCCTGTGTTCTGTGTTACTACGCTATCCCGTTACCCCACGTCTCTACCGTAGTCTCATGGCACCCCCGTCTATGAAAACTACTACGATGTCTCGACAGTTGGCGCCCACCGTGGGGCAAACGACGTCAGGCGTAAGATTCCTATCTGGGATACTTGGCGGAATCGGAAGATCAATCACTGTCGGAAGCTTGGAATTCGACAACGACGTCGGGCGCTTCCTCGACAACGGATCCTACATACCGGCGCAAAACCACCTGGTAAGTGCCTGCGTGTTACCGATAGGATCTGCTAACATCTTTATCGGACTAACTGCAGAAGCAATGGGGTTTTGCGGTGGAAGCAGATTTATCCCACCCGCCCTATACCCGGTCGAAGATGACTATGATGCCGGATTCTGCTCAGATCGCCGACACAAAAGTGATACACACTTTATCGGCATGGTGCAATCCGAAATTGCCGAAAACACGGATGATGGAAATCCCGTGCAAGAGGCAGATAACAACGCACCCGTCATGGAGACGAAAGATCAAACACCTGTCACAGAGGCGGAAGATCCGACATCCGTCAGCCAGACGATGAACTCGAAAGCAGAATCCGTGCTTGCCGCCATTGAGGCGAGGTTGGAGTCGGAAACCGGATCGGATAACTTCGACTCTGAAGACGAAGATGAGGACGCCTTCGTAAGAAAGGTTAAATCCTTTCAAGAGGGATTCCATGAAGTCTTAATGGCAAAACCGGCTGATACCACGGACGCCGGCAGCCAGGAAAGCCCTAAAACCCCTCCGCCAGTGGAAGAGAGAGAAGACGGAGAAACTTCTCCGATATTCCCCAATGTCAAGGAGATGACAGAAGATGAGCCTGTCAAAAAACCTCCCTCTTCCAAGAAAAAGCACCGTGCTTCTAAAAAACTTCAATACAAAATCCGGAAGAAAAAATCAGCCGATCTCGCTGATGAAAACCTGGAAGTTGGAGATGTTAGCGGCACAAAGCCTGCGGAGAAGAAATCCAAGGAAATCACTGCTCTGCCAATGACGGAACAGGAAGAGCAAGAGCTATTGCAAACACCAGTGGGACCAGATGAACCCCCTGAGATGCTGGAAGCCAGGAGACAAGCTTTCCAACGGCAACAGCAACATCTACTCAGATCTCGGCAACACCTCCAACAAACCCATAATGACATCAAAATCATGAAGGAAGAAATAGAGGAGTACGAGAGAAAGCATAGATCCGCGTTAAAACCTACTAGGTTACCCGGAATCGCAAGACCGGAAGAACTGCCGCCAAAAGAAAGGTTCCATAACCCATCTTGGCAAAAGCAGGTAAACGGCAAAGATGCCAAGGGCGAACCAATATACAAGACCGTAGCAGAAAACGCGGAAGCAGCGTTCGCGATTCTTAACAACGATCTGTATTCCAACGGGGAAAAACTCCAAGGGGTGTATGCTTTCCTAGGAAAAGCATTGCAACAACAACAGCGCGCTCAAGAGCGATCAGGGAGGCTGCATGACAACTCCGCCCTATGCAAGACAGCTACTTGCGCTGCTGGAGCACCTGGACCGGAAGAACACGGGGATTCAGACAACTCAAAGGATAAAAAAGAGGATCCGAGAAAAGACAAGAAAAACCCCGACAACTGGGATGCAGCGTCTAAAACCGGATCCCAACTCCCGAAAGATGGGTATAAACCCCATGATCGGGAAGACAAACACCGGAAGGACGGCAAAATAATGCCACCTCCGAGAAACCCAGCTGAGAAAGCTGGAAGATACGATATACCTCACAAGCGTGAGAGATCCCGGACACCGCCTAAGGACAAAGAAAGGCAAAGGAGTAGAACTCCGCCTAATCCAAAAGGGCGTGAACACGGAAGAGATAGAAACAATCCCGGAAGAGCGCGTTCGCGCAACAATGGTAGAGAAAGGAGCAGATCCCCTTCCGTCCATTCAGCCGGAAGATATTCTGCACACATTGACAGAGCAGAAAAAGATGATCTATACTTTGGTCCTAAATGTTTTACCGACAGGATCCGAAGAATAACGCTGCATTCTGGCTTTGCCAAGGTCGGTCCAACGTACCAGAAATACACTGGCAGCACAAACCCGGATACCTGGCTCTCGGATTACTATACAGCCGTCCAGATCAACAATGGGACAGACCTGGAAGCTGTCAAGTTTCTTCCCCTAATGCTGCTGGATGGAGCCAGAGATTGGATCAATGGATTACCGTCACGAACAGTTGATAGCTGGGACGATATGGCTAGAGTATTTACTCAGCATTTCCGGGGAACATACAAACGCCCGAATAGCATCAACCAGCTAAACCGTTGCACGCAATTTGAAGATGAACCATACGTGGATTTCATCTCCAGATGGACATCAATGAAGAATAGTTGCTCTGGAGTAACTGACGTACAAGCAATGCATGCTTTCGTCAATGGCCTAAAACCCGGGCTTGTACCGTTCATGGTTGGTTCCAAGAAGCACAAGGATCTCGGATCCATGCTTACAACCGCCAATGAGCATGCCGCAGCCGAGGATGACATCAGAGCAAGAGGAGGCAATATTGAATCGTTGATAGTTGCCAAGAAAACCCCTCGTTCTGACAAAAAAGCCACTCCAGAAACAACGACAAAGCCCAAAGAGGTGAACATAGCCTTTGGAGGAGAAAAGGGAAATAAGTGGAAAGGACGCAACCCAGATCCAATCAATTACACTCCAGAGGAGTGGGAAAGGATTAAATCGGAACCTTGCGTTCACCACTCACAATTTGGGAAACCCACCCATACAAACGCGCAATGCCGACTGAATAAGCACATGAAGGGCACTGCAGGGTCCGGAAATAAAGGGAAGGGTTCCAAAAGGAAACCCGCCAAACAAAAGCCAGAAGCTGACAAAAAAGACAGTGAATCGGACACTGACGAAAAAATCCAGGAACAACAGCGCAAAGGCGAACCCAAGTTTCCGAGAGTTGATGGAGAAGCAATGCTAACTTTCTTAGCAACCCCATCAGCAAAGGTGGCAAAAAGAACACTTCGAGAAATAAACGCGGTTGTTCCGGCAACCCCGAAATTCTTGAAGTACTCCAATACACCGATAATCTGGGATCAGTCTGATCATCCCGGAAATATCCCTGAACCCGGCACACAAGCTCTTGTTGTAAGCCCTATTGTTCAAAATACTAGGCTAAGAAGAGTGCTGATGGATGGAGGATCCAGCATTAATATAATGTACCTGGATACACTGAAGCATCTGAAGATTTCCGAGTCTCAGCTCAAGTACATCAACATACGCTTCCATGGTATCGTCCCTGGCAGGCAAGCACGATCCCTAGGAGAAATTTCCCTAGATGTCACCTTCGGAGATAAAGATCACTTCCGGCAGGAAAAAGTATCCTTCGAAGTAGTGCCGTTCGAAAGCGTGTATCACGCAATACTCGGACGTCCAGCTTTCGCCATATTCATGGCAAGATCCTGTTATATTTATAACAAGCTGAAGATGCCAGGACCCAAGGGAGGAGTAATCACTATAGCTGGTGATTTTAAGCTGGCAAATGAGTTGGAAAAAGAAAACGCCCTTTGCGCTCAGAGAGTTATAGCAAAGGAAGAACTGAAGGAATTAGCCAAGGAGGTATCACCGTCAGAAATGCCGGCAGGAAAAGAAACTCGGAAGCCAACAGACAGCTTCAAGGCATCCAAGAATACAAGACAGGTAATCCTAGATCCCAAAGATCCGACAAAATTTGTCGTCGTAGGGACTGGGATGACTGACAAATAGGAAGGCGAGCTCATCAAGTTCCTCCGTGAGAACTGGGATATTTTTGCCTGGTGTCCAGCGGACATGCCAGGTGTACCCAGGGAACTTGCTGAGCACCAACTTAAGGTTATTCTTGGATCAAAACCCGTCAAACAAGGTCTCCGTCGATTTGACGGAAGAAGACGGAAGGCTATTGGCAAGGAAATTATCCGGCTTTTAGCAGCGGATTTCATCAAGGAAGTGATCCATACTGACTGGTCCGCAAATCCGGTATTAGTACCGAAGAAAGACACTACTGCTCTTAGAATGTGTATAGATTACACAGGCTTGAACAAATTGTGTCCGAAAGATAGGTTCGCATTACCGCGAATCGATCAAATAATAGATGCCACAGCAGGCTCTGAGCTTTTGTGCTTTTTGGATGCATACTCCGGGTACCACCAAATACGCATGAAAAAGGAAGATCAAATTAAGACTTCTTTCATAACCCCATACGGGACGTATTATTACGTAACCATGCCGTTTGGCCTGAAGAACGCCGGTGCAACCTACCAGCGCTGCATGCAACGTTGTTTGCATAGTCAGATTGGAAAAAATGTCCATGTTTATGTGGACGATATTGCTGTCGTAACCAAGGAAAAAGATACACTCCTTGAGGATTTGCGAGAAACTTTCGAAAACTTACGCACCTACAAGATGAAGTTGAATCCATCTAAGTGCGTATTCGGGGTTCCCTCAGGAAAACTTCTGGGTTTCATCGTTTCTCACAGAGGAATAGAAGTTAACCCGGAAAAGATCAAGGCAATCTTGAACATCACAAAACCTACCTGCGTCAAAGATGTCCAAAGATTGACGGGTTCCGCAGCTGCCGTTAGCAGATTTATTAGTCGGCTGGGGGCTAAAATCCTAACACTATACAAGTTGTTGAAGAAATCCGACAAAGTCAAGTGGATAGCAAAGCTTTGGAATACATAGCAGTTATGTCTCTTCTATACTTAGTTCAATATCTATGTAAACATCTTTTGAGATCATGAAATAAAGTTGTTGGATTTCTGGTATCCATGTTTTTTACATGTTCATTATAGTAAAAGCATGTTTCCACCTTCTCTATTTCCCAATGATCTTACAAAATACTCAATGTTAACCCGAATTGTGCCTGCGTACTCGGCGTTAAGTAACTGAATGTTTTTTCAGCCTGCTAACGGCTAAAGGAAACTTGAATTGCCTGCGTGCCCAAGTTTCGGACAAAAAATTCCTTGTTTCTCTAAGCATTATCTGACTGCGTATGTGTTGGGTTACTGGAACTAGTTAGTAAAAATGCCTTTAGCATGGTCCATGTTTCCAAGTTTAAACTGATTGGTTATTCCCAGTTACTTGGCATGACGATTCATATTGCTATTTGAGCCATTTCAAACACTAAGGACAGTTAAAACATATATGCCAGAGAACTTAGAAGATAAAGGAATAGTAACATCCGAATAACCTTGCAAAAAAAATTCATAATTAAAAATTGCAAAAGGCGGAATTTTTCATTCATACAAATAGAGGCATTACATTGCAGATTACATTGAAAGAACAGTAATGCTTCTATTGTCTATTTTCTGCCATCCAGGTCAAAGGTAGCCCTTCAAGCATCGGATTCCTCCTCGCTGCTGTCGTCTTCTGGGATTGGAGGGATCTCTTCTTCTGGATAGTTGATGGAAATATTCACCATGGAGGCAATTTGGGTGGCGTGGCCTTTGATTTCATCAAAGATGGTATTTCGTTGAGTGTCCGTGTATCCCTGAGGGACACCGGACGCCACGCGCCAGGATTTAGCACCAGGGTAGTGCATGCGCATAAGGCCGAGTGCCATACGCGCACCACCCCGTGCAGCGGAACGCAGGATAGAATCCCTGGATTCCGCCACCTCCATGATGTCTCTCGGAAGTTTTTCAACCTCCGAGAACTCCCCAGTCCTTGCGGGAAGAAACTTGTTCACCAGCTGCATTCCAGCAGCACGGATCGAAGTCCACATCTTCCCAAAGGCTTGGGTCCCTTCAAGCCGGGTACCATCTGGGATATCTCCTGTTTTTTCCGACAAAAACAATCAAAAGTGTTAGGCAAAAAGCAGAGAAGAAAAACAAGGTATGGAAAAGTAAAAAGGTAACGGAAAATTACCGAGAAGCTTGTCGATCTCGGAGATTTCCTCCAGGCGAAGGGTCAGAGCATTCTCTAAATCCTGAATGGTGGATTTATCCTTCTCCGCCTGTTCAGAAGCCTTGGAGTTGGCAACTCCAAGGGCCAAGTTGCTTGCCTCCAGATCCTTTTGAGCCTTCACAAGGTGCTTGTGAAGCTCCAAATTCTCCTTTCGGAGATTCTCGGCGTTGCCGGCATCTTCAGCTACTTGCTTGGCCTTAGCCAAAGCAGCTGGAAAGCAAAGAAAATTCCGGCTTTAGAAAATTTTCGGAATAAGTACTTAGACAAAAAATTGAATCGCAAACCTCAGAAGAAAAGTGTGTACCTGATGTTTCCGTCAAAGCGAGCTGAGACGATGCCAGTTCCGCCTCTCTCTCCTCAAGAATAGAAAGGAGATTTCTAACCTCCTTATTCTTGATGGTGAGTTTGTTGAAAACTTCCATGTTTATGGTTTCGGCGGTTTGCTGCAACATAGCAAGGAAAAGAATGGTTACAAAAAACATCAAAGCAAAACAGGCATGCAATTTTGTTTAATGCTTGGGGGCTAGAGTTACATACCTGGCTCATTCGGTGCAAACCTGCCAAGTTTTCCTGGAACTCTTTTGCGTATTCCGCAAAAGCAGTTCCGGCCGCGCTTAGGCCGTCGTTGATAATCTTGAAGTCTTTGTCAAAGGTGGGGATCTCTTCGTCGAAAGTCCGAGAAAATTTCTCCACCTCTGGAGCCGCCCTTTCCCTCGTGTCCGGGTCCGACACAACGGGCTGGCTGGGCTCTCAGGGCTTGGTGGTGGGGGCTGCAGTTTGCTCTTCCGCCATTGTGGACGGCGTGTTCGGGGCAATGGCGGAAGAAGGTTGACCGCCTCGGCTGGAAACAACCTTGTGTTTCTTCAGCTTCTTTGGTTTTAAACTGGAGGGAGGCAGGCTAAAAACAAAAAACTCGGAAAAGTTAAAAAACCGAAGATGGATGAAAAGTTCCCATAAAAGAAAATAGAACCCTGAAGAAAGAACCTGGAAGTGGCGACGGGGATTCCGTCAAGATCGATAATTTCTTCCGAGGAAGTTATCTTCTTGCGCTTGCGTCCACCTGTAGCGGCGGTGCGCAGCGCGTCCAGCTCAGCCTCGGATACCAAGTCCGAATCTGAAAGATCCGCGAACTGTCGGACGAACAAGATCAAAATCAGAAGCTAGAAAATCCGAGAAAAAATAAAACTGTACCCAAATGACTGAAAAATTACCTTGGGAACCGGATTTTCGGCCGTATACATTGGCCGACTCGCTTCGTATTGGTCGCGTGATGCGACCAATTGGTTGATGCGCCGGCGAAGCTCCTTTGCAGGCAAATCCTTGGTGGTTGTCCGCATCGGATCCTTGACTCCCGTGTATTCGCACAGGAGACGGCCGCTGTGGTTGGCCAGTGGCTGGATTCGCCTAATTAGCCAGCATAGAACCGTGTCCATGCCGGTTAGAGGCGGATCCATGGAGGTGAGCTTGGCGATGCGCCGCTTGATCTTTAGTAGATCTGGCGGCAGAACCTGGACGGCTTCCGTTCCCCAGTTGTCTTGGGGAACGGCGGCAGAGTTCACAAAAGGAGGAACCCCGACAGCTTCCTTAAGGAAAGGCACGTCGGGGTGATAAAAGAAGGAACCCGTCCAAAATTTGACGGATTCCGAAGTTTTTATCTTGGGGAACCAATCTTCTCGGAATCTCCAAAGAGTGAAAGATATGGTCCCGCAAGTCGGGAGTGCGCCCTCCGAAGAGTTCCGCTTAACCCCGAAGCAGTAAGTCCAGAAATCTAACCTAGGTTCTAGCCCTAAGTAGCCCTCGAACAAAGCCTGGAAGCCGGCCATGTAGAGGATGGAGTTGGGAGGAAGGTTATGGGGCTGGATGTTGTAGTGAGAAAGGATTTGGAGGAAGAAGGAAGAAGGTGGAAGTCCCATACCTCGAAGAAGGTGGGAACAGAGAAGGACCCTTTCGCCATTTTTTGGCGTAGGCTCGGTCTCGTCTTCTAGAAGCCGCCATTTGTTCTTAAGAACCAGGCCCTCCTTTTCCAGGTTTGGAAGGAGAGCCGGAGGAATGCTGCAGGCAATCCAGTTGCCTGCAGACTCCGTTTCTTCGTCTGCTCCGGCGGCGGCAGAGGCGGCCGCCTCCGCGGCGGCGAGCTCGTCGCCAAGGAGTTGGATTTTCTCCTCCGCCGTTTCTGGAGCAAACGGCGGGGAGGCTGCGGAGCTCGATCCCGCAACGTCCGCGGCGGCGGAAGGATTTGCGTCACCCGCCGCGGAGGCCGTGGTCTTCTCCGGCTCGTCGCCGGTGAGCTTGGGCGATCCCAGTTGCGGATCCAGATCGCTGATAAGCTCGTTGATGGCGGCGCGGGTCGGCGATGACGGCGAGGAGGCCATCTTGTGGTGGTGCGTTCCGGTGTGCTTGGATGCAGAGAGCGCCTGGGGCAAGTGCTTTGCTCTCGAGCTCGTTCGCGTCAATGGCGTGGGCAGTGGGGAGTGAGGAAAGTTTTCGTTGAGGACGAAGACGGCTATTTATAGCCGGGAAACCGTTTAGATGCGTGCCAACGGCTATTTTGACCGTTGGATGTTTGCCGCGTGTCGCTCGCCGGAAAATCCGTGAAATGAAACGACGGAGTAATGATGATTATCTCCTCGTTTCCCGCGCGAATCTGTCAGAGATACGTTTCTGGGTTTTTCCGAGTAAATCTCAAACGTCGCTTACGTCAGCATGGTTGAGTGCGCTGACGTAGAAAGTTTCTTCTCCACGAAGGATCGTGAGAGAAAAGCCGGATTTTCAGGATTCCGAGTTTCATGCCACCATCTTTTTCAAATGAAGAATAAGAAGAATCAAGACTGCTGAATCAGTATTTCTCGGACAAATAATATTTGGCGAATAGCGGAGAATCAGAGTTTTGATCCTTCTTGGGGGCTACTGTCGGATATATACCAAATAGGGGTATAGAAGATGGTGGGCCAAGTGCCGGATTACCAGGGTGGCCTAAGTGGTAGTGGGCTTAGGTCCATTAGGCGGCCCAGTAATCAGACGCGCAGAAGCCGGATTCCAGAAGAACCCGGATCACAGCCCATGTGATCTGGCTTGGAGAAGAAGACGGATTCCTTGCTTTCCAAGTTACAAGTTACCGTAGTTTTCTAGGTTTCCTATTCTGTAAGCCCTAATCCGGCTATTATATAAAGTCGGACGGGAGATAGACAAAACAAGGAGAAAACAGAGAAGCTCTACGCCAACTCGCCGAGAAGCTCATCCTCGCCGAGTGGTTTAGATCTAAAACCCTCACATTGTAACCCTGTTTACGGGCTTTAGTCCCAATTAGTGAGAAGTGCAGGAGTAGGCACGTCGTACTGTCGCGACGTACCGAACCTGGGTAAAATCCTGTGTTCTGTGTTACTACGCTATCCCGTTACCCCACGTCTCTACCGTAGTCTCATGGCACCCCCGTCTATGAAAACTACTACGATGTCTCGACAATGCATCCGCGTTCCAATTTTCTTCTCTTTTGACATGAAGTACTTCAAATCACAGGAAGCAAATAGCAAACTCGTCCACCGTTCTCTGATATTCGGCCATGATAGGGCTTTTGGCGTCCCATGTTTGGTTGAGCTGATGATGTACCAAATCTGAGTCGCCATAGCATAATATGCGTTTGACACCTATTTATTTTGCAATGTGCAAGCCATGAAGCAAAGCTTCGTATTCTGCCATATTATTGCTGGCGTTGAAGTGTATTTGTAATACATACTCCGTAGTATCTCCCTTTGGGGATTTTAGCACTACACCAGCTCCAGCGCCTTCCTTCATCTTGGATCCATCAAAATGCATAACCCAGTAATACGACTACGGCATTGGTGTGTTTTCCATTGCTTCTGTCCAATCAGCGACGAAATCTGCCAACGCCTGGGATTTAATTGTTGTCCGGGGTTGGTACTTAATGTCGAACGCAGACAGCTCTATGCCCCATTTGGCTACTCGGCCTGTTGCGTCCGCATTGTTAATTATATCCCCTAGTGGTGCTTTACATACCACTGTTATGGGATGTCCTTGGAAATAATGGCGGAGTTTTCGAGATGCGAAAAACACGCCATATGCCAGTTTTTGATAGTGTGGGTACCTTTGTTTGGAATCGGAAAAAACTTCGATATATAATATACCAGATGTTGATCTGGTATGCTTTGCTCTTCGTTCCGCCTTTCCACAACTATCACAGTGCTAATAACCCTGTTTGTTGCTGTGAGATACAGTAACATGGGTTCTTCGTCTTTTGTTGATACCAAAATAGGAGCTTTCATCAAGGTTTCTTTTAGCTGGGTTAATGCTTTGTCCGCCTCTTCTGTCCACTCAAATTTGTAGGATTTCTTCAACAATTTGTATAATGGCAGAACTTTGTCTCCTAGCCGGCTTATAAACCTGCTGACGACGGCTGCAGAGCCCGTCAATCTTTGTACATCTTTTAAGCACGTAGGCCTTGTGATGTTTAAGATTGCCTTGATATTTTTCAGGTTTACTTCTATTCCTCTATGAGAAACAATAAAACCCAGAAGTTTTTCTGAGGGAACCCCGAATACGCACTTTAATGGATTCAACTTCATTTTGTAAGTGCGCAAATTTTCGAAGTTTTCTCGCAAATCTTCAAGGAGTTTATATTTTTCCTTGGACACGACGGCAATATCGTCCATGTAAACGTGAACATTTCTGCTAATCTGACTATGCGAACATCATTGCATGCAACGCTGGTAAGTTGCACATGCGTTCTTCAGGCCAAAGGGCATAATTATGTAATAGTATGCTCCATACGGGGTTATGAAGGAAGTTTTGATTTGATCCTCTTTCCTCATACGTATTTGATGGTACCCGGAATAAGCATCCAAAAAGCATAAAAGCTCAGAGCCACCAGTGGCATCTATTATTTGATCGATTTGTGGTAATGCGAACCTATATTTTGGACACAACTTGTTCAGGCCGGTGTAATCTATACACATCCTAAGAACAGTACTATCTTTCTTCGGGACTAATACTGGGTTCGCAGACCATTCAGTATGTATAACTTCCCGGATAAAATCAGCTGCTAATAGTCGGATGATTTCCTTGCCAATATCCTTCCGTCTTCTTCCGTCAAATCGACGGAGACCTTGTTTGACGGGTTTAGATCCTGGAATCACCTTGAGTTGATGCTCAGCAAGTTCCCTGGGTACACCTGGCATGTCTGCAGGACGCCAGGCAAAAATACCCCAGTTCTCACGGAGGAACTTGATGAGCTCGCTTTCTTATTTGCCAGTCATCCCAGTTCCCACTATGACAAATTTGTTGGAACTTTGGGATCTAGGATAACCTGCCTTGTATTCACGGAAGCTTTGAAACTATCTGCTGGCTTCCGGCTTTCTTTTCCTGCCGGCATTTCTGTCGGCGATACTTCTTTTGCCAGCTCTTTCAATTCCTCCTTTGCAATCACTTTTTCTGCGCTAAGGATGTTTCCCTTTTCCAGCTCGTTTGCCAATTTGAAGTCTCCTGGTATGGTGATTACTCTTCCTTTTGGCCCTGGCATCTTCATCTTGTTATAAATATAACATGATCTTACCATGAATTTGGCGAAAGCTGGACGTCCGAGAATTGCGTGGTATACGCTCCCGAACGGCACGACTTCGAAAGAGATTTTTTCCTGTCGGAAGTGCTATTTTTCTCCAAAGGTTGCGTCTAGGGAAATTTCTGCTAGAGATTGTGCTTGTCTGCTAGGAACGATGCCGTGGAAACGTATGTTGCTATGATTGAGCTGGGTCTCGGAGATTCGCAGATGCTTTAGTGTATCCAGGTACATTATGTTAATGCTGGATCCTCCATCCATCAGCACTCTTTTTAGCCTAGTGTTTTGAACAATAGGGCTTACAATTAGAGCTTGTGTGCCGGGTTCTGGGATATTTCCGGGATGATCAGACTGATCCCAGATAATTGGTGTATTTGAGTACTTCAAGAATTTGAGGGTTGGTGGAACAACCGCGTTTATTTCTCAAAGTGTCCTCTTTGCCACCTTTGCTGAGGGAGTTGCGAGGAAAGTTAAATTTCATTCTCCATCGACTCTCGGGAACTTTTGTTCGCCTTTTCGCTGTTGTTCCTGGATTTTTTTTGTCAGTGTCCGATTCAGTGTCTTCTTTTTCAGCTTTTGGCTTTTGCTTGGAGAATTTCCTCTTGGAGTTCTTCCCCTTGTTCCGGGATCCTGCACTGCCTTTCATATGCTTATTAAGCCGGCATTGTGCGTTAGTATGGGTGGGTTTCCCAAATTGCGAATGGTGGACACGGTTCTCCGACTTAATCTTTTCCCACTCTTCTTTTGTGTAGGAGATAGGTTATGTGTTTCTTCCTTTCCATTTGCTTCCATTATCCTTTCCAAAGGCTAGGTTAACTTCTTTGGGCTTTGGCTGTGTTTCTGGAGTAGCTTTTTTCTCAGAACGAGGCATCTTTTTGGCCTGAGCCAAAGCGTCGATACTTCCACCTCTCGCTCTGATGTCATCTTTGGCCGCTGCATGCTTATTTGCGGTTGTAAGCATAGATCCGAGATCTTTGTGCTTCTTTGAACCAACCATGAACGGTACGAGGCCGAGTTTTAATCCATTGACAAAAGCATGCATTGCTTGTACATCACTTACTCCAGAGCAGTTGTTCTTCATTGCAGTCCATCTTGAGATGAAGTCCACGTATGGCTCATCTTCAAACTGGGTGCAGCGGTTTAGCTGGTTGATGCTATTGGGGCGTTTGTAAGTTCCCCAAAAATGCTGAGCAAATACTCTAGCCATATCATCCCAGCTATCTATGGTTCGTGACGGAAGCCCGTTAATCCAATCTCTGTCTCCATCCCTTAACATTAGGGGGAGGAATTTTACCGCCTCTAAATCTGTCCCTTTGTTGATCTGGACGGCTGTATAATAGTCTGAGAGCCAGGTATCCGGGTTTGTACTGCCGATATATTTTTGATATGTTGGACCAACTTTGGCAAAGCCAGAATGTAGAGTTATTCTTTGGATCCTGTTAGTGAAACACTTAGGTCCAAAGTATAGATCATCTCTTTCCGCTTTATCAGCGTGAACGGAATATGTTCCGGCTGAATGGATAGAAGGGGATCTGCTCCTTTCTTGTCCATTGTCGCGCGAGCGCGCTTTTCCGGGATTATCCCTATTTCCTCCGTTATCGTGTCCTTTGGAATGAGGTGGATTTCTACTCCTGTGTCTTTCCTTATTTCTAGGAGGGGTACGGGATCTCTCACGCCTGTGAGGAATATCGTATCTTCCGGCTTTTTCAGCAGGGCGTCTCAGAGGCGGCATTGCTTTTCCGTCCTTCTGGTTATGTTCTTCCCGGTCACGGGGATTGACTCCACCTTTCGGCGGATGGGATCCTGTTCTGGACGCTGCATCCTTGTTATCGGGAATTTTCTTGTCCTTTCTCGGATCTTCTTTCTTCTCTTTTGAATTTCCTGAATCTCCAGGTTCTCCGGGTCCAGGTGCTCCAGCGGCGCATGTGGCTGTTTTGCATAGGGCTGAGTTGGCATCCAACTTCCCTGATCTTGCCTGCCCTTGCTGCTGTTGTTGCAATGCTTTTTCTAAGAAAGCATACACCCCTTGGAGTTTTTCGTCATTGGAGTACATATCATCATTGAGGATGGCAAATGCGGCTTCCGCGTTTTCTGCTGCGGTTTTGTATATAGGTTCGCCCCTGGCATCGATGTTGTTTACTTGCTTTTGCCAGGCAGGGTTTTGGAACCGTTCCTTCGGCTGCGATACTTCCAGTCTTACGATTCTGGGTAACCGTGTAGGTTTTATGCCAGATCTATTCCTTCTCTCGTACTCCTCAATTTCTTCCTGCTTCAACTTAATGTCAGACTGTGTTTGTAGGAGATTTTGCCGAGTTCTGAATAGATGTTGTTGTTGCCTTTGGAGAGCATGTCTCCTAGCTTCCAGCACTTCAGGGGGTTCGTGTAGTCCCACTAGTGTTTGAAGTAAATCCCGTTCGTCCTGTTCTGACATTAGTGGAACAGGGATTTCCTTCATTTTCTTCTCCACAGACTTGACTCCGCTTCCTCCTCCCTTTTCCAGGTTTTCGTTGGCGGGATCCACCAGTTTTTTCTTCCGGAGTTTGTACTGGAGTTTCTTGGCAGCCTTGTTTCTTTTCTTGGAAGAGGGAGGTTTTTTACGAGGTTCTTCTTCTGTCAATCCCTTGACATCGGGGTAAATTGGACTGGTTTCACCGTCCTCTCTTTCCTCATATGGCGGAGGTGTTTGAGGGTCTTCCTGACTTTCGGCATCCGTGTTTTCAGCCGGTTTTGCCATAAGCACTTCATGGAGTCCCTCTTGAAGAGATTTGACCTTTCTTTCGAAAGCATCTTCAACTTCATCTTCGAAATCAAGCTCATCTGATCCGGGTTTCGACTCTAATCTCGCCTCAATGGCGGCTAGCACAGAATTGGCTTCCGAGTTCGTCGTCGTATCGACGGATGTCGGATCTTCTACCTCTACTGTGGGATTATTTTCTGCTGCCTTTTCCACGGGATTGTTTTTGTCCGTGTTTTCGGTGATCTTGGTTTGCACCATACCAATAAAGTGCGATCTCATTGAAGACATCTCCGAAGAGGCAACAATTTTTACAGGATATTGGCGATCCGAGCAAAATCCGGCATCATAGTTTTGTTCAACTAGCTATAGGGCGGGTGGGATAAGTCTACTTCCACCACAGAATCCCATTGCCTCTGCAGTTAATCCGATAAAGATGTTTGCAGATCCAATCGGTAAAACGCAGGCACTTACCAGATGATTCCGTGCTGGCATGTACGATCCATTGTCGAGGAAGCGCCCGACGTTGTTATCGAATTCCAAGCTTCCGACAGTTATGGTACTGCCGATTCCGTCGAGTATCCCCGATCGAAACATAACGCCTGACGTTGATGTCCCCACGGTGGGCGTCAACTGTCGAGACATCGTAGTAGGGATCATAGACGGGGGTGCCATGAGCCTAAGGGTAGAGACATGGGGGAACGTGGTAGTATGAAAACCAGGGACACCAAAGTTTACCCAGGTTCGGTACGTCGCAACTAAGCGGCGTTTCTACTCCTGCCATCTCACTAAATCAGGGCTGAAGCATGAAGTATACATAGTACAATGTGAGTTTGGATTCGCTAAATCGACGAGGATCAACTTCTCGGCGAGTTGGCTTCTAGCTAATTGTCTATGTATTTCTTCTCTCCCGTCCGGCTTTATATAGATAGCCGGGTTAGGGCTTAAAGAAAGAAAATCTAGAAGACTACGTAACCTTCTAACTGGGAAGGCAAGAATCCGCCTTCTACTCCAAGCCGCACCACGTGGGCCGTGGTCCGGGTTCTTCTAGAATCCGGCTTCTGCGCGTCAGCTTACTAGGCCGCCTAATGGATTGTGATCCATTACCAATCAGTCCATCCTGGTAATTCGGCTCTTTAGGACAATGCCGGATATACTCCTAATCGGTATATATCCGTCAAATACTATTTCTAGGCAAAGAAATCAACCATTCTTTAGCTCTCCCTCTCAAAGAGAAAGCAAATAATTTCAGTTTAATAATATCTCCATCCACATCTTTATATTTTTGCATCTCACATAGTTCAACAAAATTATTAAGGTGGGCAGCATCATCATCAGTACTAATACCATAAAATTGCTCTTTCATCACAAGATTTAACAAAGAAGGTTTAATCTCATAGAAAGCAGCAGTAGGAACAAGTGGAGCAATAGGTGTAAAAGTAAAATCATTGTTGTTTGTGCTAGTCAAGTCACACAACTTAGATTCTCAGAGGAACTCATTTTAGCAGAATAAAAGTAAGCAAATAAATAACAACTATGAAGTAAACCTTTTTTGTGTGTTTTTAATATAGAAAAGAAAAACGAGACAAAAATAAAAACAAGACAATAAACAAAATAAAGAAGTTGAGAGTGAGAGACTCCCCTTTCCAGAAGACTTCTTCCTCCCCGACAACGGCGCCAGAAATTCTTGATGCTCTTTGATGGTGTGCTGGAAACCCCAAGAGGAGGTTGTGATGAGTAAGCGGCAAGAATTTCCCTCAGTTAAGAACCAAGGTTATCAATCCAGTAGGAGGAAGAGGATCTCAGGAAGGTTGATGCCACTGACGGTGGTGCTGGCCCTTCACCGGTGTCAGCAACAACGTGGAGCCTGCACACAACACAACCAAAATAGTTTGTCCCAACAGTACAGTGAGGTTGTCAATCTCACCGGTCTTTCTAAAAACAAAGATTAGACGTATAGTGTGGAAAATGATGTATGCTTGCAGTAAGTAAAGAAAACAGGAAATAGTTGTGGTTTGTTTAACAGTGCATAAATGGACCGGGGTTCATAGGTTTACTAGTGGTGTCTCTCCATAAAAGATAGCATGCTGGGTGAACAAATTACAGCTGGGCAATTGACAAATAGAGGTTGCATCGTAGTGCACATATATGACATGATGACTACTATGATATTTAGTGTGGGCATTACAAAAATATAGACCGAAATCCATCTCCATCTATGATTAATAATCCACCCTCAGGTTATCATCCAAACCCCTTTAGGTATTAAGTTGCAAGCAACAAATAACTGCATTAAACAAAGTGTGTAATGTAAGCAATGATTATGCACGCAAGCACTCTCACCGTTTTTTCTCCTTAATGGAAACAACACATGATCCCGCTTCACGTTTCTGTCACTCGAGCAAGGTGGTGAGGAGGCATGAACCCACTATCAAGCATAAATACTCCCTCTTGGAGTCACTAGCAACTACTTGGCCAGAGCAACCACTAGCAACGGAAAGCATGCAAGATCACAAATAGCATATGCAAATAAAGACTATAATCAACTTTGCATAAGTTCAATATTCAGCGGATCCCAGCAAACACAACTTATAGAATTACATAAGATCAATCTCGATCATGATAGACAGCTCACGAGATCTAAACATGGAGGCATATGAGGAGAAGATAACCATCTAGCTACAGCTACGAACCCGTAGTCCAAGGATGAACTACTCACGCATCACTCCGGAGGAAGGCATGGTGATGTAGAAGCCTCCGGTGATGATCTCCTCTCTGGTAGGGTGTCCGAAATAGCTTCAGAACCCCCTGATCTAGGATTGACGGTGACGGCGCTGCGGAACTTTTTGGGATTTTTTTATCCGCTGTTTAGGGTTTTCCATTCGGGGGGATTAAATAGGCGAAAGGGAAAAGGCAGTGGAGCTCCAGGGGCCCCACACCCATAGCTGGCGTGGCCAGGGGGCGCCACCCTATGGTGTGGCCCCCTGGTGCCCGTCTTCGACTCTTCTTTGGTGTTCTGGATGCTTCCGGGGAAATAGGCACTTTGGGCTTTGTGTTGTCCAATTCCGAGAATGTTTCCACAACAAATTTTCTGAAAGCAAAAACAACAGAAAATAGGGAACTGGCACTTGGCATCTTGTTAATAGGTTAGTCCTAGAAACGTATAAAAATACTATAAATAAGGGAGAAAACAAGTAGCAATTGACATAATATGATCATGGAGCATCATAATTATAGATACGTTGGAGACGTATCAAGGATGGGAGGAGTCTCAAACTTTTAATATCTCTATAATTTCTGATGCTCCATGATCATATTTTGCCAATTGCTACTTGTTTTCTCCCTTATTTATAACATTTTTATACGTTTTCCGGGACTAACCTATTAACAAGATGCCAAGTGCTAGTTCACTGCTTTCTGCTGTTTTTGGTTTCCGAAAATTTGTTCTGCAAACATTCTCGGAATTGGACCCCACCAAGCCCGAAGTTCCTATTTTCCCCGGAAGCATCCAGAACACCGAAGAGGGGTCAAAGAGGGGCAACAGGGGGCCACACCATAGGGTGGCGCGGGTGCCCCTTGGCAGCGCCACCTATGGGTGTGGGGCCCCTGGAGCTCCATCGCCTTTGCCCTTTCGCCTATTTAAGCCCACTGGATGGAAAACCCTAAACACCTGATCAAAAATCCCCGAAAAGTTTTGGAGCCGCCGTCACCGTAACCCCTAGATCAGGGGGGTTCTGAAGCTGTTTCCGGCACCCTGCCGGAGAGGAGATCATCACTAGGGGCTTCTACATCACGATGCATGCCTCCGGAGTGATGCGTGAGTAGTTCATCCTTGGACTACGGGTTCGTAGCTGTAGCTAGATGGTTGTCTTCTCCTCATATGCCTCCATGTTTAGATCTCGTGAGCTGCCTATCATGATCGAGATTCATCTTATGTGATTCTATATGCTGTGTTTGCTGGGATCCGATGAATATTGAACTCATGCCAAGTTCATTTAGTCTTTATTTGCATATGCTATTTGTGATCTTGCATGTTTTCTGTTGCTAGTGGTTACTCTGGCCAAGTAGTTGCTAGTGACTCCAAGAGGGAGTATTTATGCTCGATAGTGGGTTCATGCCTCCTTTTCGCTTTGCTCGAGTGACAGAAACGTGAAGGGGGAGGATGTGCTGTTTCCATTAGGGAGGAAACAGTGGTGAGAGTGCCCGCGTGCATAATCATTGCTTACATTACACACTTTGTTTAATGCAATTATCTGTTGCTTGCAACTTAATACCTAAGGGGGTTCGGATGATAACCTGAGGTTGGATTATTAGTCATAGATGCAGATGGATGTCGGTCTATGTATCTTGTTGTAATGCCCGCACTAAATATCATAGTAATCTTCATGTCATATTGTGCACTACGGTGCAACCTCTATTTGTCAATTGCCCAGCTGTAATTCGTTCACCCAACATTCTATCTTTTATGGAGAAACACCACTAGTGAAACTATGAACCCCGGTCCATTTTTCCACACTGTTAAACAAACCACAACAATTTCCTGCTTTCTTTACTTACTGCAAGCATACACTGTTTTCCATACTATACGTCTAATCTTTGTTTTCAGCAAGACCGGTGAGATTGACAACCTCACTGTACCGTTGGGGCAAATTATTTTGGTTGTGTTGTGTGCAGGTTCCACGTTGTTGCTGACACCGGTGAAGCGCCAGCACCACCATCAGTGGCATCAACCTTCCGAAGGTCCTATTTCTCCTACTGGATTGATAGCACTGTTCCTTAACTAAGGGGAAAACTCCTACCGTTGTGCTCATCATACCCTCCTCTTGGGGTTCCCTACAAAGTGCAGCAGTCATACCTCTTTCTCTTTTGTTTACACAATTATGCTTTGACTGATAAATTAGGGGTAAAAATAGTGAAGAGAATTTGTTGTTATTAATTTGGGGCTGGGCACCCCGCTGCCATCTCTTCTATCATTGGATAAGCGGATGAAGCCACTAGTACAGGGTGTGGAAGTCCAATCAACAAGTGACATAAAATTCTCTATTTACGTCCTCATGAGCTAAAACAGGAGCACAAAAGAGGAGTAATTTTGAAAGTTTTAAAGGTACACATGAGCAATTTACTTTGGAGTGGCGGTTAAATACCACATGTAGGTAGGTATGGTGGACATAATGGGAAAACTTTGGTTTTTGGGAGTTGGATGCACGTGTAGAGCTCATACTCATTACAGGTGGAGGCTAGCAAAAGACTGGGAGCGACAAATCAAGAGAGCATAAGAGCCATAATCATGCATAGCTACATAAACATCATTAATCAAAGCATAAATGGTACCTCAAGTTCACAAACTAAATGATCATGGAGGCTATTAGCGACTAGTTCATAGTCATAAACATTGTGTGAGCATGCGCCAAGTCAACCTAATAAAACATTTAAAGGAGAGCACCACAAATTTATGCTTCAATATGACAAGAACAACTCATGATTCTTTCAATGGCACATTAAACACTCTTAGCTATTTGAGGATAATCATGCTACTAAATAACCACAAGGCTTTAGAACTAAAATAACATCTAGCATGATATGAAAAAGTCTAGCCACAGTCTATACAAGCTTCTACTTAAACCGTTAAAAAATTCTACCTCAAGCAACAATTTGTTTTTCCAACAAGCACCATACAAAACATGCTGTAACAAAAACTCTCTAAATGATACAGAAAGCAAACAATGAGAGTACTCACATAACACTACTAAAACTAACAGCTTTGAACAAGAGATGCAATGAAAACAAGAGCTAAACAGGAATTTTTGCAATAACTAGAAGAAAAACTAAAAATACTAACATAGCAAGTATTCAAACGAAAAGGCGGAGCATGTCTCTCTACCAAAGAAAGAATGCTAGGGTCGAACTATAATATTGCAGCAAGGAAAACAAAATAAAACAAAGTAAAACAAAAGAAAACAAAAGAAAAACAAATAGACGCTCCAAGTAAACTTCATATGATGTGACCGAATAAAAATATAGTTTCACGAGAAGTGACCTGATAGATTGTTGATGAAGAAGGGGATTCCTTGGGAATCCCCAAGCTTAGATGCTAGAGTCTTCTAAAAATAAGCTTGGATGAACCACGGCGGCATCCCCAAGCTTTGACCTTGCACTCTTTTTTATCACATATATCATCTCTTCTCTTGACCCTTGAAAAGTAATTTGCATTAGAGGGTTAGTGCAACAATTAAAAATCCATTGGTTCTATATGGAACAAGTGTTATTTATACTTTTAAACATAAGCTACAACCACTGACATTTCGTGAAGCAAAGAAATCCACTTGACATCGCAAAAGAGCAAATGAAAGGAAAATGGCAAAATCTGTCAAAACCAGAACAGTCTGTAAGACGAAATTTTTTCGAGGCACTTACGCTGCTAAGATCGAAAAACTTAAAGAACAAAAAAGTTGCAGAATCAACCGAGGAATTATCACAAGAAATTTCAGGTCATTCTGATTATTCTTTGATTTATACAATTTTTTATGGTGGAGAGCAGAAATATGTTTCCTGGGCAGAAATTCGAAAACCAACTCCAACTCTCGTTAGAAATACTTGGCACTACTTAAATATTAAAAGAAAGATACAAAGGAGTTGCTATAGAAGTATAAAACCCCTTGACTCAAAGAAAACAGAGAAAAACAAAGCAAAAATAAAACCATGGGTTATCTCTCAAGAAGTGCTTTTCTTCAACGCCTTTTAGAGAAGCCTAGAAAAGTGGAATCAAGTATTTTCAAGTGAAGAAGCATCCAAATGAAAAAAATTTCCTCCAAAACCCCAATTCTAGAAATGGGTACCTTAGACACCCCCGAAGATGATTCAACATGCAACCACTTTTAGTTTTACTAAAAGTTTTATTAATTTTAAGCACATTAGGGGATTTTGGTTTAGGTGTCTTGGGGACGTACATATTTTTTTTTCTCTTTTCCCACAGAAAGTTTATCTCTTTTAAACTTAAGAGCAAAAAAAGATTGAGCTTAAAGTTTCGATAGCCTCATCTAATTTACCAATCCTCATATTTTAACTATCATGGATATTGCTAGCTTCTAAAACAATGATTTTATTGTTGATACTTACTATTGATTCATTAACTTTGCTAGCATCATCAAGGAACTTTGGCAAATTTTAGAGTTTAGCTTTTTAATAACATCATCTAAAGTGATCTCAGTTTTAACAACCTTAGTAGATGGTGTTCCAACTAAGCTTTCAATTAAATTACATGCTTCCAAAGCAGGTGTTCGCAGAAAATTACCTCCTGTAATAGTGTCTAGAACATACCTATACCAGCTAGTAATACAACATAAAATTTCCTAAGAAGGATTAAGGTGGAGTATTTCTTAGTGCATCTATGATGAGCATCACTTATCCTATACCATGCATCTTTCAAACTTTCTCCCCCTTGTTGCTTAAAGGAACGAACTTCAACCTCAGGAACACTCATTTTAGCAAGACTAAAAACAGGAATAAAACTACATCTAGAATAAGAACTAAATTTTTTGTGTTTTTGATAAACAGAAGCAAACAAGAAAAAATAAAATAAACTAAGCAAAACTAAAACAAAGTAAAGAGATTGGAAGTGAGAGACTCCCCTTAAAGAAATTCTCTTCCTCCCCGGCAACGGCGCCAGAAAATAACTTGATGGTGCAGGTCTTGCACTCGTTGGGAGACCCCAAGAGAAAGCTATGATGAGCACAACAGCAGTTTTCCTCAGTAAGAAACCAAGGTTTAATCGACTAGTAGGAGGAAGGAGTAACTTCAGAAGGTTGAAGCAGCTGAGATGGCAGGGCGCACTACCGGTTCAGAAGCAGTGAGGTTGTCAATCTCACCGGTTTTGCTGAACACAAAGAGGTTAAACGTATGGTGTGGAAAACAGTATGAAAGCAATAGCAGCAGTATGAAATTAGTATGAAAGCAGTAGGTGTTTTATCCGTATGAGGAAAAAGGACCGGGGTTCACAGTTCACTTATGGTGTCTCTCCGTGAAAGATAAATAACATGTGTGGTGAACAAATTACAGCTAGGCAATTGACAGAAATGAAGGCTGCACCGTAGTGCATATGCAAGACATAAAGATTACTATGTGATTCATGCGGGCATTACAACAAAATACATAGACCGTCATCCAACTGCATCTATGTCTAATAATCCACCCTCCGAATATCATCCGAACAAACGTTGGGTATTAAGTTGCTAGAAACAGATTATCGCTGTAAGCAAAGTGTGTAATGTAAACAATATAAACTAGGTAAACACCGTTGTTTTCTCCCTAATGGAAACAAGACATCCTCCATCCGTCACGTTTCTGTCACTCAAGCACAAATGCAAAGGAGGCATGAACCCACTATCGAGCATAAATACTCCCTCTTGGAGTTACTAGCATCTACTTGGCCAGAGCATCTACTGATAACGGAGAGCACGCAAGATCATAAATAACATATGCATGAAGATAACATGATAGATTGATAATCAGAAGACATAGCATTCAAAAATCATTAGATCCTAGCAAACACAACATGTAGCATTACATAAAGATGATCTCGATCATGTGAGGCAGCTCACAAGATCTAAACATGAGGTACAAGTGGAGAGAACAACAATCTAGCTACTGCTATCGACCTGTAGTCCAGGGATGAACTACTCACGCATCACTGCAGAGGAGTGCATGGTGTGTAGACCCCTCCGGTGATGAATTCCCCTCCCAGCAGGGTGCCGGGGAGAGCTCCAGAATCCGCCCGATCTCGGGATGACGATGACGGTGGCCTCGGGTGTTTTTTGGGACGAAGTGGTATATATTTAGGGTTTACGTCTCGGGGGGTATAAATAGGCGAAAGGGCAAAGGCGGTGGAGGCCTGGGGCCCCACACCACCCCATGGCGCGGCCAAGGGGGCGTGCCACCCTATGGTGTGGCCCCCCTGAGGCCCCATCCGGGTCTCTTCGGGACTCCGTGGAACCTTCGGGAATTCTAAGAGTTCCGAGCTTCGAATTTTCGAATTTCGAGAATATTTTTGGAACAACTTTTCTGAAACTAAAAACAACAGAAAACAGGGAACTGGCTCTGTGGCATCTTGTCAATAGGTTAGTCCAGAAAATCGATAAAAATGACATAAAACGTATAGTAAACAATAAGAAAACAACATGGAACATCAGAAATCAAGGATATATTTATGACATATCAGCGGCTAGGAAAACTAGAAATATGCATAATACTTATGGACAAGTAAAGTTCATCGTCTACACTGAATTAACGGCAACAATATGAGAAAAAACAATGTAACAAGCTACAGAATTATGATTACGTACTCATAGTGTTCGAGATGGATCGGGCAAGAGCCTAGTATTGGAGGGAAGATGTGGGCTAGTGGCGATGGGGGAAGATGCTTGAATGATTGAGGGTGGTACTTGACGACAACACAATATTCACTAGGTGGGCAATGATACGTCTCAAACGTATTCATAATTTCTGATGTTCCATGTTGTTTTCTTGCCATATGCTACATGTTTCCTATACATTTTATTTCATTTTTATGGATTCTCTGAGACTAACCTATTGACAAGATGTCACGGAGCCAGTTCCTGTTTTCTGTTGTTTTTGGTTTCAGAAAAGTTGTTCTGGAAATATTCGCGAAATTGGACGAAATAAAATCCCAGAGTCTTAGAATTCCCGGAGCATTAACGGAGTCCAAAAGAGACCCTGAGAGGGGCATAGGGGTGGCCACACCATAGGTGGGTGCTGGTTCGCCTGGCCACGCCTACAGGTGGTGTGGGCCCCCCGGCACCCACCGACGTTGCCCTTTCGCCTATATATTCCCCTCGATGCATAAACCCTAATGGAATCGACCCTCTTCCACGAAAAGTTCCGTAGCTCCGCCGCCGCCGCCGACAAGTTTCGGGGACAGAAATCTCTGTCCCGGCACCCTACCAGGACGGGGAAGTACCCCTGGAGCCATCTCCATTGACCCCACCGCCATATTCATCGCCGTTGCTGACTCCCATGATGAGGAGGGAGTACTTCTCCCCCGGGGATGACGGCTCTATCGGTAGCTATGTGATTCATTTCTCTCTCCCATGTTGTGATCTTTATGTTATCATGAACTTTGTAATCTAGTTGAATAAGTAGATGTTACTATTCATATTTTATGCTACCCAAGTGGTTTTGTTATGAGATCTCCGTAGACACTTTGATCACGGTGTAAAGGTGACAGTGTGTGCACCATGTGGTTTAGCGTGATATATTTATATTTTGTGTTGGATGACCCTATGAAATTGTGGTGTTTGTTTGGAACCATCTAGGTCTCATGGTAATAGCGTGGGGATTACCTAGATGGGGAAATGCGAACTCTACGCAACGATTGGTGTTTGTTATCCGACCGGAGAGTGGTTCGGAGTAGCATAGTGAAAATATGATCTTTATGCATTCAATTATGTTATTATTGTTGAGAGTGTCCACTAGTGAAAATAGAATCCATATGCCTTCTTTCTAAGCATTGGAACACTCTTTACAATCAGTTCTGCTACATGTTTGCTTACTGTCATTTTTATTTCAGCTTGCTATTGTCACCTATAATCATCCATATTACTTGTATTTCACTATCTCTTCGCTGAACTAGTGCACCTATACAACTGACAATTGTATTAGGTGTATTGGGGACACAAGAGACTTCTTGTATCGTAATTCCAGGGTTCCTTGAGAGGGATATCTTTGACCTCTACCTCCCTGAGTTTGATAAACGTTGGGTGATGCACTTAAGTGAAACTTGCTACTGTTCTACAAACCTCTGCACTTGAAGACCCAATATTGTCTACAAGAATAAAAGTGTACGTAGACATCAGACAACATCTTAGAGGATGCCGGTGAGGAAATTGCGATTGGTTAGCGAGCATAAGACGATATTTTCATTCGTAGATTCCGGGAGATGCGTCCATGGAAGTTGAGGTGGCTCATTGGCCATCGACAAGGGAGAGGCCTAGATAGAAATATGGCAAAGGGAGAAATAAGATATTGATCAATAGGCATGGTTTGGTGATTCCCTATTTGCTAAGAGATGAATATTCAACACATGGATGCTCCATCATCCATAAAGATCAAATGATTTCTTGATTAATTTGCACTACTATTATCAATCCATATATTTATTTCAGTTTAATTCAACATAAATGTTTTCCTCAATATTTGTAGGAATTATTATCCCAATCTTTCCATTTATTTAGAAATTATTATCTCACGCCGCATTGCTCTATTCTAAGCCAAAAATAATGCCCATGAATTGATGAATATATTATATATATGGTGGATGGATAATCAATCTAGTAAGGCTAGTCACAATGGGGAGTAACACAGCATAGTAACATACACGTTTTTCAAGACTATGTTACTACCTCCATAGTGGAGAGTAACATAGAAGTGGTGTCATGCAAAACTGTATTTATTAGCTTATAGACTCATATTGCATTGTAATGTGTGATGTTATGGTAACATAGCTAGTTACCACACCCGTCTCTCTCCTCATTTAATACGTGACACGTCATCTTTTTTGCCTACGTGACGTTGATGTTACTACTGATGTTACTCCCACTGGGACTAGCCTAATGAATTTTGTAGTTGCATCTGTTTCTAGATGAACAATAACAGATAAATAAATAAATAAATAAATATACGTATAAATGGAATTGAATAAAATCGCATAAATCCAGCATGATACTGCACCGGCAGGCGAAGTGTTGTTTCTGGAGTACATGCATGTTGCAGAAAATCAATGCAAACTTTAAACGAAAATAAATTCAAATCCAGCCTCTTCAATCCTACTCCTTGTAGTACTCCAACCATTTCCCAACGACGGCAATTAATACTGAAACTTAAACACACACCCTCCTCCATCCCAGGTCCCTGGCGCGTGGGCCCGGGCGTCAGTCGCGCCGGCGGGCTCCTGGTATATATACAGGCGCACCCCACCAGGAACTGCCAAAAGCCCCCACCGATCGATCGATCTCTTTTGTGCAGGAACAAACAAAGAAACCAGAGCAGAGCCGCTGAGAAAGGGAATTTGTCAGGGTGAGAGAGAATGGCGGCGGAGGTGAGCTCTATCGCTAGGATGCTGCGTGGGGAGGCGGTGAAGAGGGGCGGCGCTGGGCCCAGGTCGGAGATGGTGACGATGGATCTGCTTGGCGGGTGCGGCGCGAACAGCGCCGGCGGCAGCTGCGGGGACGACGAGGTCGTCGACCTGGAGGTGAAGGTGCCCGTCGGCTGGGAGAGACGGCTTGACCTCCTGGTAACCATCTTCTTCTCGCCCGTTCTGTTTCTATCTTTCTTCTCTGTTCTTCGGTTCTCACGGGGGGTTTGTTCGTGTATGAAGTATGAACACGTTACACATGCATGTTTGGTGCCTAAAAAAAATTCGCGTTCGTGTGGTTCAACCCAGTCGGAGATGAAATTTGGGAAATTCACAATTCGTTAGATTACAGAATTTTTGTTCTTACAGTTATATTATACTTCTAATTTTATATTGATCGGCGATTGAGATTGCTTATCGAAATTTCTCGGATCGTGCAGTCCGGCAAGACGTTCCTGACGCCTCATCGCCACCAGGCCGTCCAGGGCAGCCACCAGGACCTCCACCTGCCTCTACCGCCTCCTGTCAATCTCAACCACCGCAACCTCCGCCGCGGTCTGCACACTCGACATGGTCCGCTCCGCCCTGGAGCGCGCCGCGGGCATGCGGTCCGCCGCCTCGCCGGCCACGTCGTCCTCCTCGTCCGCGTCCACCTCCTCCTCGTCCTCCTCCCTTGGCAAGCGCGACCGCTCTCCGTCGGCAGCTGCGACTACGGAGTCGCCCGCGAACCCGGCCATGCGCGCGGCCGCGTGCCCGTCCTGCCTCACTTACGTGCTCGTCGTCGAGGCGGACCCGCTGTGCCCGCGCTGCGAGGCCAGGGTGCCACCGTTCTCCAAGAAGACCGGCGCCGACGGCAGCGGGAAGAAGTCCAGGATCGACCTGAATGCCGCCGCCGATGAGACCGAGTGAAAGGACAAATATGAGAAGAGATTTAAATTTTTTGCCCGGGTGAGAGAGAATTGAGGCGCCAGTCGTATTGGCAAATATGACAGCGGCAATCCATGGTTTATGGGCATGGCACTACGAACTGGAGGCTGGAGTCTTTACGGTTCTGTCGGCAACTCAGCATATTGGAGCATAGGCAACTCGACGCGACGCCGGGTCGTGCATGGCTTGCACGCACCGCGCCCCACTCCGAGCAGCAACGAGAGCTGAAAGATCGGTGTAAGAGCATGTCCACCGACCCAATAGACTGTCCGTCGCTTGTTGTCGGCGTATGTTACTGGAGACGCCGAGCAAGCGTCACCGTCCCATCGGAAGCGACGCCTCCCACCGGCGTATCCCAATAGACGCGATCAAAACAATTTTAGCTTTTTTTTTTTTTGGCTATTGCTACAATTGTCCCAAACGGTCGTATGCGTTTCAATAAAAAATCAAACTAAATTTAATTAAAACTCAAATTAGAGCGTTGCCTGGCCACTGCTTGACCTTTTCGTACCCACAAATGCATAACTTGATCATTTTGAAGTTGTACGTGAGTCTCTTAATCTCAGATTTCTCGATGCATGTGGAGAAAATCACCAAACTCTCCTAGAGGAAGAACAACAAGCTGGGCATGAGCTTGCAGCACAGCGCCGACCATCATTAGGTCCCCGTCACTATCCACACTCTTGCAATGGACGACGGAGCGACCCAAGTTGAAAAGCAGAGACATAGTGATAAAACCTCACATGTGCAAAGCGCTAAACACGTTGCACATGGCGGCGGTCTCGGCCGAAGTTTCATGAGGTGGGGAAAGGAGGCGACTTCGAGAAGAGTCGCGGCGGACAGAGAGAGAGAAGACCGGACTGGCAATGGGCGAATGGAGAGGACAGAGACCAGGATGACGTCAGGCGGGCGGCAGTGGTGCTGCGCATGAGTTGAGACAGTGGTGTGGTGGGTTAGAAGGGATGGGAGCGGAGACGCGAAAAGACGAGACGGGAGGGATAAAATAATGGACGAGTCGCTTCCAAAACGGATCTTCCTGTCAGGACCTGAGGTGGCGCGTGTTCTCACAGTTGTGGGCACATCCGGTAGCGACCCAACAAACGGAGATCGAAACGGCGTTGCCGGGCGTGGGGTTGGGCCCGTCCAGCAACTTTGCCGTTGTTGGGTCACCCCGTGAGGGCATTTCGTACCGGCGCGTCCAATAGACCTATTGGGGTCACGGGTGGAGATGCTCTAAGCTATGGAAGCTGCAGGACCCTTCAAAAAACAAAATGTATCTCTAGAGGCCTGCCAAACAATCAACTCCTTCTCGCAATGTCAGGTTCGGCGCAACATGGCTACTGACGGCTCATACAAGTTGTGTGCAGGAGGAGTCTTGGCGCCACTCACTCCTTGAGTGCACATTGAGTATATGAATAGGTGCTACGACCAATTTTAATTTTTCTTAAGGTTTAGGCTTGACAAGAAGGTAAATTCTCTAGATAGTGCAACTAGTGGTGAATTTACCTATATGACAAGGCAAGCAATTAATGCAACTAGTACAATACTTAATACAACTAGTACAACAATAAATTCAACAAGTACGAGTAAGTAAAGGGAGGGGAACGAGGTAACCGATAGAAGCACACGGAGACACGATGTATTCCCGAGTTCCTCCTTGTTAAGGGAGTACGTCTCGTTGGAGGGGTGTGAGATCGCCACGAAGGCCTACTCAACGCCACAAAGGCCTCACCCTATTCTCCGATGAACTCCGCCACAAAGGCCTAGTTCACCTTCCACTATTGAACCCCTTTGAGGCGGGGATCGAATCCTTTACAAACAAGTTTGGGGCACACACCCACAACTTAATTGGGGGCTCCCAACACTCACAAATCACCAAGAGTAGCAAGAAGCCTAGGTTCTCCACAAGAGGAAACCCTAGGCAAAGATCCCTCAAGAAAAAGAGAGGGGAAATGAAATCCGGTTGGTGAAGACGTAGATCGGGGCCTTCTCCTTCAATCCTCCAAAGATCTAGGCTTTTGGGTGGAGGGATTGGGAGATCTAGCAAGGTGGGTGAGCTCCAACAATGGTGTCTTTAATTCTGGTCGAGTTAGCTGGAGGTAGGTGGAGGGGAGGGGGTATTTATACCCCTCATAAAGACTAAGAGCCGTTGGAGCAGATCTGGCGAAATCACACCGGAGACTCCGGTGTAAAGACCGGAGACTCCGGTCTGGGCCGGAGACTCCGGACACTCTCCGGTGTCCCTCCGGACTAGATGCAGTACTGGACACCACCTTGGCACACTTGAGATTCTTCAGGAAATATCAGTCCGGAGACTCCGGTCTTGGCGCCACGGGAAAGCACAGAGACAGTCGGTGGTCTTGCGAGACGATAAAATCCATTCACACCGGAGACTCCGCTAAGTATCCGGTAAGACTCCGGTGTGGGTACGCACAGAGACTGTCTGGGGTCTTGCGAGACAAATTGCTTTAGAGGGAAAACCTGGGAGAAATCTCCACACCGGAGACTCCGGTCTGGGAGACCGGAGACTCCGGCCTGGAGAAAAACTCCAGCAACCAGAGACTGTCTGGGGTCTTGCGAGATACTTTGCTCAGAGGGAAAACCTGGGAGAAATCTCCACACCGGAGACTCCGGACTGGGAGACCGGAGACTCCGGCCTGGAGAAAACTCCAGCAACCAGAGACTTGGACGGCTTGTACCTTTTTGTACCAACACACCACCATAACAAATAAGTTGAATGAACCCTGAAATACATCAACACCTTTTAGTAGTACATGTGTTGTTAACAAACACCAAAACAAAATGATTTAAGCGCGTATGCACTTTCAATCTCCCCCTTTTTGGTGTTTGATGACAACACACATATTTTTGCAATTAAATCACAGCTAAGCTATGTTTGTAAAAGATAGAGCACTCACAAAGTGAGCTCCCCCTATATTTTACAAACAAAGCCCTTTTAGAACAAACCTTAGTGAACAATAATACAAGTAAGTAGAGGCAATAGATAAAGCACAATGAATAATAATAATAAAGGATAGCTTCACCACGAGGTCTCTCACATAAAACACAACCATTGTTCACTAAAAAAGCAAAGCTACTAAGATAATGGGAACACAAGCCATAAAAGGCAAATCAAGTTCAAAGACTTGTGTTCCGAAGCAAATAAAGCAAAGCAACCTATGCAAAGTGGAGAAGACAAAGCTACTTCTCCCCCTTTGGCATCAAGACACCAAAAAGGGCAAAGAGCACAACACGGTACAAGGTCTCAGTCATCATCCTCGTAGTCCTCGTCATCATCCACCGGGTCCGTGGTAGCGTCACTCTCATCATCATCATCATCTCCAGCTCCCTCATCATCATCTCAGCACCAGAACCTGTGTTGAAGTACTCAAGGTCCTCATCCTCTTCCCCATGCTCAGGCTGATCATCAACATGTTCTTCCTCAATCTCAGGAGTCCTAGCACGGTGGGTCGAGGAAGAAGGAGTCGAGGTGACATCCTCAAAGTCACCCCACGGAAACTGATCAGTGTTCCACCCCTCATATGACATAGTCACAGAAGCGGTGGGATGGGTGGGTGGAGTAGTGGGAGGAGTACCCATAGGAGGAGTAGCTCCAAGACCTGCATGGTCATGCAGCTTGGCGACCATCTTCTTCAGCTCGCGTCTCTCCTTGTAGGCTACATGGTTCTCCTTGTGCACTGCAATAGTCATGCACAAAATGTTGCGCTGGAACCAAGTAAGCTTCTTCATCTCATCCTGAGTCTCCTCCCTGCTAGAGCGGCGAGAGGGAGGATCAACATTCTTCCTCCTAGAGCGAGGAGGCGCCTCAGCGTCCCCCATGGGAGTGTCATCAGGAATGTGGGAGGACAGAATCTGGAGAGAGCCCACAGGGTGCATAGTATCGGTAGCCAAGCCAGGAAGCTGATCAAGTATGAGCTTCATCACATAGGGAGCATAGACGGGCACCTTCTTGATCTCGATCATAGCAGAATATATCTCCTCCTTAATGAAGTGCATAACATCAATCTCAAACCCCTCTCCATCAGGGCCAGCAAGGTGACACTGGAAGGCCTGATAGAGGAGGTTCACGAGTCCACCACGAATAGCATCTACATTCCCGACCTTGGGAGCAATGTTGCAGCGGAAGAGGCGAAGACAGATGTTGTATACCCTCCTCAGATCCTTGGCAGTGCTGCAACTGGAGAGCTTCTCATACATAGGAGCCATGAGCTTCTTGTCATAAGCCACTCTGTGAACGTGCATGCGCTCACCATTCCCTTCTCCCCAAGGGTAACCAAGAAGCTCAGCAAACCGACTCATGGAAGACTCACACTCAACAGTCCCAGACATCCACCTCATAGTGACCTCGTCATTATCAGCAAGGGTGACAGTGGCAAAGAACTGCTGAATGATAGGAGGGTTGTAGTTCTGCTGAATGCCCACAAGATGCTGAAGGCCAGTTTCCTCGTGATCCAGACAGCCTCCTCAAAGTACTGAGAGCGGTCAAGAGCCTCCAAGTCAAGGACTTTCTGTGGACACACAGGCTGCCTGAAACGGGTGTAAATCTCCTCCATAATCAACTCGGACTCCCTCCTCCAATAATGAGCAGAAAGAGCAGTGCGAGCCATGGAGAAGAAAGGACGAGCCCTCATGATCCTGTACTCCTTCTTGCTCATGGATGCCACCGAGGAGATAGCATCAAATCTGGCCTTCTTGGCTGCTTCAGCATTCATCCTGTTCTCGTGCTGCTTCTTCTGACGCCTCTCACCCTCAACAGCACTCCTCTGATCAGATCGACCGGAGTCTTCATCAGTGTCCATGGGGTTGCGGGACTGAGGACGAGAACCACGATGGGCTACGGACTTCAACCTTTTTCCTGAAAGCATACACAAAACAGAGAACACAAAACCAGAGAAAGCAAAATGAGCAAACATGTCCAAAACGGTGCAGGTACAAGATAGATGCAACAGGAGACATATCTGGAAGATCCACACTAGAGTCTCCGGTCTGGCAGATCGGAGTCTCCGGACAGACACACCGGAGTCTCCGGTCTGATGCACCGGAGTCTCCGGACTAGTCGACAGCAGTGCGTATGGTTCTAACAGAGATGTACTACTGGTGAATCTAGCAGTTCCTACACAAGATAAACTAGCCAAGGGGATGCTACCAACAGCAAATGCAACTTCTCCCAAAAGAAACTACCTAGATTTTCAGATCTAGATAAAAAACAGAAAACGAGGGGAGAGGTTGTACCCTTGTCTCCTTGGCCGGCCATAGTGCCTCCCACGGATGGGAGAGGCAAGGGGACGCAGGGGGACCAGTTTCCGGCGGTGGAAATCGGCCGGGGAGAGCTTCTGGCGGCGGCGCAGCAAGGCTATGGGGGGCGTGGGGGAAGTGGGGGAATGAAACCCTAACTTCCCTCAGCCCCCAGCTTTTATAGTGCGTGCAGCACACCGGAGTCTCCGGCCTGACCGGAGTCTCCGGTATGATAGACCGGAGTCTCCGGCCTTTTGCCAGAAAGCCTCCCCAAGCAGGACATGAAGTGCTCAAAACTTAGAAATAGTTTTAGGAAATGGGATTTTGGCAAGGAAAGAAAGGAGCAACAACAGGGAGGGAACTTGTACTCAAGAACACCGAGAAAGATAAAAAATCAAATAGTGAGTACATCCCTCAACACAAAATGCCAAAAACCCGCAAATTAGAACCAACTCTTCACGGAAGAGGTTGGTGGCCTAGGCCACCATGTAAGAGTTCATGGTATGCAACCGCGAAGATATATCTTGGGGGCATTGCCATTACTCAACATTGAAGCTCACAATTCAACATTAGAAAAAGAGAGATCACAATGAATTTTTGCTTTGGGCATAATGGGGGAGGGAGAACCCAATGTGTTAGGATAACACTCCCCCTATGTCCATGCCTACACCTAAGCTCGAACACGTTTCATCTATAGGGGTGTGTGCAAGATATTCAAGTCAAACTCCTAGAATCAATCACATTTAGTTCATTCCTCAAGAACAAGAATCTTGCATCATCAAGTGGCTTTGTGAAAATATCCGCGAGATTGTCCTTGGTGGGCACATAAGATAGTGCAATGTCTCCTCTTGCTACATGGTCACGGATGAAGTGGTGGCGGATCTCAATGTGTTTGGTCCTTGTATGTTGCACCGGATTGTATGCAATTTTGATGGCACTTTCATTGTCACACAAAAGAGGCACCTTATCCAAATGAACTCCATACTCCTTGAGAGTTTGCCTCATCCATAACAATTGAGTGCATGCACTTGCGGCGGCAACATACTCGGCTTCGGCGGTGGAGAGGGATATGCAATTTTGCTTCTTGGAAGACCAACTCACTAGGGACCTACCAAGAAATTGGCAAGCCCCGGAGGTAGACTTCCTATCATCTTGATCACCCGCCCAATCGGAATCCGTATATCCATTGAGAGAAAATTGTGCCCCCTTTGGGTACCACAAACCAAATCTTGGGGTATGAACCAAATAATGAAAGATCCTATGGACCGCCATCAAATGGAAATCCTTAGGAGCCGCTTGATACCTTGCACACACACCTACACTCAAAACGATATCGGGCCTAGATGCACAAAGATAGAGCAAAGAACCAATCATAGAACGATAAAGCTTTTGATCCACATCCTTACTCCCTTTTGGATTACGAGATAGATGACACTTGACTTGCATAGGAGTGGTTTTGATCTTTGCATCTTGGAAGTTAAACCTCTTGATCATGTCTTGGGTATACTTGGCTTGAGAGATGAAAGTCCCACGGGCCAATTGCTTGATCTCAAAGCCAAGGAAGAATTTAAGCTCTCCCATCATAGACATCTCGAACCTGTCAGTCATAAACTTAGAGAACTCATTATTGAAAGCTTGGTTAGTTGAGCCAAAGATGATATCGTCCACATATAGTTGGCATATGAAAAGCTCTCCCTTTACTCTCTTGGTGAAAAGAGTGGGGTCAATCTTCCCAACTTCGAAACCACGATCATCTAACAACTCCCTAAGGTGCTCATACCAAGCACGAGGTGCTTGTTTGAGACCATAGAGAGCCTTGTCAAGTTTGTAAACGTGGTTAGGAAAGTTGAGATTCTCGAACCCCGGAGGTTGCTTAACATATACCTCCTCTTTTAGTGGACCATTCAAGAAAGCACTTTTCACATCCATTTGTTGTAATTTGAAATTATGAGAGGATGCATAAGCAAGGAGGATACGGATGGACTCAAGGCGAGCCACGGGTGCGTAGGTTTCATCAAAGTCGATGCCTTCAACTTGGGTGTAACCTTGAGCAACCAATCTTGCCTTGTTCCTAATGACAATGCCATGCTCATCTTGCTTGTTCTTGAAAATACACTTAGTGCCAATAACATTGTGGCAATCCTTGGGCTTCTCAACCAATCTCCAAACTTTGTTGCGCTCAAAGTTATTGAGCTCATCATGCATAGCTTCAACCCAATCGGAGTCCTCAAGAGCTTCATACACTTTCTTAGGCTCCACCATAGAGATATGAGCTTGATGCTCGCAAAAATGAGCCAATTGCCTTCTTGTAGATCTTCTAGTTTGGACATCCTCCAAGACCTTGTCGTCTTGGGCATCAATTTACTTCAAAGCTCTTCTTATCCTTTTGATGCGACGGGCTTCGATCTCCTCATTATTACGAGGAGGAATCACTTGATCATCTTGATCATTTGGGTCCCCATCTTGACCAACTTGGCCTTGATCATCATCATCATCATCAACACTATCTTCAACACTAGCTTCAACTTGAGGAGAGGATGAAGAGGATGGTTGATCTTGGCCTTGATCTTGACTCGCATTAGTGAGAGGAGTGGGTACGACTTGCGGAGTCACTTGATCAATGAGAGGAGGGTCTTGAACATGTTCTTGGTTAGGTGTAATAGTTGGCTCCTTGGCTTGATCTTCTATTGTAGAGGAGGGCTCCACTTGAGTAGAGCATAGTCCTTCTCGAGTCGCCATAAGGTGTCCCTCGATGGGGCGGAAAAATCCCACACCCATCCTTCCTATGGCTTCTTGAGGCATTTCAACATCTACATTAGAAACATGGAATTGCGCCACTTGGGAGCCGTCATTTTCCTCGAAAACCACACTACAAGATTCTATGACAATCCGTGAGGACTTGTCATAGACTCTATAAGTGTGGGATTCGGCACCGTAACCAACAAAAATACCCTCAATAGTTTTGGATTGAAATTTCGACAACCTAATACCCTTGATCAAATAGAAGCACTTACAACCGAATACACGGAAGTAGGAGACGTTGGGCTTGTTGCCGGTGAGGATCTCATATGGGGTCTTGTCCAAGCCTTTGCGGATGTAGAGGCGGTTGGAGGAGTGGCATGCGGTGGATATGGCCTCGGCCCATAAATATTGGGGAGAAGAGTACTCCGCCAACATGGTCCTTGCCATATCCAAGAGAGTGCGATTCTTCCTTTCGGCAACACCATTTTGTTGAGGAGTGTAAGTGGCGGAGTATTGATGACGAATGCCTTCTTCACTAAGAAATTCATTCAATGTATAGTTCTTGAACTCCGAGCCATTATCACTCCTAATAGCCATGATTTGCACATTGTGTTGACGTTGCACTTCGTTGGAGAAGTCGATGATGGTTTGTTGAGTTTCACTCTTGCACTTGAAGAAATAAACCCAAGTGTATCTTGAATAATCATCGACAATCACCAAGCAATACTTCTTGCCGCCAAGACTTGCCTCGGGCACGGCACCAAAGAGATCAACATGGAGTAGCTCCAAGATCCTCTTTGATGAGATAATAGTCTTGGCCTTGTGAATGATGTCATGCATCTTCCCTTCAACACACGACCTACAAACGCGATCCTTTGCAAAGGAAACATTTTCTTTTAGTCCAACAATAAGGCCACCTTTGTGAAGACTTTGCAAAGTTCTCATGTTGACATGGGATAGGCGGCGATGCCACAACCATCCCAAGTCCGCCTTCCCGAAAAGACACATTGCTTGAGAGTTGGTTGACTTCGAAAAGTCCACCACGAACAACTCATTTTCAACATGTCCCACGTGAGCGACGTCAAGAGTCTTGCTCCTCAAAAGGACCACAATATCACCATCGAAAAAGACGGAAAAACCCATCTTTCCAATAGAGCGGACGGAAAGTAAATTGTAACCAAGGGATTCGACAAGCATGACGTTCACGATAGTTATATCGGGAGCCACCACAACCTTGCCGAACCCGGATACCTTAGACTTGGACGAGTCTCCATAAGTGATGGTTGCTTGGATGTCATTTGGTCGCAACTCCGTCACAAGCTCTTTGCTTCCGGTCATATGATTAGTGCATCCACTATCGAGAATCCATTTAGTCCCACCGGAAGCATAGCCCTGCAAAAGATCATTGACTAGAGTTAGGACCCGAGATGGGTCCCTTCATATTAGCAACAAGGGTCTTTGGAACCTAAATGGTATAGTCAACGAAACCCTCAATAGGACCAACATATTTAGCTTGCACAACACCATAATAATCAACATATAAGAAATGGTGTGGATTGTTAGTTCCCGCGGATGTGCTACGAGTAGTGTTGTCCCTCATGACACTACTACTCGAGGCAATGTTGTTAGCTTGAGCGGGTGTGCTAGGAGTAGTGTTATCCCTAATGACAACACCGCTCGAAGCACCATTGTTGGTCTTATTCTTGCTCTTCTTCTTCTTGTTCTTCTTCTTGGCTACATAGCCTAGACCTTGCTTGCCCACTTGTTGCCTTGGTGCACTCAATTGTGGTCTAGCAATGACCGCATTAGAGTTAGGTGCAACCACTTGTGGGGAAGGGGTCACAAATGTCACTACTTGTGGGTCTTTACCCTTGAGTCTTGCTAGCTCCTTCTTCAACCTAGCATTTTCCTCAATAATATTTGCATGATCACAAGAAGAAGTAGAGGTGCTAGCATTGTTAAGTTGATTAAGTTGAGTTTGAAGTTGTTCATGCAACTCTTTGAGGGATGAGTGTTGGCTTTCCAAAGCTTTGTGAGCCTCGGTTATCTTTTCAAACTCCTCGGTTAGTTTACCATGACCAACCCCAAACTCGACCTTATCCTTTTTAGCCTTTTTATATTTAGCAATAGCAAGATCACGTTCCTTAGTGATGTTTGAGACAAGTTCATTATGAGTCAATTCAATTGATTCAAGTTCATCCTCTAGAGAAACTCTACCATCATGCTCTTCCTCAAGAGTCATAGAGAGAGATGCGATTTCATCCGCATCCCTTCTCTCAACCTCACCTTTCTTCTCAAGAGCATCTTGGGCCTCTCCCAATTGCCTCATGAGATACTCAACGTACTTCTTGGTCTCCCCTTGCATGTTAGACATAAAGTGGTCCAAGGAGATCCTTTCTTCTTCTTCTCTAAGACTAGCAAGATGTTCTAGTTCACTAGGGGTCTTAGAGTTGGGGGAAAGAGATACCTCCGTGGCCTTAGCCATGAAGCACTTGGCATTACGTTGAGGAAGATCGTCATTGGGGGATTCGAAGAGGGATGAAGATGATGGAGTAGTAGCAATAGCTAGAGCGGCCACGTCACTTGTGGTTTCTTCTTCTTCATCACTCCCGGTGTCATACTCCTCTTGAGTCAAGAGCACAAACTTGGTGGGGGACTTCTTGTTGAACGGTTTCTTCTTGAAATGAGGTTTCTTGTACTCAACCTTGGACTTGTCCTTGCGAATAAGCTTTCCACTATGGAGCTCTCTATTTTCATACGGGCACTCCGCAATGAAGTGATGCTTATCTTGACAATTGAAGCAAGACCTCACTTTTTGAGCTCCATCATTGCCATAGCGAGACTTTGTCTTTTCTTCAACAAATTTCTTGCCCTTGGGAGGATTGCTCCAAAACTTTTGCACGGTGAGAGCAATGAGATCCTTTAGAACGGGATCATAGTCTTGTTCCTTCAAAGGAGGCAATGCCTCATCTCCATCTTCGTCATTCTCAACCTCTCTTGACAAAGCCTTGGCCTTCAAAGCAACAGATGCTCCTTGATGCATTCCAATGGCTCTAGCACGGTTGTCAAGCGCATTCTTGGTTTGCACTTTGTAGGAGCACAACTCTTGCATTACTTGAGTTGATGTCATTGAGGAGAAATCATGTCTTCCTTGAATTCTCATCAAGTCCGTGCCCTCAAATGGCATCATGGCAATCATGTACTTTCTCTTGATCCAAGCATCGTCAATATATGTGGCACCCGCACTAGAGAAGGCGGTGGCAAGAGTTTTGAGTCTTCGATACATGTCAACATGATCTTCTCCATCACGCATGAAGAACCCTTCGGCCTCATTGGTCAAGGCATCATATCGATTTCTTTGCATGCTCTCATTCCCAACAAACATGATGACAAGTGCATCCCATGTTTCTTTGGCGGTGGAGAAGTGTTGAAGATGCGGCATGTGGTTGGGGCCCACGGCTTGTTGAAGGATGGACAAGGCGGTGTAGTTGAGTTGGAAATCTACGGCTTCTCTTCTTGTGAGATTATTGGGATCAAATGGCTTGTATCCGTCACGAGTGATCCTCCAAAGATCTATACAAGAAGAGTTCAAGTGAGTCTCCATGTAGTATTGCCATTCACGAAAAGAAAAGGCACCAATTTTAGGTAGATCTCCTCTAGTGATTATATGGGGATGTGGGACGGGAGGATCGGGAGAATAACTTCCGGGAACGGCATGAAATCCTCCACTTCCTTCCGTACTAGACTTAGCGGATTGTTCGGCGGAAGCATTTTTATGTGGTTCACCATCTACCCCTTTCTTGGCACCCTCCGGTTCTTCCGGAAGGGATGAGTCGACCACCTCCGGTCCTTTGGCTTTGAGGAGTTGTGTCATGAGTTGACGCAACTCATCAAATTTAGTGTCTATGGATGAGGTCAATGATTCTCTCAAAGCATTGAGATCATCCATGGTCACATTGCCATCGGACGGAGCGTCAACCAAATCATCTCCCATACTTAAACTCTTAGGCGGTTAAGCCCGATAGAAGAGCCGAGGCTCTGATACCAATTGAAAGTAAAGTATGGGCACCTAGAGGGGGGGGGTGAATAGGTGCTACGACCAATTTTTATTTTTCTTAAGGTTTAGGCTTGACAAGAAGGTAAATTCTCTAGATAGTGCAACTAGTGGTGAATTTACCTATATGACAAGGCAAGCAATTAATGCAACTAGTACAATACTTAATAATACTAGTACAACAATAAATGCAACAAGTACGAGTAAGTAAAGGGAGGGGAACGAGGTAACCGATAGAAGCACACGGAGACACGATGTATTCCCGAGTTCCTCCTTGTTAAGGGAGTACGTCTCGTTGGAGGGGTGTGAGCTCGCCACGAAGGCCTACTCAACGCCACAAAGGCCTCACCCTATTCTCCGATGAACTCCGCCACAAAGGCCTAGTTCACCTTCCACTATTGAACCCCTTTGAGGCGGGGATCGAATCATTTACAAACAAGTTTGGGGCACACACCCACAACTTAATTGGGGGCTCCCAACACTCACAAATCACCAAGAGTAGCAAGAAGCCTAGGTTCTCCACAAGAGGAAACCCTAGGCAAAGATCCCTCAAGAAAAAGAGAGGGGAAATGAAATCCGGTTGGTGAAGACGTAGATCGGGGCCTTCTCCTTCAATCCTCCAAAGATCTAGGCTTTTGGGTGGAGGGATTGGGAGATCTAGCAAGGTGGGTGAGCTCCAACAATGGTGTCTTTAATTTTGGTCGAGCTAGCTGGAGGTAGGTGGAGGGGAGGGGTATTTATACCCTCATAAAGACTAAGAGCCGTTGGAGCAGATCTGGCGAAATCACACCGGAGACTCCGGTGTAAAGACCGGAGACTCCGGTCTGGGCCGGAGACTCCGGAGACCCTCCGGTGTCCCTCCGGACTAGATGCAGTACTGGACACCACCTTGGCACACTTGAGATTCTTCAGGAAAATATCAGTCCGGAGACTCCAGTCTGGGGGACCGGAGACTCCGGTCTTGGCGCCACGGGAAAGCACAGAGACAGTCTGTGGTCTTGCGAGACGATAAAATCCATTCACACCGGAGTCTCCGCTAAGTATCCGGTAAGACTCCGGTGTGGGTACGCACAGAGACTGTCTGGGGTCTTGCGAGACAAATTGCTCCAGAGGGAAAACCTGGGAGAAATCTCCACACCGGAGACTCCGGTTGTAACATCCCAAGTCTGAAAAATAGCCTTTAGAATGTTTGCTATCTGTTATTTTATGTTTTGCATCATGGCATCATGTTGATTGCATTTGTTTTTCTCTGTTTTCATTTGTTTTCCAACTGTTTTCATTTGTTTACCTTTGTTTTCCATTTGAATTTCAAACCAAAATTCAAACCCTTTGTTTCATCCTTGTGATGTTACAATTTCCAAAGTGAGAGTTCAAATAAAAACAACCAAATTGCTTTCATTTTATTCAATGTTGATCACTCATTAAAATTGTGGGCTTAATCAAACAAATGATTTTCAAATCACCTTCAAGTTCAAATCAATGCATTAAGCAGAACCAATTTGAACTTATGAATTTAATCAACCAATTTAATCAAATGGCATATGGGTCACCCTAATAAAAACATGGTTTTCATCAATAATTATTAAATTATCAAATTACCCCAAATTCAAACCAATTCTCAAAATCAGTACCTCTTCTTAAACCATGAATCTCAACACACATTTGTACACTTTAAATCAATTTCAAAACTTAGGGGTAACCCTATTGAGAAATACCTTGTTTTCTAAAATTAACTAATATTGCAAATTTTAATCAATTTGGTTTAAATTTCAAACATCAATCAAATCTTTAAAATTTTGAAAATAAAAGTTACCAACTGGTTGAATTTGAACTAAGGAGCTTCTCCAAAAATTTTCCCAAATTTTTCCATTAAGTTAAACCTATTCTTTTCCTCCTTTTGGTTCTATGCAAAAAAAAAAAAATAATAAGAACAAATAACTAAAGCTAAAGGAGAGGGGCATGGCCCATTCTTTTTCTCTCCAAGCCCAGCCCAAACTCTATCCAGCCCAGTACCCCTTTCTTCCACCTTTGGCTGACGTCCTCTGTACGAACAGGGAAACAACCGTGCGATCCCCCCAAACCCTCTGGATGCTCAGCCGTACAAGCCCCTCTCCCTATATCAACCATACCCCGAGCCCTAACCCTAATCTCTTCCCTGTCGCCGCCGTTTGCTCCATCTACCAACTCTCTCCTCTCTGCTGAACTTCTGAACCTCGCTGAAACCACTGCCTCCCGTCAGACACCACCGCCACCCCAGCTCCGATCGCCACCGTCCACCTCGAGGGGCATCTGAGGAGGGGAATGGAGCCGCCGCGTTCCCCTGATGCCCCTCGTCCTCTCGCCGCGTGCTGGGAGCCATCGTAGACGCCGCGCCATCGCCGGGAAGGAGCCGCTGCTCCCTGCCGTCGGCAGCGTCGTCGACAGACAACCAGGTGAGCAGCGCCTCCCTTTTCTTCCCCTCGCCTCCTTCTCTCTGCCCTCGAGGCCCCGCGCCCAAGCATCGCAGCACCCGCCGCCCTAGGCCGCCTCGCCCCGCAGCAATCGCGGCCACCATCGGCGAGCACCTGCGTCGCTGCTTTTTCTCTGTATCGAACGCTGGCAGCAGGAACCGATCGGGTTCAGTTTCAGATACATCCCGAAACCACAACACTTACCCCCCGTACCCCCCCTTTCCATCACAAAAGCAGCACAGCCCCACTGGTTGGTTCCCCTGCGCCCCAACCCAAGGTCCAGGGATCGAATCCCCCTCCAACACAATAAAACCCATCTTTTTGTTTTACATGCTTTTGGTACAGAAACTTCCTGCTAATCACAAACAGGCCCCTGGAAATTAATTCTAGCCCTGCACAAATTTTTTTTTCTAAGTCCCTGGTTCAATAAAAAATGGCAGAATGCACCCTATAATTCTAAAATGCATAACAAATTCATTTTAACCCCAATTTTAACTTTTTAAATATGTTTTCTGTCCCAAATTGAATTGTCTATCCAAATATAAAATTTGTTTACTGTTTTGAATATTTTAAATTGTTGAAATATTTGAAAACTTGTCAAATTCACTTAAATTTGCAAAATTCATAACTTGTTCATAAAAATTCCAAATTCCACAAACTAAATATGTTTTCCAATCAACTTTTCATGTACTTTCCAAATATAAATTTTGTTTGCTGTTTTGAATAATTTAAATAAATGAAAACAACTGTTTCTTGTTTATTGCAATTAAAATTGCCAAAATAATAACTTGCTCATTTTAAATCCAATTTCACCAAATAAAATATGTTTTCCATGCAAAATTAAACCCTCTTTCCAAATATAAAATTTGTTTCATGTTTTGAATAATTAAAATTGCCTAAACCATTTAATTCTTGTTTAATGCAATTAAAAATTGTTTGTTATTGTTTAATTCATAATTAATTAATCCAAAGTCCAATTTCAAAATGTGAAACATGTAAACCAACTAAAATTTGATAACCTTTTCAAATATCAACTTTGTTATTTGTTTTGAACACTTTAACTTGTTGAAAGCAACAATTACTTGTGTGACATCAATAAGGAACCAAAATTCCTAACATAACAAATAAAAATCCCACACTTGTTTTACTCCTTTTCCAATTGCATCTAACTTGTTTACTCCATTGTTATCATCATGCATGCATCATGTTTAACCACTTACACTTGTTAATCAAATGTAGATCATTGCTTCCACCTTAACCACTTGCATCCATATGCAATTCACATTGCATATGGGTCCAATTAAATTGTGTTATATTGTCAGTAGTTTATTCTGATGCATCTATTAACATGACATGCATCATCCCATGTTTGTGCACCTATGCCATGATATTGATTGTTTATCTTTCTGCATTGTCTGTTTGCTTCTTCCCGGATATACGACGACGTTGAGACCGACGATACTTACGACATCCCTTCTAAGGATTTAGCTCAGTACCAGGCTACTGGGTTTTGCAGGCAAGTTATCACTCACATGAACCACTGTGTTCCTTTCAACATTGGTTACCGATACTTTCCGTTGTTCTTTTCTGCTAAGCCTTAGTAGTAGTTGTTTCTGTTACGAACCCATCACATGAATCCCTTAAACCTGATATTGCCTCATCTCCCTTCCTACAACCCATTGTTTGAGCCAGTGTCTTACTAGCATGCTTAGGTTGCTTTTGCTCGAGTCTGTTACCCGTTACTTACTGTTACTATTTCTTTTACGTTGTGGGGGCTCGATGTTTAATCAATCAATCATGCTAATGTTACTATTAATAATAAATTTGATGATAAGGCACCGGCAGGAGGCCCATGAGAGGTTTTGAAGCCTGCTAGTGTCGACCCTAATAGGAAAAGGGTCTTGTCTACTGATCCATGATGAGCGCACTACCCGCATTTGGGAAGCGAGTATGGGCGCCCCCCTCAACTTGACCTGATTCGCATCTCGTCCAAATCGCCTCATTTAGTTCGTGTTTTCCATTTGCCGCATCATGTTTTTGCGAGCCCAGGCCAGGGTGGAACTTTCGTAGTCGGCATATAGGGGGACACGTTCTTAGAGTGCTATGAGGGTCCATTTTCTTCTGGGCTCGATTAGCCGTGCGCCCAAGGTGCTTTGGGCTTGATGCGAAGAATGGTTGGTTGTGTAGAGTACCCCGCTTGGTGGAAGTGCATTTCCATCTGGCGGGTTATTCTTGAGTGTACGGCCAAATTGGTGCAACCCTGCAGGGATAATCTTCTCGAGAAGCCGTGTTTTCCGCGGTTATGGATTACTTGGTGAAAGTACTGGCTAACAAGTACTCAGGACAACTTAAACATAATGATCAAACATGTTACACCCCATGATTAATAATTTGACTAGTAATAGGCTTATTGACACAATAATTTGAACCATCACTATTTCAACTGTGTGAGTTATCCTCGGACCGCTTCTTTGGATAAGGGGCGAGATCCAGGATGGGTTTGTTTGAAGTTATCTTTCAGTTGGTTACAATCCTCGATCTTATCTCCTTTCTGTTAGCCGGAAGTGGTAGAATCTCTGTAGTTGGTTAGCGCAGCCAGTTGCAGCATCTTTTATATCCCCTTCCTTCCGTTGAACCCAAAGCATCTGTGCTTGGTGTTGACGGGTTACACTTTGGTGAACTGTGAGTCTTGCTTGCCAGTACGTTGGTGTACTGACCCCTTTGGGGCTGTGGTTTACGCAGACGACGTTTCCGAGGATCTTCATGGTGGCAACTACGTGAAGTTGGACGAGACTGCTGACGAGTAGATAGCGGACCCGGGCAGGATCCGAGACTTCGTGGATGGGCTCCGTCTGTTTGTTTCCGGCCTCTTAGGCCTATTTGGTTCTTGTCTGTACTCAGACATGTTGAATGCTTCCGCTGTATTGTAATGATGTATTGTTGGGGCATGTGCCCTCTGAATGATTGTATTTGCTATCTCTGCTCTAATGAGAGCCATTTGCAACTTATTTCAATCTTTTGTGTCGTAGAGATCTGTTGTGATATCACTTGTTAAACGCCGTTGACGTACCATGTGTGTATGGTTTGAAGTACGTCGACGGAAGTGCCTTTGATCTCTAGTGGATAGTTTACATCGACGATGGAATAGCAGGGCTTGTGTTGTCGCGCATAAGCGCAGGCCTACCAGGAAGCTGGGACGTGGGAGCAGTTATGCCCCATAATCCAAGCATCTGCTATCCAGTTCGTACGGTGAGTATCCCCTAGAAGTCAGGGTGCGACAAATGGTATCAGAGCCTGTCTGCCTGTAGGATCCCGTTTTACTGGTCGCAGTTGAGTCTAGAAACTATTTTGTAGCTATATAGGAAAAATGAAACGTGAGAGTAGGAATTCTGTTCTTTTTCTTCTTTCCCCACCCTCCCACCCTTTTCTGGTAAGGAAGTGCAACGTTGATTTTTCCCTTCTCATCTAAACTTTCAAGTTAGGATTTCACGAATCCTGGTTTCTCTAGGATGGTTATATCTACTAGACCATAGGAATGGAGGTGGTTGTGACATGATTTATCATGTTGCCTACTCACGATTGAGAACGGAGGCGTGTAAGCCCTGGAAGCAAATCCTCTATTCCTTAAGCAGTAGATATTGATCCTTTAGAAGCCCGGATGGGTTTTCCGTAGTACCTCAGGAGTTTTGTTCTCGTTTTTCCCCGATGTTGATATCCTGTCCTCCTAAACATTTCCATTTCGTCCGTTGAAATCTTGTTGTTGTTTTCCACTTCAAATCTTCTACCGACGTCTAATCAAAACTTCATCGTAAACTATTGTCCAGTTAAAGTGTTATTTGATACCGGAGCATCACATTCCTTTGTGTCAACAATCTTTTCCACAACATACAACCCAATTCTGGTTCCACTAAGCAATCAAAACTCTGTTCACTCCCCGGGATCTCAAATGTTGACTTCAAAGTTCAGACATACAATCCAATTCTAAAGGGAGGCCACATATTCCTTGCTTCTCTCATACTACTTGAAAATTCTGACATTGATGTCATCCTTGCTGTTCCATTGATGTCAATAACTCTGTTCCACCATCCTACCCAGATAATCTATCCTCCAAATGAATCAAGTTCCATTCAGCTATACACCCTCGATACAAAAACTCTCCCTTTACTTGAAAATGTTCCGGTGGTTTGCAAATTCCCTGACGTCTATCCAATGTGCACGATGTGTTTCACGTGTAACAGCTCAAGAGGATCTTCCCAAGAAGTTTCCGGACCTTTTCTTTTCCCAGTAGGAATCTCGGGGCGCGATTCCTTCAAGGGGGGGCGTTTTGTAACATCCCAAGTCTGAAAAATAGCCTTTAGAATGTTTGCTATCTGTTATTTTATGTTTTGCATCATGGCATCATGTTGATTGCATTTGTTTTTCTCTGTTTTCATTTGTTTTCCAACTGTTTTCATTTGTTTACCTTTGTTTTCCATTTGAATTTCAAACCAAAATTCAAACCCTTTGTTTCATCCTTGTGATGTTACAATTTCCAAAGTGAGAGTTCAAATAAAAACAACCAAATTGCTTTCATTTTATTCAATGTTGATCACTCATTAAAATTGTGGGCTTAATCAAACAAATGATTTTCAAATCACCTTCAAGTTCAAATCAATGCATTAAGCAGAACCAATTTGAACTTATGAATTTAATCAACCAATTTAATCAAATGGCATATGGGTCACCCTAATAAAAACATGGTTTTCATCAATAATTATTAAATTATCAAATTACCCCAAATTCAAACCAATTCTCAAAATCAGTACCTCTTCTTAAACCATGAATCTCAACACACATTTGTACACTTTAAATCAATTTCAAAACTTAGGGGTAACCCTATTGAAAAATACCTTGTTTTCTAAAATTAACTAATATTGCAAATTTTAATCAATTTGGTTTAAATTTCAAACATCAATCAAATCTTTAAAATTTTGAAAATAAAAGTTACCAACTGGTTGAATTTGAACTAAGGAGCTTCTCCAAAAATTTTCCCAAATTTTTCCATTAAGTTAAACCTATTCTTTTCCTCCTTTTGGTTCTATGCAAAAAAAAAAAATAATAAGAACAAATAACTAAAGCTAAAGGAGAGGGGCATGGCCCATTCTTTTTCTCTCCAAGCCCAGCCCAAACTCTATCCAGCCCAGTACCCCTTTCTTCCACCTTTGGCTGACGTCCTCTGTACGAACAGGGAAACAACCGTGCGATCCCCCCAAACCCTCTGGATGCTCAGCCGTACAAGCCCCTCTCCCTATATCAACCATACCCCGAGCCCTAACCCTAATCTCTTCCCTGTCGCCGCCGTTTGCTCCATCTACCAACTCTCTCCTCTCTGCTGAACTTCTGAACCTCGCTGAAACCACTGCCTCCCGTCAGACACCACCGCCACCCCAGCTCCGATCGCCACCGTCCACCTCGAGGGGCATCTGAGGAGGGGAATGGAGCCGCCGCGTTCCCCTGATGCCCCTCGTCCTCTCGCCGCGTGCTGGGAGCCATCGTAGACGCCGCGCCATCGCCGGGAAGGAGCCGCTGCTCCCTGCCGTCGGCAGCGTCGTCGACAGACAACCAGGTGAGCAGCGCCTCCCTTTTCTTCCCCTCGCCTCCTTCTCTCTGCCCTCGAGGCCCCGCGCCCAAGCATCGCAGCACCCGCCGCCCTAGGCCGCCTCGCCCCGCAGCAATCGCGGCCACCATCGGCGAGCACCTGCGTCGCTGCTTTTTCTCTGTATCGAACGCTGGCAGCAGGAACCGATCGGGTTCAGTTTCAGATACATCCCGAAACCACAACACTTACCCCCCGTACCCCCCCTTTCCATCACAAAAGCAGCACAGCCCCACTGGTTGGTTCCCCTGCGCCCCAACCCAAGGTCCAGGGATCGAATCCCCCTCCAACACAATAAAACCCATCTTTTTGTTTTACATGCTTTTGGTACAGAAACTTCCTGCTAATCACAAACAGGCCCCTGGAAATTAATTCTAGCCCTGCACAAATTTTTTTTTCTAAGTCCCTGGTTCAATAAAAAATGGCAGAATGCACCCTATAATTCTAAAATGCATAACAAATTCATTTTAACCCCAATTTTAACTTTTTAAATATGTTTTCTGTCCCAAATTGAATTGTCTATCCAAATATAAAATTTGTTTACTGTTTTGAATATTTTAAATTGTTGAAATATTTGAAAACTTGTCAAATTCACTTAAATTTGCAAAATTCATAACTTGTTCATAAAAATTCCAAATTCCACAAACTAAATATGTTTTCCAATCAACTTTTCATGTACTTTCCAAATATAAATTTTGTTTGCTGTTTTGAATAATTTAAATAAATGAAAACAACTGTTTCTTGTTTATTGCAATTAAAATTGCCAAAATAATAACTTGCTCATTTTAAATCCAATTTCACCAAATAAAATATGTTTTCCATGCAAAATTAAACCCTCTTTCCAAATATAAAATTTGTTTCATGTTTTGAATAATTAAAATTGCCTAAACCATTTAATTCTTGTTTAATGCAATTAAAAATTGTTTGTTATTGTTTAATTCATAATTAATTAATCCAAAGTCCAATTTCAAAATGTGAAACATGTAAACCAACTAAAATTTGATAACCTTTTCAAATATCAACTTTGTTATTTGTTTTGAACACTTTAACTTGTTGAAAGCAACAATTACTTGTGTGACATCAATAAGGAACCAAAATTCCTAACATAACAAATAAAAATCCCACACTTGTTTTACTCCTTTTCCAATTGCATCTAACTTGTTTACTCCATTGTTATCATCATGCATGCATCATGTTTAACCACTTACACTTGTTAATCAAATGTAGATCATTGCTTCCACCTTAACCACTTGCATCCATATGCAATTCACATTGCATATGGGTCCAATTAAATTGTGTTATATTGTCAGTAGTTTATTCTGATGCATCTATTAACATGACATGCATCATCCCATGTTTGTGCACCTATGCCATGATATTGATTGTTTATCTTTCTGCATTGTCTGTTTGCTTCTTCCCGGATATACGACGACGTTGAGACCGACGATACTTACGACATCCCTTCTAAGGATTTAGCTCAGTACCAGGCTACTGGGTTTTGCAGGCAAGTTATCACTCACATGAACCACTGTGTTCCTTTCAACATTGGTTACCGATACTTTCCGTTGTTCTTTTCTGCTAAGCCTTAGTAGTAGTTGTTTCTGTTACGAACCCATCACATGAATCCCTTAAACCTGATATTGCCTCATCTCCCTTCCTACAACCCATTGTTTGAGCCAGTGTCTTACTAGCATGCTTAGGTTGCTTTTGCTCGAGTCTGTTACCCGTTACTTACTGTTACTATTTCTTTTACGTTGTGGGGGCTCGATGTTTAATCAATCAATCATGCTAATGTTACTATTAATAATAAATTTGATGATAAGGCACCGGCAGGAGGCCCATGAGAGGTTTTGAAGCCTGCTAGTGTCGACCCTAATAGGAAAAGGGTCTTGTCTACTGATCCATGATGAGCGCACTACCCGCATTTGGGAAGCGAGTATGGGCGCCCCCCTCAACTTGACCTGATTCGCATCTCGTCCAAATCGCCTCATTTAGTTCGTGTTTTCCATTTGCCGCATCATGTTTTTGCGAGCCCAGGCCAGGGTGGAACTTTCGTAGTCGGCATATAGGGGGACACGTTCTTAGAGTGCTATGAGGGTCCATTTTCTTCTGGGCTCGATTAGCCGTGCGCCCAAGGTGCTTTGGGCTTGATGCGAAGAATGGTTGGTTGTGTAGAGTACCCCGCTTGGTGGAAGTGCATTTCCATCTGGCGGGTTATTCTTGAGTGTACGGCCAAATTGGTGCAACCCTGCAGGGATAATCTTCTCGAGAAGCCGTGTTTTCCGCGGTTATGGATTACTTGGTGAAAGTACTGGCTAACAAGTACTCAGGACAACTTAAACATAATGATCAAACATGTTACACCCCATGATTAATAATTTGACTAGTAATAGGCTTATTGACACAATAATTTGAACCATCACTATTTCAACTGTGTGAGTTATCCTCGGACCGCTTCTTTGGATAAGGGGCGAGATCCAGGATGGGTTTGTTTGAAGTTATCTTTCAGTTGGTTACAATCCTCGATCTTATCTCCTTTCTGTTAGCCGGAAGTGGTAGAATCTCTGTAGTTGGTTAGCGCAGCCAGTTGCAGCATCTTTTATATCCCCTTCCTTCCGTTGAACCCAAAGCATCTGTGCTTGGTGTTGACGGGTTACACTTTGGTGAACTGTGAGTCTTGCTTGCCAGTACGTTGGTGTACTGACCCCTTTGGGGCTGTGGTTTACGCAGACGACGTTTCCGAGGATCTTCATGGTGGCAACTACGTGAAGTTGGACGAGACTGCTGACGAGTAGATAGCGGACCCGGGCAGGATCCGAGACTTCGTGGATGGGCTCCGTCTGTTTGTTTCCGGCCTCTTAGGCCTATTTGGTTCTTGTCTGTACTCAGACATGTTGAATGCTTCCGCTGTATTGTAATGATGTATTGTTGGGGCATGTGCCCTCTGAATGATTGTATTTGCTATCTCTGCTCTAATGAGAGCCATTTGCAACTTATTTCAATCTTTTGTGTCGTAGAGATCTGTTGTGATATCACTTGTTAAACGCCGTTGACGTACCATGTGTGTATGGTTTGAAGTACGTCGACGGAAGTGCCTTTGATCTCTAGTGGATAGTTTACATCGACGATGGAATAGCAGGGCTTGTGTTGTCGCGCATAAGCGCAGGCCTACCAGGAAGCTGGGACGTGGGAGCAGTTATGCCCCATAATCCAAGCATCTGCTATCCAGTTCGTACGGTGAGTATCCCCTAGAAGTCAGGGTGCGACACCGGTCTAGGAGACCGGAGACTCCGGCCTGGAGAAAAACTCCAGCAACCAGAGACTGTCTGGGGTCTTGCGAGATACTTTGCTCAGAGGGAAAATCTGGGAGAAATCTCCACACTGGAGACTCCGGTCTGGGAGACCGGAGACTCCGGCCTAGAGAAAACTCCAGCAACCAGAGACTTGGACGGCTTGTACCTTTTTGTACCAACACACCACCATAACAAATAAGTTGAATTAACCCTGAAATACATCAACACCTTTTAGTAGTACATGTGTTGTTAACAAACACCAAAACAAGATGATTTAAGCGCGTATGCACTTTCACGGGTGCGTTACAAAACCCTAACCGTAGTCGATAAGTCTCTTCAATCTTGGCTCGCAAGTCTTGTGGGTGGGCTGCAGTAGAGCCTTCTAGAAGAGTAGGGTGGTTCATCATGTTGGTTCTTCATGTTGGGCTTTAGACCAGATAGGCCCGTCTAGGGGACTCGGAAGTCATCCCCATGTTAGTAGCCCCCGAATGTTTATTTGACTATGAAGAGTCGGGTAAGCAATCAAAGCTTTGTTTCAGATTTTTGTGGCTGAGCAGCCTAATTTTACTTAGAGGATGTGAACCCTGTATGGATGAGACTCGAGTATCGAGCAATCAAATGTGCCACGCGTCGGCTTTTTTTTCGCAGAAGCATGCGGCTTAGTTGCTTAACTCACCCGACAGATCGGGGCCAATTAATTGATCTCGGGCAAAAACAGGTCTGGCCTACACGGACTCGAGAACTCCCGGCTCGAATCCGGTTAGGTGATCATTGCGACTGGGCCGTGAAGGACTTATTGAGTCAAAGTTAACCTCAAGGGAGTACCCAGCGCGTCCTCTGGTGACGGCTTGGTGGGTGTGGTGCGACAGCGTCCGGTGGTCCGACATGGACATAAGGTGGTGTCGCACCCTGATTTCTAGGGGATACTCACCGTACAAACTGGATAGCAGATGCTTGGATTATGGGGCATAACTGCTCCCACGTCCCAGCTTCCTGGTAGGCCTGCGCTTATGCGCGACAACACAAGCCCTGCTATTCCATCGTCGATGTAAACTATCCACTAGAGATCAAAGGCACTTCCGTCGACGTACTTCAAACCATACACACATGGTACGTCAACGGCGTTTAACAAGTGATATCACAACAGATCTCTACGACACAAAAGATTGAAATAAGTTGCAAATGGCTCTCATTAGAGCAGAGATAGCAAATCCAATCATTCAGAGGGCACATGCCCCAACAATACATCATTACAATACAGCGGAAGCATTCAACATGTCTGAGTACAGACAAGAACCCAATAGGCCTAAGAGGCCGGAAACAAACAGACGGAGCCCATCCACGAAGTCTCGGATCCTGCCCGGGTCCGCTATCTACTCGTCAGCAGTCTCGTCATACTCCACGTAGTTGCCACCATGTAGATCCTCGGAAACGTAGGTCTGCGGAAACCACAGCCCCAAAGGGGTCAGTACATAAACGTACTGGCAAGCAAGACTCACAGTTCACCAAAGTGTAACCCGTCAACACCAAGCACAGATGCCTTGGGTTCAACGGAAGAGAGGGGATATAAAAGATGCTGCAACTGGCTGCGCTAACCAACTACAGAGATTCTACCACTTCCGGCTAACAGAAAGGAGATAAGATCGAGGATTGTAACCAACTGAAAGATAACTTCAAACAAACCCATCCTGGATCTCGCCCCTTATCCAAAGAAGTAATCCGAGGATAACTCACACAGTTGTATTAAAGGTGAATCAAGTTATTGTGTCATCAACCTATTACTAGTCAAGTTATTAATCATTGGGTGTAACAGGTTTGATCATTATGTTTAAGTTGTCCTGAGTACTTGTTAGCCAGTACTTTCACCAAGTAATCCATAACCGCGGAAAACACGGCTTCTCGAGAAGATTATCCCTGCAGGGTTGCACCAATTTGGCCGTACACGCAAGAATAACCCGCCAGATGGGAAGCTAACCCACCAAGCGGGGTACTCTACACAACTCAACTCTTCTCCGCATCAAGCCCAAAGAACCTTGGGCGCACGGCTAATCGAGCCCAGAAGAAAATGGACCCTCATAGCACTCTAAGAACGTGTCCCCCTATATGCCGACTACGAAAGTTCCACCCTGGCCTGGGCTCACAAAAACATGCATGCGGCAAATGGAAAACACGAACTAAATGAGGCGATTTGGACGAGATGCGAATCAGGTCAAGTTGAGGGGGCGCCCATACTCGCTTCCCACATGCGGTTAGTGCGCTCATCATGGATCAGTAGACAAGACCCTTTTCCTATTAGGGTCGACACTAGCAGGCCTCAAAACCACACAGGGCCTCCTGCCGGTGCCTTATCATCAAATTTATTATTAATAGTAACATTAGCATGATTCATTGTTTTACATCGAGCCCCCAGAACATAATAGAGATAGTAACAGAAAGTAACGGGTAACAGACTCGAGCAAAAGCAACCTAAGCATGCTAGTAAGACACTGGCTCAAACAATGGGTTGTAGGAAGGGAGATGAGGCAATATCAGGTTTTAAGGGATTCATGTGATAGGTTCGTAACAGAACAACTACTACTAAGGCTAGCAGAAATAGACAACGGAAAAGTATCGGTAACCAAGGTTGAAAGGAACACAGTGGTTCATGTGAGTGATAACTTGCCTGCAAAACCCAGTAGCCTGGTACTGAGCTAACTCCTTAGAAGGGGTGTCGTAAGTATCGTCGGTCTCAACGTCGTCGTGTATCCGAGAAGAAGCAAACAGACAATGCAGAAAAGGTAGACAATCAATATCATGGCATAGGTGCACAAACATGGGATGATGCAGGTCATGTTAATAGATGCATCAAAATAAACTACTTGACAAGATAACACAATTTAATTGGACCCATATGCAAGTGGATTGCATATGGAAAAGATCCATTGAAATAAGTGGGAACAAATGATTTACAATTAATTATTATGTGAGAGTTGTTAGCATGATGCATGCACGATGATAACAACAAAATAACAACAAATAACAATGATAGTTGCAAGTGAAAAAGGATTGGAACAAGTTTTGGAAATCATTTATTAAGTTTAGGAAATTTTGGTTACTTAAACATGTCACACAAGTAATTGTTGTTTTCAACAAGTTAAAGTGTTCAAAACAAATAACAAAGTTGATATTTGAAAAGAACATCAAATTTTAGTTGGATTACATGTTTCACATTTTGAAATTGGACTTAGGATTATTTAATTATGAATTAAACAATATTCAACAAGTTTTAATTGAATTTAAACAAGATTAAAATGTTTAGGCAATTTTAATTATGCAAAACAGAAAACAAAAATTATATTTGAATAGGTTATTCAAAATGGTATGGAAAACATATTTTATTTGCATTTATTGGATTAATAAATAATTAGTTATGGATTTTAGAAATTAGCATTTGAAATATTTAAGTTTGAATTTTAAATACATTTGAAGTTTCCAAAACAGTACACAAATTGGATATTTGGAAAGGTTAGGAAATTTGGAGCAATAAACATATATAACTTTATTTTATTGGAGTTATATTTTGTAAGTTATTAACAAACGAAAAGGGAGGACCAAACTGTTATTTTCTGAGGACTTAAAAGAAAAAAGAGAGTTCAAACTAGCCCCTAGGGTTTCTGTCACGCAGTGCAGCTTGGCACTGGGCCACTGACCCGTGGGGTCATTGCCCTGCTGGCACCCGCGTGGTGGGTGTGCGTGCTGCCAGGGTCGATGACGGGTGGGGTCACCACCCTGCGCGCGGAAAAAAAGGAATAAAAGGGGAGGCTTTCCCTGGGCTCGAACCCGCGCCTCACAGCGTGCGGAAACGGCGCTAGCCAGTGGGCTGGATGTGTGGTTGTGATACGAAGAGGGACTGACAGAAGAAATACTGAACTTGGCAAGGTTAACTGAACTTTTAGAACACCTGCTATCTGAATCCTGACGGAACAGACCGATCAAACGCTTGCCTGACGACGCGGAGGCAGCGACGATCGCCTGCCGGCGCTGCTGCTGTGCACTGGGGTGTGGTGAGACGGGAGATTGCAGGGGGAAAGGAGGGAAAGGAGATGAGGGAGGAGGGTAGCGCTCACCGAGCGAGGGAGGCGAGGAGGGGCAGGCGACCGCGGATGCAGACGACCCCGACAGAAAACAGCAGTGGCCAGCGGCGACCAACTCGCGACGGCGCGGCCACCAGGGATGCTTCCAGCGCCATCCGAGTAGACGAGGGGATGAACGGAGTCGCCACGACTCCATTCCCGTCCACGGTGCCTCCACGAGGTGACGGTGGTGGTCGGGGTGGAGCAAAGTCTGACGGCGGAGATACGGTGGTGTTGGTGGTTGCAGGTTCAGAACAGAGGCTGATCGGGGAGGGAGGAAGGAGAACTTGGCGGCGCGGCGGAAGGAACTAGCTAGGTTAGGGGGTCTAGGGTAGAGGGTAGGTAGATATAGGGCCGCGAGCTCGTACGGCAAGCCATCCAGAGAGGGGGAAAAACGATCGCACGGTGGTGTGCCTGTTCGTACAGAAAGTGACCTCACGCGAGGAAGACGACAGCGACAGGGATGGAAGGGTACTGGGCCAAGTGATAAACGGGCTGGGCTGGGGGTAGCTGCTGCCTCCTTCCTCTTTTTTTTTTTTTTGTTATTTTTGCTTTACTGTTTTTTTTTTGTAGCACAAGCAAATGGAAACTTTGGATGGTTTTTAAGGTGGTAAAAATTTTGGAAAAATTAGATTAGGTTGTTTATACCAATAGCAACCCATTGCCAAGGTGGATTTTTAAAAGTTTGAAATTTAAAATGTTGTTTATATTTGAAACCAAATTGGATGAAATTTCCAATATTAATTATATTAGAAAAACAGAATCATTTTCAATAGGGTTACCCCTAGGTTTAAAATGATTTAAAGTTTATAATTGTTTGGTGGAAATCATGGATTCAAAAAGGTACTGATTTTTAGCCTTGGTTTGAATTTGAAAATGTTTTAGAATTATTTGATTGGATTAATGGTTTGATTAAACCAACAATTTAATGGGTGATTAACAAGGAATAAAATGGAACAAATTGGTTGTTTTCATTTGTTATTTTTATTCCAAAAGTTGTAACAGAACAAGTATGAAAACAAAGCAGTTGAAATTGTTTGATTTCCATTGTGAAAACAAAGAATAACAGATGCAACACAACAGAAACAAATGCAACAATATGATGACATGATGCAATACATAAATAAACATGCAACAAACATTCTAAGGGGATGGTTTTCATACTTGGGATGTTACAAACGCCCCCCCTTGAAGGAATCGCGCCCCGAGATTCCTACTGAGAAAAGAAAAGGTCCGGATACTTCTTGGAAAGATCCACTTGAGCTGTGACACGTGAAACACATCGTGCACATTGGATAGTTTATCTGAAAGTTCAAAACAATAGGAATTCCTGGCAACTCTTCTAGAAAGATATCAGGGAATTTGGAAACCACCGGAACATTTCAAGTAAAGGGAGAGGTTGTATGGAGGATGTATAGCTGAATGGAACTTGATTCATTTGGAGGATAGATTATCTGGGTAGGATGGTGGAACAGAGTTATTGACATCAATGCAACACCAAGAATAATCATCAATGTCAGAATCATCAACATGAGAGTAACGAGGAATATGTGGCCTCCCATTAGAATTGGATTGTTCTTACTTATGTTGGAAGTCAACATTTGAGATTCCGGAGAGTGAACGGTGATTTGATTGCTTAGTGGAACCAGAATTAGGTTGTATGTTGTGGAAAAGATTGTTGACACAAAGGAATGTGATGCTCCGGTATGAAACAACACTTTAGCTGGAATAGAGTTTAGTAGATGAACGGGGAAACTTTGATTAGACGCCGGTAGAAGAATTGAAGTGGAAAACAACAACAAGATTTCAACGGACGAAAAGGAAATGTTTAGAAGAACATGATATTGAAGCAACACCGGGAAAACGAGAACAAAAATCCTGAGATACTACGGAGAACCCAAAACACGTGAAATCCTAACTTGAAAGTTTAGGTGAGAAGGGAAAAATCAACGTTGCACTTCCTTACCAGAAAAGGGAGGGAGGGTGGGGAAAAGAAGAAAAAGAACAGAATTCCTACTCTCACGTTTCATTTTTCCTACATAGCTACAAAATAGCTTCTAGACTCAACTGCGACCAGTAAAAAGGGATCCTACAGGCAGACAGGCTCTGATACCATTTGTCGCACCCTGATTTCTAGGGGATACTCACCGTACAAACTGGATAGCAGATGCTTGGATTATGGGGCATAACTGCTCCCACGTCCCAGCTTCCTGGTAGGCCTGCGCTTATGCGCGACAACACAAGCCCTGCTATTCCATCGTCGATGTAAACTATCCACTAGAGATCAAAGGCACTTCCGTCGACGTACTTCAAACCATACACACATGGTACGTCAACGGCGTTTAACAAGTGATATCACAACAGATCTCTACGACACAAAAGATTGAAATAAGTTGCAAATGGCTCTCATTAGAGCAGAGATAGCAAATCCAATCATTCAGAGGGCACATGCCCCAACAATACATCATTACAATACAGCGGAAGCATTCAACATGTCTGAGTACAGACAAGAACCCAATAGGCCTAAGAGGCCGGAAACAAACAGACGGAGCCCATCCACGAAGTCTCGGATCCTGCCCGGGTCCGCTATCTACTCGTCAGCAGTCTCGTCATACTCCACGTAGTTGCCACCATGTAGATCCTCGGAAACGTAGGTCTGCGGAAACCACAACCCCAAAGGGGTCAGTACATAAACGTACTGGCAAGCAAGACTCACAGTTCACCAAAGTGTAACCCGTCAACACCAAGCACAGATGCCTTGGGTTCAACGGAAGAGAGGGGATATAAAAGATGCTGCAACTGGCTGCGCTAACCAACTACAGAGATTCTACCACTTCCGGCTAACAGAAAGGAGATAAGATCGAGGATTGTAACCAACTGGAAGATAACTTCAAACAAACCCATCCTGGATCTCGCCCCTTATCCAAAGAAGCAATCCGAGGATAACTCACACAGTTGTATTAAAGGTGAATCAAGTTATTGTGTCATCAACCTATTACTAGTCAAGTGATTAATCATTGGGTGTAACAGGTTTGATCATTATGTTTAAGTTGTCCTGAGTACTTGTTAGCCAGTACTTTCACCAAGTAATCCATAACCGCGGAAAACACGGCTTCTCGAGAAGATTATCCCTGCAGGGTTGCACCAATTTGGCCGTACACGCAAGAATAACCCGCCAGATGGGAAGCTAACCCACCAAGCGGGGTACTCTACACAACTCAACTCTTCTCCGCATCAAGCCCAAAGAACCTTGGGCGCACGGCTAATCGAGCCCAGAAGAAAATGGACCCTCATAGCACTCTAAGAACGTGTCCCCCTATATGCCGACTACGAAAGTTCCACCCTGGCCTGGGCTCGCAAAAACATGCATGCGGCAAATGGAAAACACGAACTAAATGAGGCGATTTGGACGAGATGCGAATCAGGTCAAGTTGAGGGGGGCGCCCATACTCGCTTCCCACATGCGGTTAGTGCGCTCATCATGGATCAGTAGACAAGACCCTTTTCCTATTAGGGTCGACACTAGCAGGCCTCAAAACCACACAGGGCCTCCTGCCGGTGCCTTATCATCAAATTTATTATTAATAGTAACATTAGCATGATTCATTGTTTTACATCGAGCCCCCAGAACATAATAGAGATAGTAACAGAAAGTAACGGGTAACAGACTCGAGCAAAAGCAACCTAAGCATGCTAGTAAGACACTGGCTCAAACAATGGGTTGTAGGAAGGGAGATGAGGCAATATCAGGTTTTAAGGGATTCATGTGATAGGTTCGTAACAGAACAACTACTACTAAGGCTAGCAGAAATAGACAACGGAAAAGTATCGGTAACCAAGGTTGAAAGGAACACAGTGGTTCATGTGAGTGATAACTTGCCTGCAAAACCCAGTAGCCTGGTACTGAGCTAACTCCTTAGAAAGGGTGTCGTAAGTATCGTCGGTCTCAACGTCGTCGTGTATCCGAGAAGAAGCAAACTGACAATGCAGAAAAGGTAGACAATCAATATCATGGCATAGGTGCACAAACATGGGATGATGCAGGTCATGTTAATATATGCATCAAAATAAACTACTTGACAAGATAACACAATTTAATTGGACCCATATGCAAGTGGATTGCATATGGAAAAGATCCATTGAAATAAGTGGGAACAAATGATTTACAATTAATTATTATGTGAGAGTTGTTAGCATGATGCATGCACGATGATAACAACAAAATAACAACAAATAACAATGATAGTTGCAAGTGAAAAAGGATTGGAACAAGTTTTGGAAATCATTTATTAAGTTTAGGAAAATTTGGTTACTTAAACATGTCACACAAGTAATTGTTGTTTTCAACAAGTTAAAGTGTTCAAAACAAATAACAAAGTTGATATTTGAAAAGAACATCAAATTTTAGTTGGATTACATGTTTCACATTTTGAAATTGGACTTAGGATTATTTAATTATGAATTAAACAATATTAAACAAGTTTTAATTGAATTTAAACAAGATTAAAATGTTTAGGCAATTTTGATTATGCAAAACAGAAAACAAAAATTATATTTGAATAGGTTATTAAAAATGGTATGGAAAACATATTTTATTTGCATTTATTGGATTAATAAATAATTAGTTATGGATTTTAGAAATTAGCATTTGAAATATTTAAGTTTGAATTTTAAATACATTTGAAGTTTCCAAAACAGTACACAAATTGGATATTTGGAAAGGTTAGGAAATTTGGAGCAATAAACATATATAACTTTATTTTATTGGAGTTATATTTTGTAAGTTATTAACAAATGAAAAGGGAGGACCAAACTGTTATTTTCTGAGGACTTAAAAGAAAACAGAGAGTTCAAACTAGCCCCTAGGGTTTCTGTCACGCAGTGCAGCTTGGCACTGGGCCACTGACCCGTGGGGTCATTTCCCTGCTGGCACCCGCGTGGTGGGTGTGCGTGCTGCCAGGGTCGATGACGGGTGGGGTCACCACCCTGCGCGCGGAAAAAAAGGAATAAAAGGGGAGGCTTTCCCTGGGCTCGAACCCGCGCCTCACAGCGTGCGGAAACGGCGCTAGCCAGTGGGCTGGATGTGTGGTTGTGATACGAAGAGGGACTGACAGAAGAAATACTGAACTTGGCAAGGTTAACTGAACTTTTAGAACACCTGCTATCTGAATCCTGACGGAACAGACCGATCAAACGCTTGCCTGACGACGCGGAGGCAGCGACGATCGCCTGCCGGCGCTGCTGCTGTGCACTGGGGTGTGGTGAGACGGGAGATTGCAGGGGGAAAGGAGGGAAAGGAGATGAAGGAGGAGGGTAGCGCTCACCGAGCGAGGGAGGCGAGGAGGGGCAGGCGACCGCGGATGCAGACGACCCCGACAGAAAACAGCAGTGGCCAGCGGCGACCAACTCGCGACGGCGCGGCCACCAGGGATGCTTCCAGCGCCATCCGAGTAGACGAGGGGATGAACGGAGTCGCCACGACTCCATTCCCGTCCACGGTGCCTCCACGAGGTGACGGTGGTGGTCGGGGTGGAGCAAAGTCTGACGGCGGAGATACAGTGGTGTTGGTGGTTGCAGGTTCAGAACAGAGGCTGATCGGGGAGGGATGAAGGAGAACTTGGCGGCGCGGCGGAAGGAACTAGCTAGGTTAGGGGGTCTAGGGTAGAGGGTAGGTAGATATAGGGCCGCGAGCTCGTACGGCAAGCCATCCAGAGAGGGGGAAAAACGATCGCACGGTGGTGTGCCTGTTCGTACAGAAAGTGACCTCACGCGAGGAAGACGACAGCGACAGGGATGGAAGGGTACTAGGCCAAGTGATAAACGGGCTGGGCTGGGGGTAGCTGCTGCCTCCTTCCTCTTTTTTTTTTGTTATTTTTGCTTTACTGTTTTTTTTTGTAGCACAAGCAAATGGAAACTTTGGATGGTTTTTAAGGTGGTAAATTTTTTGGAAAAATTAGATTAGGTTGTTTATACCAATAGCAACCCATTGCCAAGGTGGATTTTTAAAAGTTTGAAATTTAAAATGTTGTTTATATTTGAAACCAAATTGGATGAAATTTCCAATATTAATTATATTAGAAAAACAGAATCATTTTCAATAGGGTTACCCCTAGGTTTAAAATGATTTAAAGTTTATAATTGTTTGGTGGAAATCATGGATTCAAAAAGGTACTGATTTTTAGCCTTGGTTTGAATTTGAAAATGTTTTAGAATTATTTGATTGGATTAATGGTTTGATTAAACCAACAATTTAATGGGTGATTAACAAGGAATAAAATGGAACAAATTGGTTGTTTTCATTTGTTATTTTTATTCCAAAAGTTGTAACAGAACAAGTATGAAAACAAAGCAGTTGAAATTGTTTGATTTCCATTGTGAAAACAAAGAATAACAGATGCAACACAACAGAAACAAATGCAACAATATGATGACATGATGCAATACATAAATAAACATGCAACAAACATTCTAAGGGGATGGTTTTCATACTTGGGATGTTACAGGTGGCACCTTTAGTTAATAGTCTTGGGTGTTTCTTTGTGGAACCTCGGTTTTTTTTCTTTTATCTCTCGCGTAAGATGATGTTCTCCTCACTTTATATGGGTTCGCGCATTTGGATTTATTTATAAAACTGGAAGAAATCCTGTTTGGATAACCACCATAATTGCGCAGGAAATAACTACTTGTACATCCGTTTTCACCTTATTCATGACCACCTCCATCAAATACACCGCTCAAACGAGCTAGGAAGCACTCCAGGTTCCGTCCTCGAGTGAAGATTTCGTGCTCCCGGGCTCCCGTGCTCTTATAAGTTTAAAAGAAGTTACAAGTTTAATTTAGAAGTTTATAAAATATTCTGGAAAAAATCATACACAAATACTACAAAATTTACATATATATGTAAGTATATTGAACGGTGCACATTTTTAAATGGTCAAATTTTGTCATTTTTATACTGTTCATAATACAAAGAAATTCACGTAGCGATTTTGCATACTTATGCGATACATTATTGTCTACATCCAGAATTGTATTCCTTAATTTTTTGAAACATATAACTTTTTTTTGCTTCTTTAAATACCAGGTTCATTGGAGCCTTTGGAGCCAAAAATAACTTCCCGACTTCTGCTTTCCTTTTCATTTTTTCTATTTTCAAGAGAAGGATCGATCGATACTCGATAGGGACGTCCATTGAAGGCGCGCATTGAGTGCGAACAGTTGCAGCAAGATTGACACATACGCACACAAACGAACGGATCAGGTCAGACCCAGATCGATAAAAGGTGCATGCACATATGTTTTGTTTGCTCCTACTCGTAGCTGATTCTTCCAACTGCAAATGGAGCGATCGGACGGACGAGGACGAACGTCTCATTGAATGAACCCGCTGATCACCTCATCATCTTGCGCACAGATGTCAACAAGGAACCAACCCCTGCGTTTATTACGCGGGGCTTGATATTCAAGACTTGTGCTTTCCCCTACCAGCTGCTCTGCTCCTCTCTTCTTCCGATCAGGCCGTGAGTTGCAAATCACAGGACACGGGTGTAATTGGAGACTCTGAGAGGTTTAAATCAGCGCAGCAGTTGGCAAAACTCACAAGTTAGTAGTACTAGTAGTGCATGAAACTTAATTTCAAAAAAAAAAAAAAAAAAAAGTAGTGCATGAAACTTGGGCGGTGTTTGCAGAGAATTTTTTATCCCCATGGTTGCTCAACTGATGGTTGACTTTCTTGTGCCGACAGGCAACACATAAACCACTCTACTGTGCAGGTAGCACCGTACGTGCCAGAGATGCGACCATGCTAAGTACTCCATGGGATGTAAGTGGTTGCAAGAACCATTTTTTTTCCTGGTTTCAAATGTCCACGGGGTCGTTCTAAGAGTATCTCCAGCCGTTTTGCCTGTAGACCATTTTTCGCCGGAAAATAGCATTGTTTGGGTCTCGTTGGCGCTATTTTCGTGCTGGGGGTCGACGGTTCTCAACCGCGAATCCAACGCAAATAGACGAAAACTTGGCAAACTTTGCACAAATTTGAACAAACACCTGCGATTGATTCTACATATTTTCGCTCAATATAGGCGGATGCATAGACGATTTAAACATAAAAAAGGAAATTTAAACTATCTAGTTAATACCGAGGAGGCTGTAGAAGTCAGTGTAGTTGTCATCGCTCGACGGCCCGTCCTTTTCGGGACGGCGTAGCTGCGGCTTGCCACTGGGTCGCCGCCGCCGGACTTCTTCGGCGGCGCGGACACCTCCTCCTCGTTGTTCTCGAGCAGGATGACGCCCCACTCCTCGGTGGTTGCCGTGCGGGGCCGCTCAGCAATCTCCTCCATAGTGTGGCACTGTCGCTCCATCTTCTCGGCCACGAACATCTCCTTGGACGCAGAGAGCACATACTCGATGTCGTCGGGGGACATGGCGGCACGTTCCTCTCTCCACATTGATGGCGCCTTATGCTTGGCGACGTCAGTCTCCTTCTTCGCCCTGACGAGACGAAGATGGCCGCAGGAAGGTGAAGGAGCACGGCGGCCCTCGTTAATGACGAGGCTGGCGCCGTGTGTACGCCATCGGAGCGGCGTCTCCTGGGGCTCGGGTTTGATGGGGGGAAGGGAGTCTTCGACGCCGAGCCCGAGGAGCGAGAGGTCGTCCCCGCCGAGGACGACGAGAACCCGGTGGCAATGCCCCTTGGCATCCAGGATGTCTCTCGACGGTGGGAGAGGGAGGGTGGCGGGTACACCAGCGACGGCCGATTGTCGGTCGCGATGTGCGCCAGGACAGGCTCGATCGTCCGCCCAGGCTCATCCCACCAGACGCAACAGCCATTGGAGTTCTTTTGTCCGGAGACCATTGGCACGTCGTTGGTGGATGCTTGGCTCTCAGCGTGGGGCTGCACGAAATAGGTCATCTAGAGGGAGTGGTTGTCCTCCGCCTAGCGATTGTCCAGCTGTGCCTCCTCCGCATGGCGCCGCGGATGTCGGTAATCTCCGCCACACGGTCCATGCTGGTGGGCTCCGGCAGCACCGGAATGTCGTCTGTGCTCTGACGCCACAAGCTCGGCACGTGGCAGTTGGGTGGCGCCGGGTAGTTTGCTTGTTCAAGGAGGTGGACTTTCCGGTCGTGCAAGTGGCGGCGGCCGAAGCCTTTAGCCGCCACGCCGTCGTCGGGTAGCACTCCGTCATTGGGTCTCAGCGAGAAGTGGATGGGCAAGGAGATAGGGAAGAAGGAGAGTTTGCAACAGGGATATGGCGTCGACAGCGAAAGACGGGGGTTTTATACTGGCCGAAAAGGCGGGAGGGGCTTAGACGCGTGGGTGAAAAGCTCGCCAGTGCCGCTCCATTACGCCGCCGCGTGGTCGATTGGACGACTCGGCCAGTATGAAATGCTGCCGGCGACTGCATTGAACATCGCGGGGATCAAGGAGACGAGGAGGACGACTTTCAAGGTCGCTAACTCGATGGACCAACGGGCAAGCGAAAATGTTTTCGCGTCTTTTTCATTCAGCCGTCCTCCCGAACTGCCTCCCGGCGTGCTGAGTTTGGCCTGATAACGTCGGCTCTATTTTTAGCCCAAACCGGCAGAATTTGGCCTGCTTTGGACGCGGCTAGGCGAAATTTCTCGCGACGGAGGGGAAAAAAAGCGTCCCTGGGGCTGGGGCTCTCGGGGGAACGGCTCTCTAAGAGCATCTCCAGTCGCGCCCCCCAAACACGCCCCCAAGGCTCTTTCCTGTCCGGATGACTCACAGCCGCGCCCACTCGCGCCCCCAAAGGCACCTCCCGTCCGGATGATCCCCTTGTTCCCGTCGGGAACCCCAAGCAAACCCCTTCGCATAGGGGCTCCCGAGGGGGCGCCGGACGAGACTCGCATCCAACCACAGCCACACGAATAAAAGATTCATTTTCTCTCTCCTCATTTTTTTGAATGTTAACAGGAGAACTGCTAAATTCATTGATTAGAAGGAGAAGTTACAAGACGTGTATGCGGCGCACGCGGGATTTGTGTCCACTTTCCCTTTCCAAAATGGCTACATGCATGTCTCTATTTACACATCCTGCCATTGCATGGAGGCCATGAGTGGAAGAGAGATGTCCCCAAAGACCATGTTTCGTCCGGACGAGCCCCAAAGGGGCTCTTTGAGCGCCGTCCGGACGTCTATTGGGGGGGCCTACGTAGATATATGCTGTATGGTGCCGCGGCAGCTTTTGTACCTTGATTTGGTATCGAGGGTCAGTACGTACGTGGTGCCATCGATCGGTGTTATATCCATCGATCAGACTTTATAGACCTGCGGCTCATGAATGAACGAAACAAGTTAGGCGCAGACAAAATCCAGGTCCTACGTGTACGTGATGTTCATTAATTGCGGCTCAACCGTGTGAAGAAAATGGGCCATGCCTATACGTAACCATATAGTATTTGTATTAATTGGTGCCTTCTCCATGCTGACATTGCAAGTTGAGAAATGGGGATGCCACTCAACTTAATTGTCCTCTGTTTTTTCTCCCTTCAGCTTAGTAAAATGGAGGAAGAGTCAGCCACTCAGCCAGCAATCCAGCATATATATCATGTTCATGTATGCATGTACAGGACTTGAGCTTTTTTTTTTTCGTACTCATCATTGACTACAGGGCTAGCCATATCTTGCAATTCATGATCTCATCAGTCGTCATGCACACCGAGAGATTTGATCATGTCACAGCCGCACATGAGGACTATTATCCAGCAGGGTCAGTCGGTTTAACTGAATTCTATTTAGAAATATGAACGCCATGCTCTCCATTATTCCATTAACATTGACCGTCGCTATCATCATCATCATGAGGAGTATTCTTCTTTTCTCTGGTCAGCTTGTTGATCACATCACGCATATTTAAAATATGAACACAGGCCATGCTCCATTCGCTTTTTGACATTTCACTCCCTTCGGACAGCTAGCTTAGGTAGGCATTGCTTACGTCACCCAGCTTAAGGAGTATCAGTTTTGCAGAAGGTGCATGTATCTATGTGAACGCAGACGGTCAAAGGACGCGTACTCGGGGGGGAAATCGTAAGAATTTCTCCGTGGGTAACTCCATGAGAGCGAGGCACGGTCAAGTGAACGTACCGCCACCTTTGAATGGAAGACGCTCGTGTGCTTTTCCAAGCGCACGTTTGACGGGTATACTGTACGTGCGGTTTGCATTCGGCCACTCGGATTTCAAAGCTGGTCTCCCATGCTCCAGCTAAAACAGTTCATAAGAGCATCTACACCAGCGTCCCCAATAAGGTCATTGGACGCCCCGGTATGAAATGCTCCCCATGAGGCGACCTAATAGTGATGAAGTTGCCGGACAGACCCAACCTTGCGTCCGGTAACCCCGTTTCGGCCCCCGTTGTTGGGTCACTAGCGATCATGCTGGCAACCGCGGCAACGCGTTCCACATCGGATACTGGGCGCACTGTCAACGACACGGACGCGTCCAACGTGAGTTATTGCGGAGAACTGCGCGTTAATGGCGCACCGGTTCCCTCGTAGGCGTAGAGCGAAGCGACGCGTCGAGCCCGTCTGAACACACGTACGACACGCATCGGCTACCCAAGAGGTGGCAAACACGCTTCATCGACGTCAATGCCCATCCATGGGAACTGGTGCTCGACGTTAATCGACGCTACCCGACCCCGCTCCTACGACAGGCTCTAAAACGGGGCGCTTGCCTCTTGAAAGGAGGAGAGATGCTCCTACCCATCCCCTTCCTTTTTCTCCGAGGTGGACTCCTCGGAGGAGGAGAGGGCATGGTGTCTTTTTCTTTCATGAGTTGCGCAAGCATGTCACGCATCTCACTCATTCGGACATCCATGGAAGAAATAAAGGATGTTTCCATGTTCTTGAGATCATGCATGCTAGCTTAAGTGCCGGGCACAGTAGTCGTCTCCTCTTGGGTACCCATACTCTCTTCGGGGGTTAAACCCAAAATAAAGAGCGAAGCCTCTCATACCAATTGAAAGTATCGTATGGGCACCTAGGGGGGGGGATAGGTGCTATTCCAATTTTAACATCGATTTAGGCTTGACGGAAACGTAAATTCTCAAGATATGCAACTAAGTTGAAGTTACCTATATGACAAGGATAAAACTAAGCAAAAAACAAGTGCAAAGTGTAAAAACTCTAGGATAGAAGGAACCGAAGTGGAAGCACGCGGAGACAAGGATGTATTCTCGAGTTCCTCCTTTTTTATGGGAGTACGTCTCGAAGGAGGGGTGTGAGGTTCGCCATAAAGGTTTGCTCAACACCACTAAGGCCTCACCGGATTCTCTGATGAACTTCGCCACAAAGGCCTAGTTCACCTTCCACAATTGGAATCCTTCAAAGCGAAATACGGAGCCTTTACAACGAGATTGTTGCACACACCCACAACTAAATTGGGGCCTCCCAAAATCACCACGAATATGTTATAAAAAACACAAGTAGGAGGTAAGAAGATGCCTAGGTTTTCCACAAGGAAAACTAGGCTCAAATCCCTCAAGTGAATCAGGGGGGAATTCAAATCGGCTTGGTGAAGATGTAGATCTTGGTCTTCTCTTACAATCCTCCAAAGATCAACAAGTTTGGGTGGGGGAGAGGAGGAGATCTCTTGACTTTAATGGGATCAACAGTGGTGGTCTTTATTTTCTAGTTGAGCTGCCTCAGGTTGAATAATGGCGGGGTTATTTATACCCCCGCACAATTGTAGACGTTTGGGGCCGTTGGCAGAGATTCTTGGGCTGTATTATCCAGTTAAGTTGGGACCGAATATTCCGGCCCTCTGAAATATCCGTCCGTAATTGAAATATCCGACCAATAATCCGGGGGCAATCTGTAAACCGTGCTTCAATTCCTTAGCCATTTGGAAATCTCTGGTGCCCCCACAAATATCCGGCCAAATATCCGGTGGGGGGAGGGGGGTTCTATTAGTCATGCCATTTTTCCTTAGTCGATTTTCCAGGAGGCCGGATAATCCGGTGGCATGTTACCTCGGATTATCTAGTGTTAACTGAACTTTCTGTTATTTTGACAGAGAGAACCTTTTCCCTTATTTCCTTTATGTATTGCATTACTTAGCATCCAATTAGATTAAATATAGTGGTGTTGTCTAACACACAAAACCTAGAGGAAGACAATAAATGTTATTTCATTCTTCCCCTTTTTGGTGTTAGATGACAACACTAGGATTTGCAATATAATTCTAGATTCTTCTAACAAAGGTCACCAAAACAAAGTATAGGAGTTCCCCCTCAATATTTGCAAACCCCCTAAAGGTGTGCATGCAAATAACAAATTCACATGAGTAAGAGAGCTCCCTAAAAATAAACATATTTGCATCTGGATGACAAGAGTAAATTGGATGTTGATTTTCGAGATAGAGATCATACCTTGTACATAATAATGAGGAATTTAAATCATTGCATAAGTATCTCACCATAGATAATGCCAAATATCCAAATTTTACACATACAGTAGTTTCACACATAAAAACATAATCTCACAGATAAAAACATAGTCTCACACATAAAAAGCAAATGCGTTCAACTTTAAGATAAACTGACACAAGCTCTAGCAAAATGATAAATGAGCATGCTTTTGTCCGACCCTTGCAAATCCCTTGAAAGATCCTAATAGAAATATTTCTCCCTCTTTGGCATCGAGACACCAAAAGGGGAATAGAGCGATGCGACAACACATAGAATCACTCGGACTCATCATGCTCCTCATCTTGTTCTTACTCCGAAGAACATGTGATCTCTGCATCTTTCTCGTCGTCATCATCATCCTCAACATGGCGAGCAGTGGTACGAGAGGAGGAAGCAATCCGAGGGATATAAGTGTTATAGAGCTCCTTCTCGACTTCAACCCAAGGGTAGTGAGAGGTGCTCCACTTGTTGTAAGGAGTGAGAGTAGGAGCAGCAGGAGGGGACCCGAGAGAACCACTGAGGTGGTGAAGGATAAACTGTTGAGTATGTGCCATGTCATGATCTCGGCGACATGCATTGTACTGCTCACGGTGAATTTCCACCTTCATGCTTGTGTTGAAACCAGCTGAGCTTCTTGAATAGAAGCTGAAGGAGTGGGCATCTTATGAGGACCACTAGCACGAGCACCACTAGTATGAGTATCAGCCATCAATGAGCTAGTAGTGGATGGATCAACAGCTGGAGCAACCACAATCTTCTTAACATAGGGCTTCTTGAACTTGTGATCCTCACAATCATCATCAAAAAGATCTTCTTCTTGCATAGTCTTCTTGATAAGTAGCATGACGTAAGGAGCATAGAGAATGGTGACTCTCGCAACCATAGCATCATACATCTCATTGAAGATGAAATCTGTGATGTCAACAGTGAAATCCATGTTAGGTTCTTCATTTGCAGCAACCTTTTGAGCAAGAATCAAAAGATTGATGAGAGAAGAGAGGATGGCATCATTGTTACCACCACTTGGAGAAATGTTCTCCCTGAAGATGCGCCAAGCTGATCATATAGAGGTAAAAGACCAATGATGGTGCATATGATGTCTCTGGCTCCATACATATTTTCCAACATGTTCTTGTGTGGCTTGCAGGAGAGTGCAGATTACGACCAACAGGATTGCGACCATCAAAGGTGTACCCAAGAACCTCAGCAAACTGATAGAAATAGCGTTACATTGGGTTGACCCCGTCATCCACTTCATAATCTTTACATCATCACCCTTCATCACAAGAGTGGCAAAGAATTGCTGAAGGAGAGAAATTTTGTAGTTGCACTAGCGTTCCAGAAGGGTTTGCAGACCCATCTGCTCTACCACTTCTGCAGCCTAAGCCAAATAATCCCTTCCCTTGAGATAGTCCAACATGATTGGATGCATAGGACAGAGAGGATGAGACATGGTTAGATAAATGTCCTTGTGAATGAACAACTGCTCCATGCACCAAAATCTAGAGTTCTCAGTTTCTATGTCACGAGAAACAGAAGTATACGAGTCACCTTGCCTTATTCTAGTTTACTCACTTCTATCCATGGTCTTGTAGTTGACCCTCTGCTACTTCCCTCTTTTTTTCTTGGGAGATGGTTGTTTCTTCTTTCTCGCAGCCTCTTGTTTTTCTTCGTGAAGCACTATGTCATCAACCTGCAAACCATCTTCCCTGGTACGGAGGTAGTGCTTCCGTATGCTTTTTGCTTGGCCATGACTAGAGCCACCTGTGAAATTTAGAGGAGTAGAGAGATAGCATAGGTAAGTGCGCACAAGTCACACAAAAGGATGATGTTGAAATCATTAGAAAAGCAACCAAATTACAATATTAATTTAGAAACAAATAAATCTTTGATGTTGCAGAAAAAAAACCCAAGCTGGATAATCCGGTTTACCTAGGGGCAGGATAATCCGTTCTGTCTAATGAAACCGTAGATTCAGTTTTCAGAAAAGTGTGTATGACTAAATCAACACATGGTGGCTAGCATAATGGTTTGAACATACAAAAATGGTCTATATAATACATCTACTCAAAGATTACAAGAAAAATAACTCCACATTTCAAGATCCAGATGTCTAGCACCTAGGGTTTCAAAATGCAACAATTACCCTCATCCATTGGAGGTCCTTCTTGGAGGAGAAGATTCCCGGAGGAGTGGGGAACAACATCCGGAGGTCCCCAGAGATTCCAGCGGTGGAAAAACTCTAGTGAGGGTAGGAGCAGCAGGGGCGCCGGTTTTGGAGTGTTGGGGTTGGGGGCGGAAAGAGGGGATCTGATTTACCCCACCACCCCAACCTCCCTGTAAAAGGGACTGACCACAGGGGCGAATAATCATGCCCTCACTTGAGGCGGATAATCCGACCCTCACTTGAGGCGGATAATTAGCCCCCTGATATTCCAGTATTTGGCAGAATAATCCGGCTTGCTGAAACCTAAACCCTATTGAGTGCAAATTTTGACTTTTGTGCTTAGATGAAATTTTTCAAGAGAGCAATGTCTTAGGTTACATTTCCAAACTGAGAATGGTACTTCACACCCCTATTCATAAGATCCAAACATGCATAAAAGAAAATTTGGGAGTGTTTTCCATAGAACAAAAGAAAAAAAACAAATAAAAACATAAAATAAACAACAATCCCCAACTCTTCAAGGAGAAGAGGTTGGTGCCTAGGCCACCATGTAAGAGAGTATGGTATGTCACCGCGAAGATGTATCTTGGGTACATGACCAATTCTCAACATTTTAAACAAAAAGTTCATGAAGTGAAAATATATATATAAATGATTTCTACTATGGGCATTATGGGGGGAGGAAGAGCCCAATTAATTAGGACAACACTCCCCCTATTATCATGCCTACACCTAAACCAAATAAATATTCAACTATAGGTGTGTATGCAAGATACTCAAGCAAAGATTCTTGAATAAAAGACATTTAGCTCATTCCTCAAATAAGTGAATCTTGCTTCTTCAAGGTGCTTCGTGAAAATACCAGCAAGTTGGTCTTTGGTGGGAACATAAGCTAGCTCAATATCTCCTCGGGCAACATGATCTCTAAAGAAGTGATGACGAATCTCCATATGCTTCGTTCTTGTATGTTGAACCGGATTATAAGGAATCCTGGTAGCACTTTTATTATCACACAAAAGAGAAACTTTGTCACAATGAACATTATATTACTTTAGAGTTTGCCTCATCCATAACTATTGATTGCATCCACTAGCAGCTTGATACGTTGCAATTGTATCTATAATTTTTGATGCTCACTACTTGTTTTCTACCCTATACCTTTTGTTTTCCACATGTTTTCTCTTGTTTTCCTTTGTTTTCCGGATGTTTTCATTGACTAACTTATTAAGGAGCTGCCCTACGCCAGTTGTAGTTTTATACTATTTTTCTATTTCATAAAGTTCTTAAAGAAATATTCCCGGAAAGATCCTAAAATCCACGGATATCGTTTTTTACCCGGAACAAAGACAGAGTCCAAAGAAGAGCCAGAGGGAGGCCATGGGCCCCCCAGTGGGGTGCTAGGAACGACCTCACCCTAGGTCGCGCCTTGTGAGCCCCTAGGCACCCTGGCCACTGCCTCTTGTCACCACTTCACCTATAAATTTCCTTTAACATATAGAGAGGCGTCGTCACCTCGAAAGTCCAATCTAGGGCTTCTGCAGCCCTGTTCCGGCACCCTGCCGGAGAGGGGAATTGTCATCGGAGGCCTACACATCACCATGATCGCCTCCGGACAGATGCGTGAGTAATTCATCTCGGGACTACGAGTCCATAGCAGTAGCTAGATTGTTGTTCTCTCCCTTATGCCTCCATGTTTAGAGTCTCGTGAGCTGTCTCACATGATCGAGACCACCGTTATGTAATTGTGCATGTTGTGTTTGCTAGGATTGCATGAACCATGAGATTATGATTGTTTTGTTTATGTGATTCTGAGACGATTCACTTATATTTGTGGAGAGTTCTAATATTTTCTTGGAATGCTATCCGATATTTATGATTACCTTGGCCACGTAGTTGTTTTCACCTCCAAGAGAGGGTTTATATGCTAGATATTGTGTTCATGCCTTCCTTACATCTGTGCTCGAGTGACAGAAACATGACAGATGGGTGATGTGATGTTGGTACTAGGGAGAAAACAACGGTGCTCTTGTCTACATACGAGGACCACTTCTTATATTACGTATTGTTCTTAATGCATTTGTGTGTTGCACACGAATCATTCAATTCATTGTTGCAACTTAATACCAGAGAGATTTGCTGGAAAGCTTTCTTGAGGTGGACTTTTAGATATGGATGGTTGCTAGATAGCGGTCCATATGCCATCTCGTAATTCCTACAATGTTAGAACCCGTGAACTATATCTCATCATAATAGTATTTTTATGCGCTCATGATTTTTCAATTGCCCAGTGACACGTCCATTTTGCCAGATAATATTTTTCATGTTAATATTCCCTTATTCATTGATATTTTCCATATTAGAGCACTATACTTATGTTATTTTGTTGTTTTCTTTGTGTTTTATAGTTTTACAGAATTATTTATTAGAGTTAGAATTCAGCTGGAAAAAGCACCTTTTAGAGGGGATATCTTCCGGACGTGAGAAAAATTAGGAACAAAATCAGAAAACAAACTTTCGACAGAAATCACCGGGGGAGCCCGAAAGGCTGCCAAAGGGGAGCCGAGAGACCCCAGTCGCGGCCCCTCTTTGGTCACGCCCTATGAGCCCTGATACTTCCAAAACATATCTACTTTCCCGAACACTTTTGCTGTTGTTTTCCTCTAAACTTGTGAGTTTTGAATACAACTAACACAGACTAACATTGTTTTCAGCAGAATTGCCCTGGTATATTGTTTTTGTGCAGAAATTCAACTTTTAGGAAAATGCCAGGAAAATATCGCAAAGTCCCTATTTTACCCGAAGACTTACGGAGCAAGAAGACGAGACAAAGACGGGCCACGAGGGGCCCACACCACGTAGCGGCGCGAGCACCCCGTAGGCCGCGCTGTGGCATGGTGTGGCCGCCTCAGCCATCCCCGCGTGCCTCCCTTTCGACTACTTAAGCCTCTTGACCTAAAAACACCGTGGGACAAACATTTTTTCAATGAAAAGTTCCGTAGCTCCGCTGCCACCGAAAACCCCAATTCGGGGATTAGAAAATCCGTTCTGGCACCCCACCGGGATGGGGAATTGGAGGAGATCATCACCATCATCATCACTGATGCCTCTCCATCAACCATCCACGATTCTCTCATCCATGTGTGAGTAATCCCCGTTGTAGGCTGAAGGGGATGGTAGGGATTGGATGAGATTATTCATGTAATAGATGCCAAGATTGTTAGGGCATGGTGCCTAGTATATGTTATTAGTGCTTTTGACATTGTTGCAACTTTTTATGCTTAATGCTTGACACTAGGGCCCGAGTGCCATGATTTCAGATCTGACCATGTTATTGATTCATGTGGATAATTATTGTTTTTGATCTTACGTGCAAGTTGTATACCATATCGTTGTCCGGAACCCGAGGCCCCAAAGTGACAGAAATTGGGATAACCGGAGGGGATGAGTGTGATGTGAGGATCTCGTGTGTTCACGGAGTGTTAATAGTTAGCTCTGGTAGTTTCCCTTGAGGTCCCGCTGCAAATGGGCTGGTAGGACAAAAGATGTTGTGCAAGTTTCTCTTTGCGAGCACGTACGACTAAATACGAAACACATCTCTATGGTTACTTAGTACTTGGATGCTTTATCATTATTTACTTTCAATTGCCCATGTCTTGATTATTATATGAATTATATTATCCATGCAACGCCCGTTCATCCGTCCCTATGCCTACAATATTTTAATCCCGTTGTCTACTACAATTACTGTTGTTGTCTTTATTTCATTCCTGCTATTATTTCACTACCGCTACTGCTATAAAGCTATTGCTAGTGATAAACTATTGCGAGCAAGTCTGTTTCTAGGTCCAGCTGAACATACAATTCATCTGTTAAGGCTTATAAATATTCTTTGGCTCCCCTTGTGTCGAATCAATAAATTTGGGTTTTACTTCCCTTGAAGACTATTGCGATCCCTTATACTTGTGGGTCATCAAGACTATTTTCTGGTGTCGTTGCCGGGGAGCATAGCTTTATTTGTAAGCTCACTTGAACTTGATATTGTTCGCTGCAAGTTATTCATCATGGGTAAAACTCGTGATGAGAAAGTCTCTATATTGCCATCCACTACAAGGAGAGGTACAACTCTGAACACTTTTGTTGCTCTTGATTCACCATCTGTAATGAGTAAACTTCTTACACCACCACATACACATGCTACACATATTCATACTTCTGCTGAATCTGAAAATACTTCTGATAATTTTGATGATGCTTCTACTATGCTTCATGAGAGTGGTTCATTAGGTCTTTTCCTAGATGGTACAATTGCTAGAGCTAAACAAATTGAGAACACTGAAATTCCTATTGAAAATCCTGGTACACCTGTTAGTTCACCTGAGTCTAGAGGTAGTCCTAGTGATGATCTTGAGGAAACTTACATTGAACATAATGATGAATTTATTGAAGAATGTGATGCTTCTAGTAGTGCAAGTGCTATTAAAAGTCTTCTTGCAAGACGTGTTGTTAGATATAAACTGTCTCCTGATGCTAAGCTTGCTACATCCCCCATAAACATTAAAGATAAGGATTATGATTTCTCTTTAGATTTATTGTATATATCTATTGTTGAGGAAGAACCTTTTCGTGGTACTGAAATGAAAGTGTTGTAGGACATATGAATGAGCTCTCATCTTTGAGTTGCTTATTTTCGGATGATATTAAGAAACGTAGTTACTTTGTCGCTATTTTTTTTCTTTCTCATTGAAAGATGGAGCTAAAACTTGGTTTAATAATTTGTCACCTGGATCTATTGATAGTCCTATTGGTTTGGTTAACGCTTTCTTTCAGAAATATTTTCTTGCTAGTGCCCAACATGCCGCTTTGCAAAGAGTCTTTAACTTTAAGAAAATTGAAGGAGAGAAAATGCCTAAATCTTGGGCAAGATTTTGTTCTTTACTTAGAGCTTGGCCTGGACATCACTTAGGTAAAAATGAACTTCTTGATATATTCTATAATGGACTAACTGTTGAATCTAGGACATACCTGGATAGTTGTGCTGGTTGTGTTTTCAGGAAAAGAACTCTTGAAGAAGCGGAGGAATTACTAGCTAGAATAAGCCAAAATCATGATGATTGGACTATACTTGAATCGACCCCAACACCAACACCAAACAAGAGGGGAAAGATTGAATTAAATGATGAAGTGTTGAGGGACACCAAGAAATCTCTTAAAGAGAAGGGTATTAAATCTGAAGATGTGAAGAATTTACCACCCATAGAACAATTATGTGAGCCAATTCCTCACCCATCCCCAATTGAGGTACACTCGCTCCAAAGTTTTGATAATAGAGATATTCCCGATTCTAAACCTCCTATTCAATGATTTGATGAATTTGATAATTATATTGTTAAGCAAGATAACTTTAATATGAAGTGCAGAATCATCTAATGGGAAATTCTAGAGCTATTAATAATTTGCATGGTATTATGGAGAGAACCTTTAATGATGTTAAAATGCTTATTAAACATTTCCATATGGTTCAAACTCAAATTGATCAACTCAATAAGGTGCAAAAATATTTGCAAGTTAATGCCTCTAGAGAAAAACAAGTTTATGAAATAAGCACTAGAAGTGGTGTTTCTACTCAAGATCCTTTGTATCCTGAGGGACATCCTAAAAGAATTGAACAAGATTCTCAACGAGCTAAAGACAATAGTACTCTATCTAAGAAAAAGAAAAAGAAACATAAAACCGTTGTAGAATCTCCTGAAGCTGCTAAAGATCCTAATAGTATATCTATCTCTGATGCTAAAACTTAAAGTGGTAATGATAAGAATGATTCTTCTGATAAATAAGAAATTGAAGAGGAACCTAAAAATCAAACTAAAAATACAAAGTACACTAAGGAGGATTTCATTTCTAATAAACATGGTAATGAGAGAGAAACTTGGGTACAAAAATCAATCCTTCTCCCAATAAGAAACACAAATCAAAGGAAGAAGAACATTATAACAAGTTCTGTGATTGGATGAAACCTTTGTTTTTGCAAACTCCTTTAACTGATGCTATTAAATTGCCTCCTTATTCGAAATATATGAAAGATATTTTATCTAACAAAAGGAAGATTTCTAATGATGAAATCTCCACCATGCTTGCTAATTACTCTTTCAATGACAAGGTTCCAAAGAAGCTTGGAGATCCTGGTATACCAACTATTCCATTCTCCATTAAAAATAATTTATGTTAGAACTACTTTATGTGATGTGGGAGCAGGAGTTACTGTTATGAGTTTTTGTAGGGTTCCCACATTTAAATAATGTAAAAACATCTGTGTTATTGTGCTAGTCCCTGGATCAAATGCTAGCACCACAGTACAAGATGAAATATCATGCAAATGCATCAAATTCTATTACATCACATTATCCTATCTTTACAAAATAATATTACAACTTGCATAGTCTTAGAAGACTAGCAGAAAACAAAGGAATACAGCGGAAAAAATAGTACAACATTTCTCCCATCTTCTTCATGTGCCACAGGCAAAACATGTTGGCGATAGTATCAAGATCGTAAACGAAATCCTCACTCGTCTTCGGAATCATCTGCAGGATGGAATATGCAGCCACAAGGGAGTCAATACAATTTAATCTATTGTTAAGTAACACTATGGTGGATATAAATGGCAAGACTAATACTACATGCTTATTTGGCTGAGTTGAGTTTTTGGCTAAGTTTGCATAAAGCTAGTTTTCTCCTATCTCTTTTGTAAAACAAAATTTTCTTTGAAAAGGGTGGCATCATTGGATTAAGATCCAAGCACCACAATATTGTTCACTTGGTCAGAATTTTACTTATTGAAAATGGTGATGAGATTCTTTCGTTCCTTATCCAGCTGCTCATAGTTGTCCATAACAGGGGACACGGCTAAGATCTTAGTTTGTTGACTTGCAGAGTTTGTGCACTTTCACCTTCAGACTCAAATCAACCCAAACATCCTATACACCCTGAGTGCATTAAGGAAAGGAGAAGATCAAGACGATATCTTTCAAAAGAAATTCCACCACCATTTGGTTTACCCGTTCGACCTATAATTATGCTACATCTGCTTGTAAGCCTGGTGAGTTCATTCAACTTAGTTGATCAAGACAGAGCCCATATGACTAAAGGCTGCACGAGAAGCAACTAAACTTAGAAGGACATAGTAATCTCTTTGTTCCTGGGTGGCCATCCACAAGTGACAACCTCAAGTGGAATAACCCTTTGACAAGGGCCCTAAGGAAACACTCAACATAAACCAATCACGTCGAAATTCCACCCAGGTGTTTCATTGAATGTTATACTTAGAATTTTTCCTCAACATCTAGTAAAACAATTTGTAACATTTCATAGCAATCTAGTAAGTTCTAAGGCTATCAAAATAACAAGGTAAAAGGAATGACTATACACTACTAGGATAATAACATAGCATAATATAACTTAGTAAAATTTCCTATCATGCATACTACTCAAAATCAACTAATGCATATAGAAAATAATGGGTAGTTGATGGTGTGTTACTTGCCTTGTTGAAGTTGGTGAAGAAATCAGACTCTCTTCACAAAAGATCGCTGCTCTCCGTACAATCTATTCATTAAAAACACAATAACAAAATAAACAAGCATACTAGCAAACAAAACACACAAGGGAAGAAGACATACAAAGTAACAACCATAGCAAAAGGGTTTATGGTTAGCTACTATGGCATGGGTTGGTTAAAGATGGAGTTTGAAAAGATTCATACTATGATGGATCCATAAGTAAGTTTCCAAGAAAACACTTGGGTTGGACTAGGTTGAGTTTGAAGTGATCAAACTTTTTTATAAACATACTTGTCGAGCAAGTTCCAAGAGTTCACCAAGGTGATCTAACTATCTCAACTAAAGTAACACATAACAATGTGTAACTCTTAGTTATTTTCATCAAAACATTTGAGTTATCTAAGTTAGTCTTTCCATATTGGGTTAAGGTAGGCCTAGGTTCAACTAACTTCATAACATTGGAGATAACAAGATAAAGTCTTGGGATTTTCCATTTGGGTCAAGGGTTGGACAAAACAACTTGTTATTCTTCAACTTGTGTGGATGCTCCAAGTCTTCACATGCTTTTCTTCTTGAAGATCATCTTCATGCTTCTATTGTAGTCTTTTTCCTTGGATGGATTCTTCTCTTGGTCTTGATAAATTCTTCATGGCTTTCTCACTAGTTGGTTTTAGGTGGGATGGGCACAACTACCACTAAGTCAAATTGAAAAGAAAGAAAATAGAAATGATAGAAAGAGAGAGGAAGATGTCTTCTCCTTGATTTTCTCCACACACTTGTACTTCATTGAGTTGCTTCTAGTTGTTGTGGAGTTTAAGTCCTTCCTTCAATTTCTTCAATGATATTCCTCATAGCTCTTCATGTTGCCACCAAGTTGAAATTGAAGTTTTCTTCTTGTGCTTGAGTCTCGATCTCCATTTTGCTGACTTGGTGAATTCTTGAAGCAAGAATAGGGAAGCGGAGGAGTACATAGAAAACTATTGTACTAGTGTTTTAAGGTTCACTATTTGGTCTTATATGTGATTGAAACATACTAGGGACTTGGTCTTGGCTCCAAAATAGCCACAACAACAAAGATAAAGAGATGGAAACAAAATTCTAAGACATGGTAAAATGGATGAATCACTATGTTGGGTTTTTGGTCAAAACACATGTAAAAAGGATCAATTTTCCAAAAGGAACTATATTCTAATTATTTATAGAATTAAACCTATGTAAAAAATACTAAAATATAACACTTAATTCTAACTTCAAATTTAAATTGTTCAAAAATTATTTTGGAACGGAGGATATGAAGGTACACATCTTAAGGTTTCCAAATATATTTTATTTTTAATTTTTTGTATTTTTAGAATTTGAATTATGCCAAAATTCATCAAACAAGAATATTTAAATTTGAACTAATTTAAGTTTGTCAATTTTGAATTTGAACAGTGCTAAAAGATTCTACAGATCCAGGGAATTTCAAAAAGTCCAAGTTTGCTAAATTTGGGATTATGGATCAAAAGATATGATAGATCTTATGTGCAGGGGATTTTTTGTAAAATAGACATTCTATTTTATTCGGAAATTAATTCCATACACAGGATGGGCTCAATTTGGCTATTTGCCGTGCGGTGCGATGGATAGGAAGTGGGCCTGGGCCAGTTAAGCGCTGCGCTGAGCGACGAATAACGATTTAACACGATGCTGACTGGACGAACGCGTGGCACTATTCTATTCGCTGGTACCTTTTTGATTAAGTGATCTATCGCGGGCCAACCGATCAAGATCTAACGGACAGGAGGGAAGGAGGGTTCTCACCGGAGGGATCTCACTGGAGATGGCGTCACGGTGGCGCAGACGCTCGGAAACGATGGTGGTGATGCTCCACCCTTCCTTTGACTCAACGGAGAGCATAACAGGGTGCGGCACGACACAGCGGGGAAGATGGTGGCGGTGGTTGCCTCTCTCGCTTCCCGAGTTGGTGGCACGGTGCGAAAGAAGGGGCTTAGGCTCCAATGACGCGAAGATGAGCTCGGCGCGGTTGTTTGGTTGCGACAGAAACGGAACAAAACTTAGAGGGGCGCACACGGTTAAGACGAAACGACTACGCGTGGTCTCGGGCTCCCGCGTGGGCTCACCTGGCCGGAATTCACGAAGCACGGCGGCGGCTGCTGTGATCTCCGGGGAGGAATCATAGTGGTGCTGCTGCGGGATTTGGAGAGGGAACAGAGGGGAAAAGAAAAGGGGGTCCAGGGCTATAAGGGGGCACATAGGGGCGCATCAATTGGAGGTTTAATGGAGAGCAATCGGGGGCGAAATTTCGTGAGAAAATGGTCTCCTGCCGTTTTCAGAGGTTGATGACGGGTGACCTCATCAATGACAAGTGACGTCATCAATGACGTCAGCAAACCTTTTTCTTTTTCTTTTTATTTCTGTTAAATCAAATCCTTAATAACATTTGTTTTATAAGTCTAAATGATCACAAATAAATTCCTAAAATCTTTGAATTTCCATATCTTTCAAACCAAAACATTTTTATAAACCTTTCAACATATTTTTATTTTTGAATTTGGGAATTTGAATAATTCCCTAATAGTTGCTTAATGTGACTTTTTATTTAAAAAATTATAAAATATAGTTATTAGTCAAATAAAATTTCAGTAACATACTATAGCTTGAAAACTTAATTTTGAAAGTTATTACAACTTAGTTTTCGTAGTATTACATTTTAAAAAGAGGGTTAACCCTAATAGCAACTTTTGTTATTTTCTAATTAGAAAATAATTAATTATAATAAGGCAAAGTATTTTTTTAAAAGACATATCACATTTGAAAACATGTTTTCTCTAGGTCCTTTTCTCACAATTAAATTGGTGGAAAACATCTTGTTATTTCATACTTTATATTGTAGTTGAATGGTGGTACAATTAATTTTGGTTTGCAAATATTTCGAGTAACCAACTAGTTGGAAGATGAAAAATTATTATTAGTTAGAAGTTGAAAACTACCGTTTGGAAAACACGTGTGTAGTGAAACAATCTTGTACTATTAGGGTTTGATAAGACATTATGGGGTCACATAACAAAACTCAAGTTCGTAAAAAATTAATGATGGTGAAAACAATTCTTAGGGCTTTGAAACAAAAGCATATTTGGATTATATATTGTAAAACCATTAATATGACCTTTGTGTTTTGAGTTTTATTTATTTTTGGTGGCTCCCTTTAATAGAAAACAAAAAAATTTAAATTTTTGTGATTTTTGCACTTTCCAAAAATCAGGGATGTTACACTTTCTCTCTCTACAAGAGACTTCTTCTGGAAAAATTGATACCAACTGATATATCCTTGCAAATGGCTGACAAATCTACTGTTATTCCTGTCGTTATATGTGAGGATGTTCCTGTTCAAGTGGCTAATAACTTTTTGATATTAACTGACTTTATTGTGTTGGAAATGCCTGAAGATGATAATATGTCTATTATTCTTGGGAGACCTTTTCTTAAAACTGTCGGGGCTATTATTGATTGCAACCAAGGAAAAGTATCTTTTAATGTTAAGGACAAATAACACACGGTTTATTTTCCCAAGAAGATTGATAAGAAATATGGTCTAAATTTAATTGAAAAGATTGAGACCATCAAGATTGGAGAATTCTATTGTCCTATTCCAATTCCATAGAAAAAATATGAAATTGTCATGATTGGGACTATGTCTATCAAAGTTGAGGTAACATAATCATTTAGTGAAATGCAAAGTTTTGCTTCATTTAAAATTGTTTTGGTAACAAGACTTGATCAACCTTGTTAACAAAGTGATTTTGAATGGAGGAAACAATGTTTTCACTATATTTTCACCATGTTTACTTTTGTTTACTCATGTTTTCTCCATCCTCAATAATGTTTTCACTACATTTTCCTATGTTATTTGCATATTAGAGTGTCTTAGAATTTCTGTAGATTTGGTTTTGAATTTGTTTTTCGTCGTTCCATAATCGTCTTCCTGGATTATAATCATTTATCAAATTCTAGAAATTCCCCAAAGATAATTTTTCTCGAAAAATTCCAGAAAGCTTATGTTAAATGTTTACACTGAATATGGGGCAGAGAGGCACCTGGGGCAACCCAGAGGGACCCACCATGCCACCACACCATGTGGTGACGCGGCCACATGCCAGGCCGCGCTAGGGCATGGTGTGGATCCCCTTGGCCCTCCACTTGCCCCTCCACCTACCACTTAACTCTCTCTCCCGACCAAACACACCACCCCTGCTCAAACTCGTATTCTTGCTGTTCTTGCTTGCAATTTTTGATCTCCTTGCTCAGCCCATCTTTGCTGCTGAGGTCTGGGGCATTTGTTGTCCGGTATGTGACTCCTCCGTTTATCCAAGTATAATTTTGTTTAGTGGAGTATTACTTGAGTATGTTGGTACTGTAGGTGGCAGGTTATGTGAGCTTGCATGCTTGTTCTATGTGTAGATAAATTCGTTTTGATGCGTGTATAGTCCTCTTACAAGTGTGTATAGTAGGTTCTTTCATATAGTTACTTCAAAATCATTTTTTTATGATGCTTGTTAAAAATTTCAGAAAAGGAAGATGCATAATCACACTTATGAAGAAATTTTTGAGAGAAATGCACCAAGGGTGGGAAGGACTTCAAGATCAACTACTCGATTGAGGCCATCCTATAATGAAGATCTTATTGCACCAAGTATTGGTGATGACGGGGATGATGGAGATGCACATCCATCTACTTCCCTTGTGCTAACTTTCTGAGTGATGCAGGGATCCTTGATGATTTCTTGATTTTTGTTAGGATGGTTGGTTTGATTGAGTATATGAATTATGAAACTAACTAATATGCTATGCTTACCAAAACTTTTGTTGAGAGATTTACTTTTAATAACTCCTCCTTCAATCCATCTAATGCATTTATAATTTATGATAGGCCTTTTACCATGACTTTGGAAATATTTTACAGAATCATAGGTTTTGCTGCGTCTGGGACAGCAAAGAGGATTCAAGGTCGACCCACTGATTTGCTAGAACTTTACTGAGGGGTGACAAATGATGATGACCGTGGAGCCCGGCGTGGCAAGATAAGGAACATTCAGCTCCCAGCCATTAAATACTTTGCTTATTATCTTGCCACTAGTGTTCTTGGTAGGGAAAACAGAAGTAATATTTCGGATTATCATTTAGCTTTTTTGGCAGCTGCACTTAACAATAATACTAGTTACAACATTGTTGCTCTCATTGCTCATCGTTTAGCTGCTAGCAGACCCATTTATGGGGGAATTGTTGCTGCACCAATTATAGCTGCTCTAGGCCTTTGTGTTGATCCCAATGACGAGTTGTTAACCCCACAGAGACTTGATCTTGCCGCTATGAAAGGCCATCATTTTTTACGGCTAACTCTTGTGTGGAAAATCTAGTTTATAGAGTTTTATTTACGATGGACACGAAAGGAAAGTTTCCTTGTTGCAACCTGGTTTGTTCAGTATTCGCAGAAGGCCGTGGTCACGCTCAAAGGAGGAGTTGAAAGAGCATCTCGGTTTTCTTGGCTTCAATGTGCAGCACGAGTTCGAGTATCAAGCAGGCCACGAGGCACCCTCTGAGGACTACACCGTGCATTACACCGGGGTGTCCTTGAGTTCATATCAGGATGATGGCCCTTCCTCGTCATACTTTGGGGGCGCCACTTCTTGGCCCTCTTGGGATTGATCTCCACTTAGGCCAAAATCCTATGCTTGGAGGGAGGTATACCGACATCACACTCATTTACATATCATAATTCTATCGGTACTTTGTATATCCATGTTTCCGTTTCTTTCTTTTCTATTGTTGTTCTTGTTTAGTTTCTGCTTTCCAAAACACAAAAAGACCAAAAAATAATATTTATGTTGTTTCTCTTTATTTGTTTCTTTAGTTTCTATTATTAGTTTGGTTTACTTTCTAGTTTCACTTTGCTATTCAAAAATCCAAAAATATTTTGCTTTGTTTGCTTGTTTCCTTCTGTTCTAATTTTAAATTCGAAAAACCAAAAATGTTTGTTGTTCTCCTTCGGTTTTGTAAAGTTTACTGCAGAGTTCAACAGTCTTTCGTGAGTCCATTGGAGCTTGGTTATCATTTCATTTCATTCAAGCCACACAAGTGAAGAGAAATAATGACGATTTATGACAATTCAAGTTGTGGTGAGAGGCTAGTATGAACTCTATTTGTTTTCATTTTTGTACATATACTCATCCATGTGGGCATGCTTAGTTTGTCCGTGTAAGGTGTATGTTAATTAATGGATGCTTAGTAGTTCGTGCTCTCTTATGATCAGTTCCATCTTACTAATAGTAGATAGCATGTTGTATAAATGTTTACTTGCATTGTTCTATTCATAAAAGGGAATGCCATTATGGTATCATCCTATGAATGTTTCATTTGAATGGACTTGGCACATTCTCACGCATGCATATGACTGAAAACAAAAAGTCAATTAAGCCTTGTTGATTTATTTTGCCTCGGAGTTATTGTATCATTTTTATGCCCCGTTAACTTTTGTTCTGTCCCAAGCATGATTATGACTGTTACTGCTCTCCTCATTGTTGCTTCCCAGTCTATTGCGAGCCTTCAGTTGTACTGAGCGGGAATGCTGCTCGTGCTTCCAAATCCCTGAAAACCAAGTCATTCCAAAGAGTCCACTATAAATTCCTATGCATGGCATTTCAAGCCATTCCAAGTAAATTTTCATGTGCTACTGATACGTCTCCAACGTATCTATAATTTCTGATGCTCCATGTTGATATTATGCCAATTGCTACATGTTTTCTCCCTTCTTTATGTCATTTTTATCGATTTTACGGGTTAACCTATTGACAAGATGCCACAGAGCCAGTTCCCTGTTTTCTGCTGTTTTTAGTTTCAGAAAAGTTGTGCTGGAAATATTCTCGGAATTGGAAATTTCGAGGCCCGGAAGTCCTATTTTCCCCGGAAGCATCCAGAAGACCGAAAAGGAGACGAAGAGGGGCATCAGGGGGCCCACACCATGGAGTGGCGCGGCCCCCTTGGTCGCGCCAGGAGGTAGTGTGGGCCCCCCAGAGCTCCACCACCTCTGCCCTTTCGCTTATTTAATCCGCCGGATGGAAAACCCCGAAAAGTTCCGCAGCAGCCGCCACCATCAACCCTAGATCAGGGGGGTTCTGAAGCTGTCTCCGGCACCCTGCCGGAGAGGAAATCATCATAGGAGGCCTCTCCATCACCATGCCTGCCTCCGGAGTGATGCGTGAGTAGTTCATCCTTGGACTACGGGTCCATAGCAGTAGCTAGATGGTTGTCTTCTCCTCATATGCCCCCATGTTTAAATCTCGTGATTGATCTTATGTAATTCTATGTGTTGTGTTTGCTGGGATCCGATGAATATCGGACTTATGCCAAGTTGATTATAGTCTTTATTGCATATGTTATTTCTGATCTTGCATGCTTTCTGTTGCTAGTGGTTGCTCTCGCCAAGTAGTTGCTAGTGACTCCAAGAGGGAGTATTTATGCTTGATAGTGGGTTCATGCCTCCTCTTCGCCTTGCTCGAGTGACAGAAACGTGAAGGGGCAGGATGTGTTGTTGCCATTAGGGAGAAAACAACGGTGAGAGTGCCCGCGTGCATAATCATTGCTTACATTATACACTTTGTTTAATGCAGTTATCTGTTGCTTGCAACTTAATACCTAAGCGGGTTCGGATGATAACGTGAGGGTGGATTATTAGTCATAGATGAAGCTGGATTACGGTCTATGTATATAGTTGTAATAAACGCACTAAATATCATAGTAGTCATCATGTCATATATGTGCACTATGGTGCAACCTTTATTTTTCAATTGGCCAGCTGTAATTTGTTCACCCAGCATGCTATCTGTTATGGAAAAGACACCACTAGTGAACCTATGAACCCCGGTCCATTTTCCTACACGGTTAAAACAAACCACCACAATTTCCTTCTTTCTTTACTTACTGCAAGCATACATTATTTTCCACACTATACGTCTAATCTTTGTTTTCAGCAAGACCGGTGAGATTGACAACCTCACTGTACCGTTGGGACAAAGTATTTTGGTTGTGTTGTGTGCAGATTCCACGTTGTTGCTGACACCGGTGAGCCATCACCACCGTCAGTGGCATCAACCTTCCGAAGGTCCTCTTTCTCCTACTGGATTGATAACCTTGGTTCTTAACTAAGGGGAATTTCCTACCGCTGTGCTCATCACACCCTCCTCTTGGGGTATCCCAACATACACCATCAAGGCGTAGTAAGGAAATTTCTGGCGCCAATGCCGGGGAACAAAACAAACATACATAAGAAGACTTCCTCCCGCAACGGTCGCCATTGCCAACATCAGCTACCTTTAAAACCTTCAAAATACTTCTCATTTTGTGACACTGTTTTAGCTCATGAGGAATTAGTAGTTGGGTTTGTTATCTTCCATACTACATTAAGTACCCCCCCTGAATTGCATGCTTCATTTTCTTGTCACTAATTTTGCAAAGAGCTGGTTAGTCCACCATGGTATGTGATTGTTGGAAGGCACCCGAGGATTCGGTTAGCCATGGTTTGTGATAAGAAAAGGTTGGGAGGAGTGTCAAGCTATATATAAAAATATCAATAATTCGGAAACGCTCTCAACTTGCTTAGTATGGAAGATAACAAGAACTCTGTTACCATTCGTTGACATAAACAACCACCTCCCAAAATTATTTTACTTCTGTTTATAAAAAAAAACTCTAGCGCATGTTAATCCCTGCTCCCCTCTGCGAAGGACCAATCTTTTACTTTATTGTTGAGTCACCATCTTTTCTTTGAGAACCTTCTCGAGAGCATAACTGTCATTCTTAGTGTAACGTGCTCGTCCCAGAACACGGTTAATTGTGGTATAACTTTGATGCTATTATCTTTGATATCTCTACTTTTAGTCTTCATTTGAACTTCAGAGGTTCCCTGGCATTGATGATTTGCTCCACAAATAAGGGCAAGCGAGATACCACTTTATCATACCTTATTATGAACATTGCAATTCTACAAATAGATATACTTCATATTGCTTATTATTAGTGTGTTGGTATCTCTTCATGGTTTGCATAACTATTAGGTGGCTTTATTTGCATCCTTCTTATTATGAATTGCCTAAGTGCTTGATCATATAGTTAGAATATATACATCATATGAAGCAAATATGTTCATAAAAGTTCTTTTATCGCACTCAGTTGTTAACTGAATTGCTTGAGGACAAGCAATAATCTAAACTTGAGGGGCGTTGATACGTCCAAAACGTATCTACTTTCCCGAACACTTCGCTGTTGTTTTTCCTCTAAACTTGTGATTTTTGAATACAACTTACACAGACTAACGCTGTTTTCAGCAGAATTGACCTGGTGTCTTGTTTTTGTGCAGAAATTCAACTTTCTGAAAATGCCCGAAAATATCTCAAAGTCCCTATTTTACCCGAAGACTCACAGAGCCAGAAGATGAGACGGAAATGGGCCATGAGGGACCCACACCACGTGGCGGCACGAGCACCCTCTAGGCCGCGCCGTGACATGGTGTGGCTGCCTCAGCTACCCCCTCGTGCCCCCTTTCCTCTACTTAAGCCTCTTGACCTAAAAACATCGGGGGACAGACATGTTTTCCAAGTTTTGTATCTCTCCCACCACCAAAAACCCCAATTCGGAGACTAGAAACTCCGTTCTGGCACCCTGCCGGGACGGAGAATTAGGGAGATCTTCGCCATCATCATCACCGACGCCGCTCCATCAACCATCCATGATTCCCCCATCCATGTGTGAGTAATCCCCGCTGTAGGCTGAAGGGGGTGGTAGGGATTGGATGAGATTATTCATGTAATAGATGCCAAGATTGTTAGGGCATGGTGCCTAGTATCCGTTATTAGTGCTTTTCACATTGTTGCAACTTTTTATGCCTAATGCTTGACACTAGGACCCGAGTGCCATGATTTCAGATCTGAACATGTTATGATTTATGAGGATAATTATTGTTTTTTATCTTACATACATCGTTGTCCGAAACCCGAGGCCCCAAAGTGACATCAATTGGGATAACCAGAGGGGATGGCTGTGATGTGAGGATTACGTGTGTTCATGGAGTGTTAATGCTTTTCTCTAGTGCTTAATTAAAAGGAGCACCTTAATTACCAGTAGTTTCCCTGGAGGCCATGATACGTCATAAACGTATCCTTAATTTCTAATGTTCCATGTTATTTTCATGCCATATGCTATATGTTTTCCTTACACTCTATGTCATTTTTATCGATTTCTCAGGACTAACCTATTAACAAGATGCCACATAGCCAGTTCCTATTTTCTGCTATTTTTAGTTTCAGAAAAGTTGTTCTGGAAATATTCTCGGAATTGGATGATTCAAAAGCCAGAAGTCTTAGAAGTCTCGAATGGTCAAGGAACTCCAAAGGAGACCCGGAGGGGGGCCCCGGAGCCCCCACACCATGCTTGGGCGCGGGTGGGCCCCTGGCCGCGCTTGGGGGTAGTTTGGGGCCCTCGGGCACGCACATCCATCGCCCTTCCGCCTATATATGCCCTCCCGATGCATAAACCCTAGAGTAATCAACCTTTTTCCACAAAAAGTTCCGTAGCTCCACCGCCGCCGCCGACAAGTTTTGGGGGACAGAAATCTCTGTTCTGGCACCCTGCCGGGACGGGAAAGTGCCCCCGGAGCCATCTCCATCGACTCCACCGCCATCTTCATCGCCTATGTTGTCTCCCATGATTAGGAGGGAGTAGTTCTCCCCCGGGGCTGAGGTCTCTACCGGTAGCTATGTGTTTCATCTCTCTCTCCCATGGTGTGATCTTTATGTGATTGTGAGCTTTGTAATCTAGTTGAATAAGTAGATGTTACTCTTCATCTGTTAAGCTACTCTAGTGGTTTTGTTATAAGATCTCCGTAAACACTTTGATCACGATGTAAAGGTGATAGTGTGTGCACCGTGTGGTTTAGCATGCTATTTATACCTTGTTTTGGATGACCTTATGAAATTGTGGTGTTTGTCTAGTACCTTCTAGGGCGCTCATAGTGACAACATGGGAATGTGACTTTGACGAGTGCTTTTTGCAGCCCTACGCAATGAATTGGTGTTTGTTATTCAATTATTTTATCATTGTTGAGAGTGCCCACTAGTGAAAGTATGATCCCTAGGCCTTGTTTCTAAGCATTGAAACACCGTTTACAACCTGTTCTGCTACATGTTTGCTTGCTGCCATTTTTATTTCAGATTACTATCATCACTTATAACCATCCATATTACTTGTATTTCACTCTCTTTTCGCCGAACTAGTGCACATATACAACTGACAATTGTATTATGTGTGTTGGGGACACAAGAGACTACGTGTATAGTAATTGCAGGGTTGCTTGAGAGGGATACCTTTGACCTCTTCCTCCTTGAGTTTGATAAACCTTGGGTAATCTACTTAAGGGAAACTTGCTCTTGTTCTACAAACCTCTGCACTTGGAGGCCCAACATTGTCTACAAGAATAGAAGCGTGCGTAGACATCAAGCTCTTTTCTGGTGCCGTTGCCGGGGAGGTACTCAGATCCTCGGGTGTGAGTGCTCGAAGTTATTTCCTTTAGATTCTGCAATTATATCTTTTTGTTTCTTGTTTTTATTTTCACTAGTTAGTCTTAATGGAAAACTACAAAAATATGAGAGATCTTTATTTGCATGCTAGTATCAATGCTAATAGCATTAATTATTTGGATACCATTATTCCTAATACTATGGAAAAGTCTAAGCTTACGGAAGCTAGTTTTTATAAACTTTTTAGTCCCCCATCTTTAGAGGAGAAAATGTGCTCTGATGATACTTTATCTCCCATATGTTATAAATCTAATGATGCTTCTGATATTTTAAATCCTCCTTGTGAAAGTGTTCATTTTAAAATACCTATTAAAATTGTTGAACATGTCACGAATAACTGCTATTTTGGAGATGGAACTATCCATCCTCGTGATCATTACTCTTTATACATGAATTATGCGGGTTGTTCAAGTGTTCAGGTATTTCAGTGGACAGATTTAAGAGGAGGCTATTCTCTTTGTCACTTAAGGACCAAGCAAGGTAGTGGTATGAGCTACTAGATGATCCTCATCATTTGGATTGGAAGGAGCTTGAATCTCTATTTTAATCTAAATTTTATTCTTCTCATGAACTGTATTTAGATAGGAATTACATTTATAATTTGTGGCCTCATGATGGAGAAAGCATCGCTCAAGCTTGGGGAAGACCAAAAACATTAATACTTAAATGTCCTAACCATGAGCTTCCCAAGGAAGTAATTTTTACTAATTTTTATGCAAGGCTTTCAGGACATTACAGGGATTATCTAGATGCATGTTCAAAGGGTTCTTTCTCAAGTAAGAAGGTTGAAGCTAAATGGTATCTTCTTGAAATAATTGAAACCAATATTGAAGGTTGGAATAACGACAAAGGTAAAGAATCAGGTATAAACTATGAGTATGATTGCATTAAGTCTTTCGCTGCAACTACTGATTTTCAAGAGCTTAGTGCTAAATACGGTCTTGATCCTCAAATGATTGTTGGTTGGTATAGATTCTTTGCTTATTATATTAATGTTCCTAAATCAAATGGGGACATATATCCTGAACCTTTTAAAGACACTTGCAGGAAAATGAAGTTGTTATTAATGATTGCAATGAACATGCTCAAACTTCTGAAAGTAATATTTTTTATAAGCATGTTAATTTTTGTGGAGCACTTAGACCTTGTGAAAAGAATCAAACCGAAGAATTATATTGCATCCATCATAGGAATGAAAAAACTAGAAAGTGGGACAGGGTTTTAGATGATCTTGGTAAAAACTTTGTGCCCTCTATTCGAATATCGGAAGTTTGTATTGTGATGACATGATCACTCCTAATCAGCATGATGAACTTACATTCTTTTTAGGGTGTGAAGAGTTATCAAGAAAAACTTCTTTGGTAGATATGAGTGCTCTTGATATGAATAGTGTCATGCATGGTTGTCATCTTTATTGTGTTAATAATTGCCACACAAATAATTACATACAAAATATTATAAAAGAGGAGACTTTACCAAAATATGACAGGCCTAATATTTGTTTTCATCTTATTAATGAAAAGGAGGAATCCTCCAAAGTTCTTTCTATTGTTTCTGACAGTAAACCAGGGTATGTGGAGAAGCTTCCTTTCAAGCCTCTCCCTCATATAGAGAGGAAGACGAAGAAGAAGAAGTGGAGTAAAAGGAGAGAGGTAACAGTATCTCCCCCTAAGCATGTTGCTCCTATTATAGTTTTTGATGAGTCTGAACTAGATGATTTTACTATGCCTATTATTTATGGAAGTGATCATGATTGGGATAAACACACTACTTTTGATATTGAGAATCTCTTTGGTACCAATTCTTAAAAGATGATAATTGCTATACTATTAGTACCATACATGTTCCTTCCAATGATGATATAGAAATTTAGGAGCTTGTTGATGATGTGTTTGAAAACCCTTTTGCTACTGATGATTATATGCTTGATGCATCTCTTTCTAGTAAAAAGTATGATATCTTTACAAATAAATGCACTTTGGAAGATAACTATTCTATTTCTTATGATGATACTATGCCTCCAGTCTTTGATAACTATTATAAAAGATGCTACACCATAGGCTATGATTACAATTATCTTCACGAAAATTATCATAGTTATGGAGGGATTACTGATACGTCATAAACGTATCCCTAATTTCTGATGCTCCATGATCATATTATGCCAATCGCTACATGTTTTCTCCCTTCTTTTTTATCGATTTTCCGGACTAACCTATTAATAAGATGCCACAGAGCCAGTTTCCTGTTTTCTGCTGTTTTTTAGTTTTAGAAAAGTTGTTCTGGAAATATTCTCTGAATTGGAAAATTCGAAGCCCGGAAGTCCTATTTTCCCCGGAAGCATCCAGAAGACCGAAGAGGAGCCGAAGAGGGGCAGCAGGGGGGCCACACCATAGGGTGGCGCAGCCCCCTGGCCATGCCAGCTGTGGGTGTGGGGCCCCCCGGCCTCCACCGCCTTTTCCCTTTCGCCTATTTAAGCCCCCCGGATGGAAAACCCTACACACCTGATCAAAATCTCCGAAAAAGTTCCGCAGCCGCCGTCACCTTCAACCCCAGATCAGGGGGGGTTTGAAGCTGTTTCCGGCATCCTGCCGGAGAGGAGATCATCACCAGAGGCCTCTTCATCACCATGCCTGCCTCCAGAGTGATGCGTGAGTAGTTCATCCTTGGATTACGGGTTCGTAGCTGTAGCTAGAAGGTTGTCTTCTCCTCATATGCCTCCATGTTTAGATCTCGTGAGCTGCCTATCATGATCGAGATTGATCTTATGTAGTTCTCTATGTTGTGTTTGGTGGGATCCGATGAATATTGACCTTATGCCAAGTTGATTATAGTCTTTATTTGCATATGTTATTTGTGATCTTGCATGCTCTTCGATGCTAGTGGTTATTCTGGCCAAGTAGTTGCTAGTGACTCCAAGAGGGAGTATTTATGCTCGATAGTGGGTTCATGCCTCCTTGTTGCCTTGCTCGAGGGACAGAAACGTCAAGGGGGAGGATTTGTTGTTGCCATTAGGGAGAAAACAACGGTGAGAGTGCCTACGTGCATAATGATTGCTTACATTACACACTTTGTTTAATGCAATTATCTGTTGCTTGCAACTTAATATCTGAGGGGGTTCGGATGATAACCTGAGGGTGGATTATTAGTCATAGATGCAGATGGATGTCGGTCTATGTATCTTGTTGTAATGCCCGCACTAAATAGCATAGTCATCTTCATGTCATATTGTGCACTGCGGTGCAACCTTTATTTGTCAATTGCCCAGCTGTAACTTGTTCACCCAGCATGCTATCTTTTATGGAGAGACACCACTAGTGAAACTACAAACCCCGGTCCATTTTCCACACTGTTAAACAAACCACAACAATTTCCTACTCTCTTTACTTTCTGCAAGCATACACTTGTTTTTCACACTATACGTCTAATCTATGTTTTCAGCAAGACCGGTGAGATTGACAACCTCACTCTACCGTTGGGGAAAAGTATTTTGGTTGTGTTGTGTGCAGGTTCCATGTTGTTGCTGACTCCGGTGAAGCGTCACCACCACCGTCCGTGGCATCAACCTTCCGAAGATTCTCTTTCTCCTACTGAATTGATAACCCTGGTTCTTAACTAAGGGGAAAACTCCTACCATTGTGCTCATCACAGCCTCCTCTTGGGGTTCCCAACAAAGTGCATCAAGGATTTTTATGGCGCCGTTGCCGGGGAGAAGGAAGTCTTTTGGCAAGGGGAGTCTCTCACTCTCAATCTCTCTATTTTGTTTATTGTCTTGTTTTTCTTTTTGTCTTGTTTTTATTTCTCTATATAAAAAACAAAAAAAATAGTTTACTTCATAGCTGTTATTTATTTGCTTGCTTTTATTCTGCTGAAATCAGTTCCTCTGAGAATACCAAGTTGTGTGACTTCACTAGCACAAACAACAATGATTTTATTTGCACACCTATTGCTCCACCTGCTCCTACTGCTGCTTTCTATGAGATTAAACCTGCTTTATTAAATCTTGTGATGAAAGAACAATTTTCTAGTATTAGTATTGATGATGCTGCGGCCCACCTTAATAATTTTGTTGAACTATGTTAGATGCAAAAATATAAAGATGTGGATGGAGATATGAATAAACTGAAATTATTTCCTTTCTCTTTGAGAGGAAGAGCTGAACAATGGTTGCTATCTTTGCCTAGAAATAGTATTAATTCATGGACTAAGTGTAAAGATGCTTTCATTGTAAAATATTATCCTCCTGCTAAGATTATATCCCTGAGAAGTGACATAATGAATTTTAAACAATTTGATAATGAACATGTTGCTAAAGCTTGGGAAAGAATGAAAACTATGGTGAAGAATTGTACCACTCATGGACTGACTACTTGGATGATTATACAAACCTTCTATGTAGGACTGAATTTCTCCTCAAGGAACTGATACGTCATAAACGTATCCCTAATTTCTGATGCTCCATGATCATATTTTGACAATTGCTACATGTTTTCTCCCTTCTTTATGTCATTTTTATACGTTTTCCAGACTAACCTATTAACAAGATGCCACAGAGCTAGTTCCATGTTTTCTGCTATTTTTTAGTTATAAGAAAGTTGTTCTGGAAATATTCTCGGAATTGGAAAATTCGAAGCCCGGAAGTCCTATTTTCCCCGGAAGCATTCAGAAGACTGAAGAGGAGCCGGAGAGGGGCAGCAGGGGGGCACACCATAGAGTGGCGCGGCCCCCCTGGCCGCGCCAGCTAGGGGTGTGCCCCCTGGAACGCCACCGCCTTTCCCCTTTCGCCTATTTAAGCCCCCCGGAAGGAAAACCCTAAACACCTGATCAAAATCCCCGAAAAAGTTCCGCAGCCGCCGTCACCGTCAACCCCAGATCAGGGGGGTTCTGAAGCTGTTTCCGGCACCCTGCCGGAGAGGAGATCATCACCGGAGGCCTCTTCATCACCATGCCTGCCTCCGGAGTGATGCGTGAGTAGTTCATCCTTAAACTACGAGTTCGTAGCTATAGCTACATGGTTGTCTTCTCCTCATATGCCTCCATGTTTAGATCTCGTGAGCTGCCTATCATGATCGAGATTGTTCTTATGTAATTCTCTATGCTGTGTTTGCTGGGATCCGATGAATATTGACCTTATGGCAAGTTGATTATAGTCTTTCTTTGCATGTGTTATTTGTGATCTTGCATGCTCTCCGTTGCTAGTGGTTATTATGGCCAAGTAATTATTAGTGACTCCAAGAGGGAGTATTTATGCTCGATAGTGGGTTCATGCCTCCTTGTTGCCTTGCTCGAGTGACAGAAACGTGAAGGGAGAGGATGTGTTGTTGCCATTAGGGAGAAAACAGCAGTGAGAGTGCCCGCGTGCATAATCATTGCTTACATTACACACTTTGTTTAATGCAATTATCTGTTGCTTGCAATTTAATACCTGAGGGGGTTCGGATGATAACCTGAGGGTGGATTATTAGTCATAGATGCAGATGGATGTCGGTCTATGTATCTTGTTGTAATTTCCGCACTAAATAACATAGTAATCTTCATGTCATATTGTGCACTATGGTGCAACCTTTATTTGTCAATTTCCCAGCTGTAATTTGTTCACCCAGCATGCTATCTTTTATGGAGAGACACCACTAGTGAAACTACGAACCCCAGTCCATTTTCCACACTGTTAAACAACCCACAACAATTTCCTGCTCTCTTACTTTCTGCAAGCATACACTGTTTTTCCACACTATACGTCTAATCATTGTTTTCAGCAAGACCGGTGAGATTGACAACCTCACTGTATCGTTGGGGCAAAGTATTTTGATTGTGTTGTGTGCAGGTTCCATCCATGTTGTTGCTGACACCGGTGAAGCGCCAGCAACACCGTCAGCGGCATCAACCTTCTGAAGATTATCTTTCTTCTACTGGATTGATAACCCTGGTTCTTAACTAAGGGGAAAACTTCCTACCGTTGTGCTCTTCACACCCTCCTCTTGGGGTATCCCAACGAGTGCAAGATATGCACCATCGAGAACTTATTGGATTCAGCCGCTGGAGGTACCTTTAAGTCCATCTCCTTGGGCAGTGCAACAAAGCTTCTTGATGATATGATGATAAATTATTCAGAGTGGCACACTGAGAGAGCTCCACAAGGTAAAAAGGTAAATTCTGTCGAGGAAACCTCCTCTTTAAGTGAAAGGCTTGATGCTATTATGTGTATGCTTGTTAATGGTAAAGCTCAAATTGATCCTAATAATGTTCCTTTGGCCTCTTTGGTTGCTCAAGAAGAGCATGTTGATGTAAACTTTATTAGAAATAATAATTTCAACAACAATGCTTATAGAAATAATTTTGGTGGAAACAATTATAAACCCTATCCTCCTAATAGTGGTAGTGATTATTCTTATGGTAGATCAGGAATGCCTAGTGAGGAAAGGATTGTAGAAGTTGAAAAAGCAACTAAGAACTTTATGAAAATGCAATATGAACAAAATAAGTTGTTTACTACAACTATGTAAGAACAGTCTGCTATATTGAGAACTATTAGCCAACAAATTGAAAATTAGAATAGAGAAATATCTGGTTTGCAAGGTAAAATTTCTAGTGCTGAGATTAGTATTTCGGCCCTGTTAGAGGCACAATTTTCTTTAATAAATAAAATGTCTGCTAAAACTGAAACCATTGAATATAATCCTTTTGCTGCAACCAATGCCATTCAAGTTCGAATTGATGATAATGTTAGATTGATGGCTGAATTACGTGCTAGATTTGAAAGAGAAGATGAACTGTCTGAAAAGAATAATATTCCTAAAGTTTTCACTATCAAAACCACTAGTAAAACTGAAGTTCCAAGTGCTAGTAAACCTCCTACTATCAATGTTAAAGTAGTTGGTGTTAATAAAGTCCCTACTCCTTTGGTGAAACGTGCTAAATTTCCTAAAACTGCTGAAACTACTTGTGATAGAAGTGCTGAAATTTTTTGAGATGTGGGAGATAATGGTTCCATTACTTTTGATGATAATAATATTTATTTTGATGATTGCAACATCTCTGAAGTTATTATGTTTCTAAAAAATCTTGCTAGAAGTCCCAATTCTAGTGCCATGAATATGGCCTTTACTAAACATATTACCAATGCTCTCATGAAAGTTAGGGAAGAAAAGTTGAAACTTGAGACATCTATCCCTAGGATATTAGATGATGGTTGGGAGCCTATCATTAAGATAAAAGTAAATTATTTTGATTGCAATGCTTTGTGTGATCTTGGTGCTATTATCTCTGTTATGCCTCAAAAGATTTATGATATGCTTGATTTACCACCGTTGGAACACTGTTATTTGGATGTTCATCTTGCTGGTAATGCTAAGAAGAAAACTCTTGGAAGAATTGATGATGTTCTTATTATGGTTAATAATAACCTTGCCCCTATTGATTTTGTTGTTATGAACATTGAATGCAATTCTTCTTGTCCTATTGTTTTGGGAAGACCTTTTCTTAGAACTGTTGGTGCTATTATTGATATGAAAGAGGGGAGTATTAAATATCAACTTCCCCTCAAGAAAGGTTTGGAACACTTTTCTAGAAAGAAGATGAAGCTACCCTTTGACTCTATTATTAGAGAAAAATATGATGTTGATGCCTCTTCACTTGAAAATACTTGAGTTGATTTTTTATGCCTAGGTGAAAGGCTTTAAAGAAAAGCGCTACCGGGAGACAACCCGTTTTATTTCTTTGTTTTCTTTTAGTTTTCCTTTGTTTTATTTGGTGTGATTGCACCTAGGTGTTGCCTATTTCCTTAGAAACCCCGCTGTATCTTTTCTTTTGAGTTTTTGTTGAGCCAAGTAAAGCCTCTAGGGGAAAGTTGAGCCTATATTTCGGATTTCTGCACAGGAAACAGATTTCTGCAGTCCACAGTAGATTCCGTTAAAAATCGCAGAAAATTCAAAATTACCTGAGCTTTTTTGTGCTTAATCCTGAGTTATATACACACTTTTCTTCTAATACCACTCTTTTATTTCAGAACCAGAACATTTTTGAAAAAATCTATCTTTACCTGCTGTTCTGTTTTTTGACTGATTTCTGCCATTTATCGCATTTGAATCTTAATCTCTTTCTTTTGGTGTTCTTTTGAGAAAAAGTGTTTTGAAAGAAATTGTGACAGTAGCTAATGTGTTTTTGAGTGTTAGACTTGTGTTGAAACTGAACCATGTGGTTTTATTATTTCAATTGCACTAACATTGTTAATGAAGATTGTGAGAATTTTGATGTGAAGGTAGTTTTCAAGGGTCAAGAGAAGAGGATGATATGAAGTGATCAAGAAGAGTGAAAAGACTAAGTTTGGGGATGCCCCGATGGTTCATCCAAGCAAATTCAAAGAAGACTCAAGCGTCTAAGCTTGGGGATGCCCAAGGCATCCCCTTGTTCATCAACAAATTATCAGGTCACTTCTAGTGAAACTATATTTTTATTCGGTCGCATCTTATGTGCTTTACTTGGAGCGTCTTTTTTTTTGTTTTTCAGTTTGCTTTTGCTTTTGCTTTTGCTTTTAGTTTGTCTTTCATAATAAGCTTGGTTGGAACCCCAGCATTCTTTTATTGGAGAGTGACACGCTCCGCTTTTTTCGTGAGAATACGTTGTATTCTTAGTCTCTGTCTAGCTGCTGCATTTATTCAGCTCCTGTTTTGCATGCATATCTTATTAGAGCTGTTAATTTTAGTAGTATTATTTTAGTACTCTCATGTTTTCTTGTTGTGTCATAAAGAGTATTTTTGTTAAAGCAGGTTTTGTATGGTGCTTGTTGGGAGAAACAAAAAAAAACCGATGCTTGAAGTAGAATTTATAACAGTACTAGTAGAAGCTTGTATAGACTGTGGCTAAAACTTTTTCATGCCATGCTAAATGTTATTTTAGTTTTAAAGCCTTGTGGTTATTGAGTAGCATGATTAGCCTCAAATATTTTAGAGTGTTTAATATGTATTGAAAGATTCATGAGTTGTTCTTGTCATAGTAAAGCATCAATATATGGTATTCTCTTTCGAATGTTTTATTTGGTTGACTTGGCGCATGCTCACACCATGTTTATGACTTAAAACCAGTCACGAATATCCTCCATGACCACTTAGTTTTTGAACTTTTGATACTGCTTATGTTTTAATTAATGATGCTTATGTCGATATGCATGATTATGGCTCTTATGTTCTCTTGATTTGTCGCTCCCAGTCTTTTGCTAAGCCTCCACCTGTACTGAGTATGAGCTCTACTCGTGCATCAAAACTCCCTTAAACCAAAGTTTACCCATTGTGTCCACCATACCTACCTACATGTGGTATTTAACTGCCATTCCAAGTAAATTGCTCATGTGTTACCTTTAAAACCTTCAAAATTATTCCTGCTTTATGTTCATGTTTTTGCTCATCAGGACGTAAATAGAGAATATTTATCTCACTTGTTGATTGGAATTCACACCCTGGACTAGTGGCTTCATCCGCTTATCCAAATGATAGAAGAGCCGACAGCGGGGTGCCCAGCCCTAAATTAATGCATACAAATTCTCTTCACTATTTTTGCCCCTGATTTATCAGTCAAAGCATAATTGTGTAAACAAAAGAGAAAGAGGGATGACCTTCTACACCAGTTGCGTCCTTCACCATGGGAGCCGCTCTTGTGAATTCATTTGACTTGTGACATACTGTATTTTCTGTTTACCATTCGTTGACATTAGCATACATCTCCCAAAATATAGACATTCCTCCACAAATGTCAAACTTTTAATACCTCTGTTTAATAAAATAAAAGCTCTATCCCATGAGTGATCCATGCTTCCCTCTGCGAAGGGCCTTTCTTTTACTTTTATGTTGAGTCTCCATCTTCTAACTTTATGCACAGTAGAGAGAGCATTTTTTCCATTATGAGTTCTGTGAGCATTTGTCCCATAAGCATCAATAATTACTTCACGATATGATATTATTTGTTCTTAAATTATTTGTTCTAGTCTCCCTTTTGAACTTTGAAGGTGTCTTGACATTTATGTTTGGCCCCACTCTTGAGGACTATCGAAATATCACTTTGCTATGCTTTCTCTATACCTGAAACAAATGTTTACCTTTCTTCGCATTATTATTCATGATCCTTTATTTGAGTTACTCTTCGTGATGCAAAGTAACTGCTATGCTTTATTATTAAAGTTTTATTTATCATGCCTGTGCTTAAAGTTTTATGATCTCAGCGTGCATATGCTTTTACATTAGATTGATCAAGTTTGTGTTAGTAGCATGTCACCTCAGAAATAATTGTTTTATCGTTTACCTACTCGAGGACGAGTAGGAACTAAGCTTAGGGATGCTTGATACGTCATAAACGTGTCCCTAGTTTCCGATGCTCCATGACAATATTATGCCAATCGGTACATGTTTTCTCCCTTCTTTATGTCATTTTTATCGATTTTCCGGACTAACCTATTAACAAGATGCCACAGAGCCAGTTCCCTGTTTCCTGCTGTTTTTTAGTTTCAGAAAAGTTGTTCTGGAAATATTCTCGGAATTGGAAAATTCGAAGCCCGGAAGTCTTATTTTCCCCGGAAGCATCCAGAAGACCGGAGAGGAGCCGAAGAGGGGCAGCAGGGGGGCCACACCATAGGGTGGCGTGCCCCTGGCCGCGCCAGCTATGGGTGTGGGCCCCCCGGCCTCCAATTCCTTTGCCCTTTCGCCTATATAAGCCCCCCCGGATGGAAAACCCTAGACACCTGATCAAAATCCCCGAAAAAGTTCCGCATCCGCCATCACCGTCAACCCCAGATCAGGGGGGTTTTGAAGCTGTTTCCGGCACCCTCCCGGAGAGGAGATCATCACCGGAGGCCTCTTCATCACCATGCCTGCCTCCGGAGTGATGCGTGAGTAGTTCATCCTTGGACTACGGGTTCGTAGCTGTAGCTAGATGGTTGTCTTCTCCTCATATGACTCCATGCTTAGATCTCGTGAGCTGCCTATCATGACCGAGATTGATATTATGTAATTCTCTATGCTGTGTTTGCTGGGATCCGATAAATATTGACCTTATGCCAAGTTGATTATAGTCTTTATTTGCATATGTTATTTGTGATCTTGAATGCTCTCCGTTGCTAGTGGTTTTTCTGGCCAACTAGTTGCTAGTGACTCCAAGAGGGAGTATTTATGCTCGATAGTGGGTTCATGCCTCCTTGTTGCCTTGGTCGAGTGACAGAAACGTGAAGGGGGAGGATGTGATGTTGCCATTAGGGAGAAAACATCGGTGAGAGTGCCTGCGTGCATAATCATTGCTTACATTACACACTTTGTTTAATGCAATTATATGTTGCTTGCAACTTAATTCCCGAGGGGGTTCGGATGATAACTTGAGGGTGGATTATTAGTCATAGATGCAGATGGACGTAGGTCTATGTATCTTGTTGTAATGCCCGCACTAAATATCATAGTAATCTTCATGTCATATTGTGCACTACACTGCAACCTTTATTTGTCAATTGCCCAGCTGTAATTTGTCCACCCAGCATTCTATCTTTTATGGAGAGACACCACTAGTGAAACTACGAAACCCGGTCCATTTTCCACACTGTTAAACAAACCACAACAATTTCCTGCTCTCTTTACTTTCTGCAATCATACACTATTTTTCCACACTATACGTCTAATCTTTGTTTTCAGCAAAACTGGTGAGATTGACAACCTCACTGTACCATTGGGGCAAAGTATTTTGGTTGTGTTGTGTGCAGGTTCCACGTTTTTGCTGACACCGGTGAAGCGCCAACACCACCGTCAGTGGCATCAACCTTCCGAAGATTGTTTTCTCCTACTGGATTGGTAACCCTGGTTCTTAACTAAGGGGATAACTCCTACCACTGTGCTTATCACACCCTCCTCTTGGGGTTCCCAACAAAGTGCATCAATTACCCAAAACCATATTCCTAATATACAACTTGCCTATCATGTTGGAGTTCTTTATGATGATTACAATGATGAAAATTCTATTTTCAGTCCACGTACTATTGCCGAGAAAATTAATTATGATTGCAAAATGCCTCCTATATTTGATGACTATGCTTATGTGGAGAGTAATAATTCTTTTTTGCATGTGGCTCATGATAAGAATGTTTCTTGTGATAGTTATATTGTTAATTTCATTCATGATGCTACTGAAAGTTATTATGAGAGAGGGAAATATAATTTCATGCATCTCAACAATATAAAGTTTCCCCTCTTTATGTTAAAAAAATTGAAGTTGCACTTGTTTTGCCTTCCTATGCTAGCCACTTTGTGTTTTATTGACTTGTTTTTCTACAAGATTATTTTCATAGGAAGTGAGTTAGACTTAAATTTGTTTTATATTTGCTTCTTTATGCTCTCTGTTGCTTCAATTAATATTTTTCATGTGAGCATCTTCTGAAATTATCATGCCTAGCTAAAAGGCTTTAAACAAAAACACTTCTTGGGAGATAACCCATGGTTTTATTTTTTATTTTTTGTTCTTTGTTTTATTTGAGTCAAGGAGTTGTATACTTCTGTAGAAACTCCTTTCTATATTTGTTTTCATGTTTTAGTAGTGCCAAGTAAGGTTTCTGACGAGAGTTGGAGTTGGTTTTCGGATTTCTGCGCAGGAAACAGATTTCTGATGTCCATGTCAAAGATTGTATCAATCATAGAAATTTCTTATGCTTATTCCTCGGCTAATTCTGCAACTTTTTCGTTCTTTAAGTTTTTCTATCTGAGCAACGTAAGTTCCTCGAAAAAATTTGTCTGTACAGACTGTTCTGGTTTTGACAGATTCTACCATTTTTCTTGCATTTACTCTTTTGCGATGTCAAGTGGATTTCTTTGCTTCACGGAACATAAGTGTCTGTAGCTAATGTTTAAAAGTACCAATAGCACTTGTTCCATACAGAACCTTGGATTTTTGGTTGTTTCACTAACCCTCTAATGCGAATTACTCTTCGAGTATGGTGTGAAGGAAGTTTTCAAGGGTCAAGAGAAGAGGGTGATATATGTGATCAAGAAGAGTGCAAGGTCAGATCTTGAAGATGCCCCCGTGGTTCATACAAGCATATTTTAAGAAGACTCAAGCATCTAAGCTTGGGGATTCCCAAGGCATCCCCTTCTTCATCAATAATTTATCAGGTCACTTCTAGTGAAACTATATTTTTATTCGGTCACATCATATGAATTTTACTTGGAGCATCAGCTATTTTTTGCTTTCAGTTTGTTTAGTTTTCTTTGCTGTAGTTTATGGTTGGAACGTATCATTCCTGTGTGGGAGAGAGACACGCTCCGTTTTCATTGCTTAGAACACTCTAGTTTTCATTCTTATTGTTTTGTGAGTGTTCATTTTTTGCTGGTACTGTGTTTAGCCCTTGTTTTCATGCATATCTTTTTCAGAGCTATTAGTTTTGGTAGAGTTATGTTAGTACTCTCTTGTTTCATTGCTATATTATTTGGAGAGTTTTTGTTGTTTGGTGTTTGATGGAAGTAGAAAATGCTACGTGTGGTAGATGGTATAACGAAAAAGATTGCATATTCTTGTAGATCATTAAACTGTTTCACTTTGCTGTTGTTTTGAGATATTTATTTGATTAATGGTAAACTTTTTGGTTTAGTAGAGTAAAAACAATTAATGGTTGGTCTAGAAGCTTGAAATTGTGCCACATTTAAAGAACCAGTTGATAGGATAATGGTATATAACGTCCTTTGCTGATAGCAATCGTAATGGCTTTTTGTTACGCGCTACGGTCGGGGTAGCTAACAGTGACTTGTCACTGCCACGGACCCTCTTGGAGTGATTTCATTATGCCTTGTAATATCATGATTTTATTTGGAATCTTTTTACTTGTGAGTTCTATGTTGCGGTTTTCTGGCACTTCCACCATCCATATTTGCTAGACTTTTCGGTACTGTGCATTGCTCATTCTCACATTGAGAGTTGGTGAAAACTTCGCCAATGCATACAAACCCTGTGGGAGAACTTTGTTCTTCTACACATAATCCAAAAGTTATCTTCCTCAAAACAGCCACCATACCTATCTACCCTGGCATTTCCATATCCATTTCAAGATATATTGCCAAACAACATCCATCATCATTATTTACTTGTCATGCTTCATTGTTATTTTGCATACTGCTACATTGGCAGGAGCATTTAGTTTTATACATCAGAGATATTTTAGTTTGAGTTATGAGTACTAAAAGTGTGTTGATTCATTGTAAAATAGAGTGTTTCCCCTACCAGTGAGGTTATATATCAAAAAAATAAAAAAGAGAAAAAATCCCAAAAGAGAATAAATAAAAAATAAAGAAAGAGGCAAAAGAGAGAAAATCAAGAGAGAGGGGCAGCATTACTATCATTTATTCCACACTTTTGCTTTGTTTAGCATCATTACTTAAGTTTGGAGAGAGTTTTCATATTATGACTTGCATAAATATGTGGGGAACTTACATTATAGAACTTGGCTTGTATATTCCAATGATGAGCCTCCTCAAAAGAGCTCTAGGTCTTCGTGAGCAAGAAGGTTGGATGCACCCCCCATTAGTTCCATTAGAGAGATTTCATACACTTATAGCTCTATGTGCATCCGTTGTGTGGCAATCACTACTCCTTGCATAAATTCGTTATAAGACTTCCTCTTGTCTAATGATCACTTTCAGTTGTGTGAGACTTTCTTCCATTAACCATCCAAACCCCCCATAATGTTCTTTTAGCCATAACATCCTGGTGCCAGGAACCAATACAGAACGCTTGCTTTTTTAAAGTGCACATTTATTTGAATGATTTTCCTATGTGCATATTGTTGTCACTTGACTTGACCCTAAGAGGAGTTGTTGTGACAGTTTGATGCCTTGGATGATTATATTGTTGTTCTTGAAGCTTAAATCATCTTTAATATACTTTGCACAGTGGATTTTCTTTTAGTATTGATTCATTGAAAGGTTTTACTTTGTTTTTCCTAATGGTTTATACATTACTCTTTGATATCAACTATAAACCACAGCCTTTATTCATTTGATCCTAGTTTACATGCTCTACATTACTATGATGATCAAGTTTATGTTGATAGCATGTCACCTCGGATTTTTTTTTATCGTTTACCTACTTGAGGACGAGTAGGAACTAAGCTTGGGGATGTTGATACGTCATAAACGTATCCTTAATTTCTGATGTTCCATGTTGTTTTCTTGCCATATGCTACATGTTTTCCTTACACTCTATGTCATTTTTATCGATTTCCTGGGACTAACCTATTGACAAAATGCCACGGAGCCAGTTCATGTTTTTTGCTGTTTTTAGTTTCAGAAAAGTTGTTATGGAAATATTCTCGAAATTGGATGATTCAAAAACCAGAAGTCTTAGAAGTCCCGAAGGGTCAAGGAAGTCCAAAGGAGACCCGGAGGGGGTCCCCGGAGCCCCAACACCATGCTTGGGTGCGGGTGGGCCCCTGGCCGCACCTAGGGGTGGTGTGGGTCCCTCGGGCAACCACCGCCATCGCCCTTTTGCCTATATATGCCCCTGATGCATAAACCCTAAAGGAATCAACCTTTTTCCACGAAAAGTTCCGTAGCTCCGCCGGCGCCGCCGACAAGTTTCGGGAGACAGAAATCTCTGTTCCGGCACCCTGCCGGGATGGGGAAGTGCCCCCGGAGCCATCTCCATCGACTCCGACGCCATCTTCATCGTCGTTGTTGTCTCCCATGATGAGGAGGGAGTAGTTCTCCCCCGGGGCTGAGGGCTCTACCGGTAGCTATGTGTTTCATCTCTCTCTCTCCCATGGTGTGATCTTTATGTGATCGTGAGCTTTGTAATGTAGTTGAATAAGTAGATGTTACTATTCATCTGTGATGCTACTCGAGTTGTTTTGTTGTGAGATATTCGTAAACACTTTGAGCATGGTGTAAAGGTGACAGTGTGTGCACCATGTGGATTAGCATGATATTTATACCTTGTGTTGGATGACCCAATGAAATTGTGGTGTTTGTCTAGTACCTTCTAGGGTGCTCATAGTGATAGCGTGGGGTGATGGTGCGTGTTGGGATACCCCAAGAGGAGGGTGTGATGAGCACAACGATAACCAAGGTTATCAATCCAGTAGGAGGAAGAGGATCTTTGTAAGGTTGATGCCACTGAAGGTGGTACTGGCGCTTCACCGGTGTCAGCAACAACGTGGAACCTGCACACAACACAACCAAAATACTTTGTCCCAACAGTCTGGTTGTCAATCTCACCGGTCTTGCTGAAAACAAAGATTAGACGTATAGTGTGGAAAATAATGTATGCTTGCAGTAAGTAAAGAAAGCAGGAAATTGTGGTGGTTTATTTTAACAGTATGGGAAAATGGATCGGGGTTCATAGGTTCACTAGTGGTGTCTCTCCATAAAAGATAGCATGCTGGGTGAACAAATTACAGCTGGGCAATTGACAAATAAAGGCTGCACCGTAGTGCAAATTCATGACATGATGACTACTATGATATTTAGTGCGGTCATTACAACAATATACATAGACCGTAATCCAACTGCTTCTATGACTAATAATCCACCCTCAGGTTATCATCCGAACCCCTTAGGTATTAAGTTGCAAGCAACAGATAACTGCATTAAACAAAATGTGTAATGTAAGCAATGATTGTACACGCGGGCACTCACACCGCTGTTTTCTCCCTAGTGGCAACAGCACATCCTCCCCCTTCATGTTTCCGTCACTCGAGCAAGGCGAAAAGGAGGCATGAACCCACTATCGAGCATAAATACTCCCTCTTGGAGTCACTAGCAACTACTTGGCCAGAGCAACCACTAGCAACGAAAAGCATGCAAGATCACAAATAACATATGCAATAAAGACTATAATCAACTTGGCATAAGTTTAATATTCATCGGATCCCAGCAAACACAACACATAGAGTTACATAAGATCAATCTCGATCATGTTAGGCAGCTCACAAGGTCTAAACATGGAGGCATATGAGGAGGAGACAACCATCTATCTACTGCTATGGACCCGTAGTCTAAGGATGAACTACTCACGCATCACTCTGGAGGCAGGCATGGTGTTGTAGAGGCCTCCCGTGATGATTTCCTCTCCGGCAGGGTGCCGGAGACAGCTTCAGAACCCCCCTAATCTAAGGTTGACGGTGACGGCGGCTGCGGAACTTTTCGGTGATATTTGATCCGGTGTTTAGGGTTTTCCATCCGGGGGGACAAATAGGCGAAAGGGTAGAGGTTGTGGATCCCTATGGGCCCCACACCACCCTCTGGCTACCAGGGGCGCGCCACCCCATGGTGTGGGTCCCCCTGGTGCCCCTCTTTGACTCCTCTTCGGTCTTCTGGATGCTTCCGAGGAAAATAGGCACTTCGGGCTTTGTGGGGTCTAATTCCGAGAATATTTCCAGACCAACTTTTCTGAAACCAAAAACAGCAGAAACCGGGAACTGGCACTTGGCATCTTGTTAATAGGTTAGTCCCAGAAAACGTGTAAAAATCACTTAAAGAAGGGAGAAAACATGTAGCAATTGACATAATATTATCATGGAGCATCAGAAATTATAGATACGTTGGAGACGTATCAAGCATACCCAAGCTTAGTTCCTACTCGTCCTCGAGTATTAAACAATAAAACAATAATTTTTGAGGTGACATTGTTGGGGGGATGATAACCTGGTAGGCCCATGTCTGGGCAAGACCTGGCCCGGAGAGATCGCGCGAGACCCGACCCAAGAGGAAGGGAGTTCTAGAAGACCTGAAAAGGAGCGTGGGCCTTGTAACTCGTACCTTGGGGGTCACGGTAGGGGATTTGGAATTGTTTGCGGATCCCGAGTGGGATTCTGGAAAGTACCTTGTATGGAAAGTTAGTAAGCCGGGTGTTATATAAACCGGCTTGTAGGGCAAAGAGACCAGGCTTTTTAGGTTTTCGAGAGAAAGAGAAGGATTTGAGTTTGTAACCCTAGACTGGAGTCTCGGCGACATTATAGCCAGAAATCCTAGATTGTTAGTTGACATGATTTCCTCTGAGCTAAACCCTCTCACAAACACCAGAGTCGATTTGCCCCAATCTAAGTTACCCCCGGTAACGTCTGCCGTGAATATCCCACGACAGTTGGCGCCCACCGTGGGGCCTACGTCCAAAGGTGTTTACGTCATGGGAGAAGCTCGGGAAAGCATGAAGAACCTCATCATCGGCGAGATCGTCACCAACCCCGAAGGAGAGAAGATTGTAGACGACTTTGGCTGGGGGCCAGAGTCGGATGAACTGGAAACCGGATCTGTTATCACGATCGGCCGGGTCAACGTCTTCGTCGGCATGGTACGTGCATCTGGTTTTGTTTCTGACCATAATGAGTATGATTCTGTGTCAGGGGGTGATACCTGTGTTCAATCGGACGGAGAAGAGTCGGTTGAGACAGCAGAGCCGGAGAAGGGGCCCACCACGAAGAGGGAACAGCCGGAGGAGCCGGTATGGACCCCGCGTGGTCGGGTTATTGGATAAGATGACACCGAATCTATCTTGCATCTGCTCCAAGATCGGTACGAAGAAGATAGCGACGAAGAGGAAGAATGCGAGTCTTCACCAGGCATTGCGCGCCGAGTCGCGGTCTACACAACCCCTGCAATAAATCTTAATCAGGGTGATGTGACGGGAGCCGCGACTGGTGCGGCGCAAGCACTAGCCCAGCAACGATCAACGGCTAATAGAAACCCGGTTGTAGCACGGGTTGATGGTGAGCCGGCATCAGTTACCAGCGAGACAGGGGAAAATGCCCATCTCAGGAACACGTTTGGGTTCATGGCAAACAGAGCAACGGGAGCAGGAACTTCACGTCCTTAAAACCCGGCTCTGTTCAGCAACAATCTGATCTTGGATCCCACAGTATTGGCAACGGTGATAACCCCAGAAAACGCTGCAGCACGTGCCCGAGATCTAGATGTGGCCCGCCGGGCATTGGAACAACAAAGGAGGGAAGTAGAAGCCGAAAGGCAAGGGATGGCCGCACGCCAGCGTGAGTTGGAAGAATGGGAGGATCGTATTCAGGCTCAAACAAAGAGGATACATAATCAGAGGCATCAGACGAGGTTACCAGCGGCCGGTGGAAATCTACAGCAAGCCACGCTGTTTATTACACCCCAAGATCAGCCAATTCCGGATGTGAATCAGGGAACCGGGTTTCAAGGAGCGACGCTCGGGGGACAGCCGGCCAACGTACCATCCGGGTTACCTGCGTTACCCGCCGGGACCCTTGGAGGCAATGCGGCGCCACCACCGTCACGATTTCACACCCCTCCGGGTCACTTCAATAACCCTATGGATAACATGTACGCCGCAACCCTAGCGCTCGACCGTATTCCGTTGGGAGAATCACCTCGAGCAATCGAAACTCGCAGGCCATAGAGATGCTACGCACATGCGGTGGCTCAGCAGGCAAATTACCCGGACCATAGAAGTGGTTTGCATGGGACGCCGTATGTCAGCCGGCAACCCGGAAATACGAGAAATATCCAATCAAGCTCGGCGCGACGGAGGGCAGAGCAGCAGCAAATGCCGCCTGCTCCTCACAGGCCAGCGGTTCCCGCGGTCTCGGCGGCGCAAGCAATTGTCGACAGCTCCCTAGCAAGGCGTATGGACGGGTCTGTGGTGCAAGGGCCAGTAGGTGGTGTACCCCCTGCGGCGCCGACCGAATCTCATGTTTCCCACGCAAGGCCGGTACTGACAAATTTAGTCGGGCCCAAGTGCCTGTCGGATGCCATCAGAGCTGAGCCGTACCCGGATAAATTCAAGGAACCGGGTAAAGTTTTCAATTATGAGCCAACCATGGATCCTGAGACCTGGTTGAGCAGTTATGAGATGGCGATGTCTATTCGCAATGCATCAGAAAAACTCCAAGCCAAGTTCATGTATCTTATGATGTCCGAAGGAGCAGCAAAACTATGGTTCAACAACCTTCCTGAAAAATCCATCAATTCGTGGAGTGAGTTAAAATCGGCTTTCATAAAACATTTTCATGGAACATGCAGGAAACTATATACAGTCGATGACTTGGACAGATGTATCCAAATAAAAGGAGAATCGGCACGCAGTTGGGTGCGTCGGGTTATGGAGATACTTCATTCTTCCACGGATATTCAACCGAAAGATGCAATACAAGCTATGGAAAAGACATGCAGATACACGCCTTTGGTGCAGAAATTGGTACGTATGAAATCCAGTAGGCACGTGTCGGAAGTCACCATGGGGGCATTAATGGACGCGTGCAATAAGCATACCTCCACTGATACCACGGAAGAGGACATAGAGGAAAAGAAAGGGAAGGCTAACATGAGCAGTAATGGAAAACCCGACAACAGTGCTATGCCGGGTAATAATGGAGGTAGTAACGGAAACAACCAGCATAAGCGCCCGTACGAGGGAAACTCTGAGTTAGTCGCCAATACCGAGGCCGGATTCCCAAGGACTAGGGTAGATGGAAACTTCAATGGAGGAAACTTCAACGGAGGAGGCAATTATCAAGGACCACCATGGTCGTCTAACCACATAGAAGCCTTCAGGATGCCTTGGCCGCGTCATAGTAGGAATGGCAAGCCGGCTAATCACTCGTTGGAGGAATGCGTGGGCTTACAGAGATGAAAAACGAGGAGATACAGAAGGCCCTGCGAGGCACAGGCCAGGGAGGAGGACCGGGTCTGGGTGGAAACCCGGGCAACGGACCACCCCCCGCCGGCAACGCAGGAGGCGGTAATCCAGGTAATAACCAGGGTGGTGCGGGTGGCTTTCAGGCAAATCCAAAGCAGTTAGGGCAATACCATGTCCACACCATTGGGACCTCCAGAAGGGAGAGAAAGGTGCTCAAGAGAGCGATAAACTCGGTTTCCTCGTGTGTCCCAAGATACCTGAGGTAGTCGGATCAAGAAGTTACATGGAGCAGGATAGATCACCCTGAAGCAATAGAACATCCGGGTGTGCTAGCTTTGGTGGTAGCGCCACAGGTCAATGGTTACGAACTGAAGAAAGTCTTGATGGATGGTGGGAGTAGCATCAATATCCTATACTGGGAAACCTTTTTACGTATGGGGCTCAAGGAGTCTCAGTTGCAGAAAAGTTCCACAGTTTTCCATGGAATTGTGCCAGGACATTCGGCCTGCCCTGAGGGAAAGATTACACTAGAGGTTGCTTTTGGAGAATCGAAGGATAACTACAGAGTAGAGTGGCTCACATTCGAGGTGGTGAAATTGCGTAGTCCTCATCATGCGTTGTTCGGAAGGCCGGCATACGCCAAATTCATGGCTAGGCCGTGTTATGTGTACTTACAGCTAAAAATACCGGGTCCTAAACAAACTATCACTATACATGGAAATAGGGTTGTGGCAGCTGAGTGTGATGATGGAGATGCGGCACTTGCAGAACAAGCTTGTGCAAAGGAAGAACTCAGGTATTACCGGTCTCAGGTAGACCCGGAAGATCGAGCAGCTTTGAAGAAACCAAACACGGACGATGAGAGAGCCAAGTTTAAGGCAGCCCAAGACACAAAGATGGTGGCTTTTATTGAGGGCGAATCTTCCAAGCAGTTTGCTATAGGATCTAACCTGGGTAATGGGGAGGAAGAGGCACTCATAAAGTTTATCCGCGAGAATCAGGACGTGTTTGCCTGGACGCCGAGTGACATGCCGGGTATCCCGACTGAGCTCGCTGAACACAGCTTGCATGTTGATCCCAAGTCTCGGCCAGTGAAGCAAGGCCTGAGAAAAATGAACGGGGAAAGGAGAAAGGCTATAGGGGCAGAGATAGCATGGCTCCTAGCAGCCGACTTTATCATGGAGGTCTTTCACCCGGACTGGCTGGAAACCCGGTTTTAGTGCTGAAAAAGAACAATGAGTGGAGAATGTGCATAGATTATACCAGTCTCAACAAGCATTGCCCAAAGGATCCATTTTCCCTTCCAAGGATAGATCAGATCATAGATGCAGTCGTAGGAAGCGACCTATTATGCTTCCTGGACACTTATTCCGGGTATCACCAGATAAAACTAAAAAAGGAAGATTGGGAGAAAACATCATTCATAACCCCTTTTGGGGCCTTTTGCTATAAAACTATGACCTTTGGATTGAAAAATGCAGGTGCAACATACCAACAGTGCATTCAGAAGTGCTTCGAGGATCAGATTGGACACAACGTCCACGCTTATGTTGATGATGTGGTGATCAAAACAAGGAAGGCAGAAACATTCATTGATGACCTGAAAGAAACATTCAAGAACCTGAGGAGATTCCAGATGAAGCTTAACCCGACCAAGTGCGTGTTTGGGGTCCCTACGGGGAAGTTACTCGGTTTCATCGTTTCTGAGCGGGGGATTGAGGCTAACCCGGAAAAGATCAAAGCCATCCAGAGCCTGAAAAAGCCGGAAGAGCTGAAACATGTCCAAAAGCTTACGGGATGCGTGGCCACGTTAAGCCGGTTTATATCCCGGCTCGGAGAAAAAGCGATACCCCTATACCGACTCTTGAAGAAAACAGACAAGTTCGTGTGGGACCAAGAGGCGGACGAAGCATTCGAGGCCCTGAAAAAGCAGTTATCTGAGGCACCGGTTCTGGCTGCACCGGGTCCCAAGGAACCTATGTTACTATATGTTGCGGCTGGGCCCCGGGCAATTAGCGCAGTGGTTGTGGTTGAGCGCAAGGAGGATGGGAAGGATCACCCGGTGCAAAGGTCGGTTTACTATGTGAGCGAGGTCTTATCAGAAGCGAAGCAGAGATACCCTTACTGGCAAAAGCTAGTTTTTGGGGTATTTATGGCCAGCCGGAAATTGAAGCCATACTTTCAGGAACACCCTATCACGGTGGTAAGCTCAATTCCAATGGAAGATATCATAAGAAATTCAGACGCAACAGGCAGGGTGGCCAAGTGGGCCATTGAGATGGGAGACTACCACATCAACTATGAGCCACGGTCCGCGATCAAGTCTCATGCTTTAGTCGATTTTGTCAATGATTGGACTCACACAAGGATGCCCATAACGATGCCAAGTTCAGAGTCTTGGGTGATGCATTTTGATGGTTCCAAGCAGTACGAGTGGTCAGGAGCCGGGGTGGTACTTACATCACCAAAAGGAGACAAGCTGAGTTATGTGTTACAAATTAACTTCGATTGCTCCAACAACGTGGCCGAGTACGAGGCCCTGTTACATGGACTATGAGTAGCAAAGGAAATGAACATCAAACAGATAAGGTGCTACAGAGACTCGGATCCTTTGGTACAGCAGGTCTCCGGAACATGGGACAGAAAGGATGCAACCATGGCAGCATATCCCAGAGAGGTGGACAAGGTAGCCGGGTCTTTTTCTGGGTATCAGGTGGAGCACATTGATAGGTGAAAGAACGAGGCAGCAGATGCGCTGGCCAGACTCGGTTCGCTCCGAGAGCCGTTTCCTCCTAATGTCTTTCTGGACGAGTTATGGTGGCCCTCTGTCAGAACCGAATCTGAAGAAGAGCTGGCTCACCAAGACCCGGATTTGGAGTTAGTAGCCGCAGTACATGCTATCCCGGAATGGACAGAACCGTTCCTAGCGTTTCTGCTACGGGGCGAGTTACCACAACAGGAGGTTTGAGCCCGACAAATATTGAGATGAGCAAAGGGTTACTCAATCATTAACGGAGAACTTTATAAGAGAAGCGCTGCAGGAGTCTTTCTACGCTGCGTAGCCCCAAAAGAAGGCCATCAAATATTGAAGGAGATCCATGAAGGTTATTGCGGACACCACGCCTCCACAAGATCTCTTGTGGCCAAGGCATATCGGCACGGTTTCTTTTGGCTCACGGCCATAGCAGATGCAGAGCGCTTAGTAGCAAGATGTGATGGGTGTCAAAGGTATCACTACTAGAGATTTGCTTATAGCAGCATATCCTACCACAGGCGAACAAGAATACCTGTCCGCCTGGGTTAATTAGCGCCGGCGAAGCGTAGATCTGTGCGCCTGGGGTAAGTCTGTTACCCCAGGCGAACAGGAAAAAAGAAGCGCCTGGGGTAAATTGTGGCAGGGCCAACCACGGCCGACCCTGGCACGCTTCCTTTACCGCAGGCGAATAGCCCACCTGTTCGCCTGCGGTATAACAGATACCACAGGCGAATAAATAAAGAAGCGCCTGGGGTAAAAAGTGGACTGGGGTAGCTCCCATTAGCGCAGGCGCACCGAAAAGCTGTTCGCCTGGGATAAAGAAATGCCTGGGGTAGCACCACTTAGCGCAGGCGCATCTCGTACCATATTCGCCTGGGGTAATATTTGTCCCCAATATAAGTGCGGCCAGCCACCCACCACCACCCCTATCTACCCCACTCACTCACTCACTAGTCCAAACTCGAGCCATTAGTGCTCCTAGCTCAATCCCCCACACCCCTCCACCATTTTTAGCTAATTGAACCAATCATGTTTGTTATATTTTAGCTAGTATGCTACCCCACTTTCCCTCTTCCAAATCTCTCCACTAGATCTACTAACCGGACACTAGATCTCACCACAAATGCACCACTAGCTACTTCTAGATCTATCACTCTCTTATCGGTCGTCTCTTCGGTGATCTTTGACATCGTCATCGCGTCTATATATTTTGCATTGTGTGTCATCTTAATAGGTGCGTGGGATTGGTCGGTGGATGAGAATTCGTTCTCTTTTTCATTTTATTGTGTTGCCAATGTTTTGCCGAAATGTTGATTCATTTCCTTTTCGGCAAATTTCCGGCGCTCCGCGTTACACCTTTTGTAGGAAGGTCATGCCGAAATTTTCCGTGAAAACCGGATCTAGTTAATGAAACCTCTCTCTCTTGCATTTTGTAGCAATGGTCATTGCGATGAGGACAAGCGTGGTGCATAGGTACGTGCGACGCGCGACGGCCGAGATGCATCGAAACAACCGCACCGAGATAGAGTGTCCGTGTCGGAAATGCAAGCTGGGGTCTTTGTTCAAACCAGATTCTGGTAATGTGGAGAAGCACCTGCTCAGGTATAGTTTCATGGAGGGCCATACTAAGTGGATGGATGATGATGAAGACGATGATCACGTCGAGACCAATTGGGCGGCGACATGTGAAGATGACCAGGAGGAGTCTGAACATGGCAATGGAGATGACGAAGAGGTTGTCGACGGAGACGACTATAATGAAGAAGAAGGGAGTCATGGTGATCAACAACATGAAGACGAGGACATGAACACTCCGCTAACTTCAGTCGTGCGGGACCCTCATGTTCAAGATCTTCTTCTCAAGAACACGTCGACCGACGCCAGACGTAAATCTAAGATCACGCAACTAGAGATAGACTCTGCAACTCCGTTGTATGACGCATGTCGTGGGGCGGAGGAGTCACGCTTGAGAGTAGCTCTGGATCTTCTTGAGATGAAGGCAAAACACGGATGGACCGACACAAGCATGGACGATCTTCTGCGATACCTGAAGACGCACTTACCTGAAGGGAACACATGTGCTAGTAGTCTACAGGAGGCCAACAAAATCGTGTGCCCCCTCGATTTACCGCACACAAAATACCACGCTTGCGTCCGTGACTGCATAATTTACCGTAACGAGCACGCGGACCAGATCAAATGTCCGGTGTGCGGTGCTGATCGTTACAAGAGGGGGACGAAGAAAGCTCCTAGGAAAGTTGTGTGGTACTTTCCACTCATTCCCCGTCTGCAGCGGTACTTCGTGGACCCCAAGGAAGCAAAGCTCATGCGCTGGCACGATGACAGAAAGAAGGCGGTGCTGAGCGATCCAGAACGTGTTGAAAAACCAGTGCTAACACACCCTTCAGATGCATGTCAGTGGAAAGCATTAGACGCATTCGATGAAGAATTCGGGAACGACCCAAGGAACATCAGGCTTGGTGCGAGCACCGACGGTCTCAATCCGTTTGGCAATCAGAGCAGCAAACATAGCACCTGGCCCGTGTTTGTATGGATGTACAACCTCCCCCCGTGGCTGTGTCTGAAGAGGAAGTACATACACATGAGTATGCTGATTTAAGCGCCGACCCAGCCAGGGAGCGATATCAACCTGTATCTCGAGCTATTGAAGGAGGAGCTAGACACGTTGTGGGAGGACGGGGTGGAAACATGGGACGCCTTCAAAGAAGAAACTTTTCGTATGAGAGCCGCACTGATCACGACGGTGCAGGACTATCTCGGATACGGATATATTGCGTGTCAGGTGTGCCATGGATACAAGGCTTGTGTCAGGTGCATGGAATTTACCCCGTTTCTACAGCTACACAAGGATCCCGGATCTTCTAAAACCGTATACATGAGGCATCAAATGTGGCTACCACTGAACGACCCGTGGAGAAAGCGCGGAGACCTGTTCAACGGTAAAGATGAGCTCGATCTACCTCCACGCAAGAGAAGAGGAGAAGAGATCGATACTCTATTGAAGAATTGGAAAACGTGTCCTCCGTCGGGAAAGGTACAAAAGCGGAAGCGAGGAGAGAAAAAGTGTCCTCCGCCAGAAGGACCGCTCTTGGGGGTATGGAAAAGGAGGTCCGTGTTTTGGGACTTGCGGTACTGGCCAATCCTCGGAGTGCCTCACTGCCTTGATGTCATGCATATCACGAAGAATGTGTGTGAGAGCTTGCTTGGCACCCTGTTCAACATGCCAGATAGGACCAAAGACGGGCCAAAATCAAGATACGACCTGTTGGTCCTGAATATCAGGAGCGAGCTTCACTTACCGCCTTCTACGCGTGAACAGACGGAAGAATACGAGGATGAGGTGGAGGAGATGGACGACCGCAAGCGGAAAAGGGCTAAGAAACACCAAACTCACCGCCTGAAACCCTCTTGCTTCACTCTAAGCCCCGACGAGCTCGCGCAAATATTCACATGCCTCCTCGGAGTGAAATTTCCCTTAGGTTACGCGGGGCTGATAAGCAGATACCTAGACGCGGAGAAAAAAATCTTCAGCGGGATGAAGTCTCATGACTGTCACGTGATGATGACGCAAATACTTCCGGTTGCAATCAGAGGGATAATGGAACCGCACGTCCGTCAAACGCTCACTGGCCTCTGTAACTTTTTCGATGTCATCACTCGGAAGTCGATAAGCGTGAAGAAACTCGGAAGGCTGCAGGAAGAGATCGTCACCATCCTATGCGAGCTTGAGATGTACTTCCCACCTGCCTTCTTTGATATTATGGTACATCTCTTGGTCCATATCGTGGACGATATCACCAATCTTGGGCCGGCATTCTTGCACAACATGATGGCGTTAGAAAGAATGAACGGGATCATCAAATCATTCGTTCGTAACAGGGCACACCTGGATGGAAGCATCGTCCAGGGATTTCTCACCGAAGAATGCATCTCTTTCTGCAAGAATTTTCTAGGCGATGAGAAGCCAGCTGTTGGTTTGCCCGCAAACAAGCACCTTGACAGGTTCATGGGGGTAGGCCACAACACTGGCAAAAGGGTAATGGACGTGGACTCCTGTGGTCGGAGAGCCGACTTTGAAAGGGCCCACCTAGTAGTGTTACAACACATCGACGATGTCGACCCTTGGATAGAAGAGCACAAAACCGCGATGAAAAACAGTGCTCGCAGGCCGATGACGGAAGATGAGATATTTAGAGCACACAACTCCTCTTTCGCGACATGGTTCAAGAAGCAGATTGATGCCGATCCCCCGCCAATGACATGTCAGAAAGATAAAATTGTATTGGCCTTGTCATATGGCCCCGCGCCCAATCAGATGACTTATCAAGCATACGACATCAATGGGTACGCATTCTACACGGAGGAAAGAGACAGAAGTAGCGACTATCAAAACTCGTCTATAACGATGGAATCTTACACGGGCGAAGAGATTAGAAGATACTACGGAAAGATCGAGGAAAACTGGGAGCTTGACTACGTTGGGGTAAAGCTGCTGATGTTCCATGTCAGATGGGCTACAAACGTCACGAAAGAAGACGAATTTTCACCACTATGTCGATGTCTGAAGCCAACAAACCCAAGTCCAAGAACCCCACCGCGCAAAATGAGCCCTGGGTATTGGCTAAGCACGTGGAGCAATGCTTCTTCATAACCGACCCGGCAAAGCCTAGTCGTGTTGTCGTAAGGAGAGGAAAAAGGGCCCTCGTCGGAATGGATGGAGTCGCCGATGAGAAGGACTTCGACGGCTTAGTCGGAGACCCGATGATGGAAGAACCCGGTGAAGACGATGCACCATACACCACAAGAAGAAGCAGGACCACACTACCTAGGGCAGGTCTTCCATTCACAAGAAGAAGTCACAATATGGCGGTCACGTATTCAACATCGACCAAGAAAGGCAAGAGTAAGATTGCGACGAAAGGTTGAGAGAGGGAAATACTCGCGATATAACATGCTAATAGCTACTATGTACAATGTGTTTTCAGAGAGAAACACTTGCGGTATCTCGCTAAATCAATCTATTTACGCTCGATGCGACATTAAATATTTTTGCACATGTTAACTTTCATATGTATGTAATTTTTAAGTGAAAACCAACGTGGGGGAGCCCCATATAATAGCATTCGTATTGCTCGATGTGTCTCGGGCCGGGGTGGGGCTGCGTAATTTAAAAAATCTTAGCACAGGCGCATCTGCGAGAAAATGCGCCTAAAGTAAACTTTATCACAGGCGCTTTTAACAGAACATGCGCCTGGGCTAATGCTATGTGGGCCCGCGCAAACCAAAATCCTACGAATTTTAGCACAGGCGCATTTTCTAGGTCATGCGCCTGGGGTATGGATCTGTGGGCCCGCGCATAACAGGGCCTCGAGCCAAGCACATTAGAACCGGTTTGTATCACAAACCGGTTCTAAAGGGTGTGTCCCCTGGCCCCCCCTACCTGCAGCAAATGGCCGCAGGCCTTTAGGACCGGTTTGTGATACAAACCGGTTCTAATGTTTAGCGCAGGCGCATTTCTTTGGTTACGCGCCTAGGGTATGGCTCTGTGGGCCCGCGCATAACGAATCGCTACGAACATTAGCGCAGGCGCATTTTGGCTTGTTCGCCTGGGGTAAAGGATAGCGCAGGCGCATATCACTCGTTGTGCGCCTGTAAGTCCTCGCTCTGCTAACGCCCAACCCGCATATCACTCTCGTTTCATATCGATCCCAAACTGCATGCCGCCCCTCGACTCTCTCATCGCACGCCGCCGTCGTCGTTGTCGAGCAGGAGGAGGAGGAGCGGGAGCAACAGCAGGAGGAGGAGCAGGAGCAGCAGCGGAGGAGGAGCGGGAGCAGCAGGGGAGGAGGAGCGGGAGCACGCCGCGCGCCGTCCCTCTCATCGTCGTCGTCCACGCCGACCGTCGTCACCCACGCCGCCGTCGCCCATGTCCACGACGAACCCAGGTCAGCCCCCCCTCTTCCAACGCCCTCATACTACTGCTGCTACTCCATCATACATGCTTTAGCTAGAACTGGATCTGATCATGTACCATTATTTCTGGATTCTGGTAGTTCAGCTCATAGTGGAAATCGATCTGCCTTTTCTTTTGAGTTATCATGGCTACGTCAGGAGGTGTTTTTTGAGATGGTTAGGGCTGAATGGATTTCCATGCAGATAGGAACATCGCCTATTGAGATATGGCAAGATCGTCAGACGAATTTAGACAATAGCTGAATGCCCGTGGGTTGCCACGAAATTTCAAGACACGTAAAATCAATAATATAAATGCTATATTTCTTACTATCGTGGTGGTGTCACGGCAGATGCCATAGGATGGCTAAAGATGTGGGGACGAAGGACGATGGAGGCGCTCGGGGAGGGATCACGCGACTATTAGACGCGTGAGGTAAATATCAAACACTGCAAACAACACGATCTACCCAGGTTCAGGTCCCTCGTGAGGAGGTAAAACCCCTACTCCTGCCTTTCTCTATGTATTCTGGTGTCTCACCGAGTAGCCACAGTATAATGGTTCTTGCTACCGAGTAGCCACTCTTCTCTCTCCGGGTAGAATTAGGTCAAGAATCTCTACGTGTGTCGCGTCCTCCCTCGCGCAGGAGGCGGCGGGGCACCTTATATACCCGGTGCCCAGCCGGATACAGCCAAATACAAACAAGTGTCGACATTGTGTGCACACCGTCCTTCTTCCGAGTTCCCGCTGACAGCTTTGGCTTCTAAGCTTGTCCTGATGCAGAAAGTCGTTGGGCAAAACCAAGTAACCAGTCTGTTATCACTGTGCGAACACAGAGTAGGTCCCCCCTATCCTGCGACGCCCTGCTGACACACTGTCGCTGTCAGGCACGCCGTCCCCAGATGAACAGTGCTGTGAACAGTGCCAAGTACGGACCCGGGATACGCGGGATCCGTTGTCAGAACGGCTCCTTTGACTTCTGGCCCGAGTAGGTTCCCGCCAAACTTACTCGGACCAACTCTTCTACTCGAACAGATATAACTTGCTTGATATCTCCTTCTGGTCATCTTTTTGTAAGACCGAGTAGCAGTCGACCGGGTAGCAAGTACCGGGTAGGCGGCTACTCGACCAAACTTCTCCTCTGATTGTTGCCTTTACCACATGCCTTTACCCTACTCGGGGGTAACCCCCCGACAGCAGTCCCCGAAGCTGGTAGAGCCCTGCGAACTCGTTCACTGGGCCCTGCCAGCTTAAAACCAAGCTTGGCGACCTTGCCCTTGAACCTCAATATGCCGAGTAAAACCTCCGAGTAGCACTTTGAAGAGTACCTTGAGTTTCCTCTCTTCCGAATAGAGCTAGCTTCCTTCTCTGTAACCGAGTAAAAAGACTTAGGGAATTTCTTCAATCGAATCTCTGCTGCGCAGAGCACAATCCGGCTTTCCGTGCTGCAACTGGGCACGTGTCACGCATCCAGGACTGCATCGCCTCGCTGCCCAAGACCTGACAGGCCACGCGCCCAGTTTTCACCGAGTGGGCCCACTGGCTCGTCATGTCCCATCACGCGCAGTAATCGCCCACGATCTCGTCGTGGGATCTAATGCGGCCGTTACGCGCGCGTTCCGCGCTGTGTGCGTTTCTAACCGGCCACAGACCCCACGCCGCACGATTTACTGCCACGATCGATCCCACTACTCCAATTTGTAACGGTAACTCGAGGTGCGGTATAAATACCCCTCGGTAACTGCCTCTTCTCCTTCCGCTTCACTTTCCCCTTCTGCCTCCTCGATTCTCCGCCGTCACAGAGCTCTCCGCCGCCGTGCAACTCTTTGCGCCGCCGCGGGCTCGTCCACTCCACCAATTTCTTCCAATCTTCTCCCAACTTCCTACTCGCCGCCATGGCTCGCGGTGACAGTGCTCGCGCCGGCTGGGCCGGTTCTGACGTCACCGCCGAGGACTGCCAGTGGCTCGTGAACACCCGGAGGGTTCCTCCCGGTGTTCGCTGCCGGCCGTCTAACGGCGAGATCATTCCGACTCCAGAGGAGGGAGAGCACGTCGTCTTCCTCGCGCACTTCGCGCGAGGATTCGGCCTTCCTGCATCCAATTTCCTCCGTTCTTTCCTGGATCATTAGGGTCTCCAGATGCATCATCTTCCTCCCAACGCAGTTGTCTTCCTTTCCTACCATGACGTGGTGTGCGAAGCTTTCCTCGGTGTTCGCCCCACGACGGAGACGTGGTCGAAGTACTTCTTCTTCCGCTAACAGAGCCAGGGCAAGAAGGATGGTGCGGACACCAGCAGCCGGGTAACCGAGACCGGCAGCGCCATGATGGTGCAGTGCCCGGGCACCAACCATCCTCGCATCAAGGGCCTGGATTCTGTCCGCAAGTGGCAGAAGTCCTTCTTGTACGTGAAGAACATCCCCGCCACGAAGGAGGCCAAGATCGAGGACCGCATCAATCTGCCCCCTTGGACCAACCGAACTCCTACCGGGCAAAATTGGAAGATCAAGCCATCCAACAACAGGAACTTGATGCAGATGGAGGAGCGGCTCGCCCATCTGATCGGAGAGGGGCTCAAGAGCGACGATCCAGTCGCCTGCTGGATTCGTAACCGCGTGCTGCCTCTGCAACGCCGCTCCCACCCCATGTGCTACATGGGCGGCCCTCGCGACTGTACTCGGACGACTACCTTCGAGCTCAGAAACGCGGATGTCGCCGCTTACGCTCGGTCCATCCTGACCACTGGCCTTCGAGACAACTGGCAATATGGCTTCATCCCCTACAGCCGCACAAAGCCGATTCCACGGGTATGTTCTTCTTAATCTTCTTCTTGTATATGCAATCCGAGTAGATAGCTTCCTCTCCTTGCTGCGACTATCATTCGCACTCTACGCCGAGTAGGGCGTTTAGCGGAACTGCTCAGGCTTAGTGTGCTTGTTGTTTGCACGCCTTGTCGGGTAGCACACTTAGGAGAAACATTTAGGCTTAATGTGCTTGATGTTTGCACGCCTTGCCGAGTAGGACACTTAGGAGAAACATTTAGGCTTAATGTGCTTGATGTTTGCACGCCTTGCCGAGTAGGACACTTAGGAGAAACCTTTAGGCTTAATGTGCTTGATGTTTGCATGCCTTGCCGAGTAGGACACTTAGCCGAATCGCTTAGGATTAATGTGCTTGATGTTTGCACGCCTAGTCGGGTAGAGTTCCTTCATGCTACTCGGCTAACTTGCGATGTTTCTCTATTCTTCAGGTCCTTGATCGCCAGCTCGCTGAGAGCAGTGAGCGCTTCGAGGGCAACTGGTCAAATGACCGAGAGGAAGACGATGAGGTCTCCTTTGAGACCGCGGACAAGCTTAATCCTCCTGAAGCCGCCCAGACGAGTAAGCATCGCGTGGACGCGTCTCTTCGTGACTGGTCCGAGGATGAAGATGAAGGTAACTGACTTTATCCCGTCTGATCGCGAGCATCACAAACTAATTGCTTCCTGCTTCTGAATTGCCTTTCTTCCTTTCAATTTCTCTGATGGTGCTGATGCTGAGGATGACGGCGAGGATGAGGACGAGGACGAGGCAGCCCTGGTCGTCGATCCTCTTGCAGTTGCCGCTCCTGTTACCCGCAAGCGGACGGGCAGCGGCGCCCAAGAGCCCCCCGCCAAGAAGAAGAAAACGACCGAGAAGACGACCAAGAAGGTCGTGAAGAGAAAACGGCCAGCAATCCCTACCCGCAAGGGGTAAGTTACTTCTCGATTGATTCCCAATCCTTTTACTTCGCTGTTTCCTCTCAGTTTCCTCTGCCCTCTTCTTATTTTTGAATGCAATTTTCTCTTCAGAGCCCCCTTGGATGCGGATGCCGCTCGTGCGCCCACGAAGACCAAGAAGAAAGCCGCCATTGACGTTGATAAGCTCATCAACCTCGACGGCGATGAGAATGAAGCCGCCACAGCCCACGAAGAGGACTCCGACGAGGCTCGGTACAGGGATACCGACGCCCACGACGTCGAGCAGGAGCAGCAGTCCCGCGCCGAGCAGGAGGCGCAGGATGCTGCTCACCACGAGTTGCCACCTTCCCCTCCAGCCACCAGGGCCGAAGAGAGCCAAGATCCAGACCACGAGATGCATGACGACGCCGCCCTTGAGCGGCAGGAAGAAGAAGAAGAGCAGCCAGTAACAGGGGCTGCTGAACAAGAAGACCCCGCAGCCCAGCCGCGGGCAGAAGAACCAGATGCCTCACAGCCAGATCCCGCTGCCGAGCAGCGGGTAGAAGTAGTCAACGAGGCAGAACAATACCCTCTGAGCGACGCGCAACCAGGCGCCGCGCAGGGTAGCGCTCAGCCAGACGCCGCGCCGAGTAGCGCGCCCCTGGCGCCGCCTACCCAGCAGGGCACCTCCTCCACTGCACCAGACTCCTCCTTGGTGCAGAAAACCAAGGCTGCAGCCAGCCCTCCGGCCAAGCCTGTTACGAGGAAGAACGCTCAGGAAGCTGCCGAGAAGAAAGCCGCCGAGGAGAGGGCCACCGAGAAGAAGACCACCGAGAAGAAGACCACCGAGAAGCCAACCGCCCAGAAGGAGATTTCGAAGAAGCGGGCTGCCGAGAAGTCAGCAGGCCCGGTAGAAGGCACTGTTCGCAGGAACCCGGCGCGTGGCGCCGGTCAAGATGCAGCCGTGATGCCGCCGCCAACATCAACTACCAAGTCCACTCAGCTCGCTATCCGCGAGCCTGGCGCGGCTGCTGACGCCGTTGGTGCATCCGGTGTCGCAGATCCGCCCAGCTTCCCACCTTACATGGTGAAGGTCAGCCAGCAGCACCAGGTTGGCTTAACCCCCGCGGAGAGGAAGCTTGCTCTTCGGAAAGGGAAGAAAACCGCGGCAGTGGACTCCAGACCCCCGGCCCCAAATCAGGACAAGTCCCTCTCCATTTCTTCGCGCGGGGTTCAGGACAAGGCGGTGACGTCCCAGGGCCTTGAGCAAGTGCTCGATTTGGTTGGCTTCATCGATGCCAAGTGGGACAGCAAGGTCCTTGGCATATCGAACTGGGACGACACGGATATGGGCGACTTGGACCATATGCGTGTCGATTGGAACAAGGCAGACTTGGGTTACAAACCCATGACTATCTCATCCAATTCCAGCACGCTTGCCGCCAAGATGTTCGTCCACCGGAAGAACGCAGAGGACCTTGAGCAATCTTACGCGGTAAGCTTCTACTCATCCTCCCCGAGTTGCGTTTCAATTTTCTTCTACTCTTCTTCTTTTCCTTATCCATCACCCAGTCCCCGAGATTCTGGCCGAGTAGGCGGATATACTCCCGAGTTGCCGCCTTCTCGGGTTGAATCTTTATTACTTTGCCTGATTCTTTTTCCTTTTGCTTCTCAGAATAGCTTATTGGAGCGGACCGGCCTGCACCGTCAGCTACTCTGGAACCACGCCATTGCCAAGAGACGCATTGAGGCCCTGGAAAGAGAGCGCGCAGACGACGAGGCAGCCGAGAAGGATGTGATGAACAGTACATTGAAACTTTCTGAAGTTGAAGGTACGCTTCTAGCTACGCGGTTCTTGCGTTTGGTGTTTACGCCCGCTTCGGCTTTTTGCGCTAACCATTTCTACTCTGCAGGGAAGTTAAAGGCCCTGACGGAGGAGCATTCAACCTGCCGTGCCTTTGTCGAGAGTGGCCAAGCCACGATCAAAAGACTAGAAGGTACGTTGCCATCTTCTCGGCTTGTCTTTGTGTTTCTTTCTTCGCTACTCTGCTGAACGTGCTTTGCTCTTCTCAGAAGATCATAAAAAATTTGTCGAGGAACATCAAGACTGCCTCAAACCTGCTGAGGTGCAGCAGCAATTGTCCAGCCAGGCTGTCGAGCTGATAAAAGAGCACACTACCGAGATGGAAGCTCTCCAACTCCAGCTGCAGACTGCGCTCAAGGACGCCCTCAACATAGCAGCCGAGAAGAAGGATTTGCTTGCCGAGAAGGAGAAGAACGAAGCGGCAGCTAAAGCCAAGGAGAGAGCCCTCGAACAAGAGTGCGAGGTGCTGAAGAAGAGCAACGCTGACCTCTTCGCTCAGCTGGACGGGCTCCGCCTGATTGAAGAAAAGCACTTATCCGACGAGGAATCGTGGAAGAACCAGCTACAAGGGCTGCGCTATGACTTGAACAGTAAGTGCTCTCTTTTCTTTGCTTCACTGCTTCCTCTTGTTCCTCTGCTACTCGTTTCGTATTTCTACTCTGTTATTGTTTCTGATCTTCTCGATAGCTCTTGCAGGAGTCTTCCCCGACCTTGAATCTTCTTGCGTGCCTGCCCTGGCGAAGGTCCGAGCAGCTCGCGCTGAGAAGGGCGAGCCTTTGGACACCAGAGCAGAAATCGAGGAGAGCATCCTGATTATGCAAGGGCAATTCCAGCGACTAGCGGGCGTGGGCACCGAGCTGGTGCGCGTCGCCTTCCAGATCCACAACCTTTTCTGGCCTCATGACTCTGCACCAACGACAATCTGCGGACTTGCCTTGAAGCTGCACCGCGTGAAAGCCGAGCTGAAGAAATGGCGCGCATCGGGAGCTCGGGCCGGCGCGGACATGATGCTTCTATTCATCACCAGCTGGTACGAAAATCTCAATTTGCAAATTATCCGCGAGATGCACCAGGACTCCAAGTGGGAGAAGAACCCCGACTGCGTGGCTATCCGCCAGCTAGTTGCACACGAGGTTGCCCAGTACGCTGATACCGCGACCTTCATCGACGGCCTCACCGAGCCCGACACCGAGGTGGACGAAGGCGAGAAGGAGGATGAAGACGAAGAGACGGACACAGAGGAGCTGGACCTGAGCTGCTTCGAGTCTCCTGTTGGCAAGGCCGGGAAGGGGAAGGCCGCGGTCGTCGCGGGTAGCGATGAGGAGGACGAGAACGAGAAGATGTCGATTGACACCGCCGCGCTCAAGTTCGGCACCTCGTCAGGAGCTGCCCTCGACGACACCGTCAGCCTTCGCGCCCAAGCCACTGGCTCCACCTCCGCGACAGAGCCCGTCTCCGAGCTAGCGAAGACCGTCCCCGTCAACCTGGAAGCGGATGCGACCAAGGCCAGCGCCGAGGACGAAGCTGCGAAGACTGTTGACGCCAGCTCTGAGGCAGACGCGACCAAGGCCACTACTGAAGATGAAGCAACCAAGGCCAGCACCGAGAACGCCGCCTCGACCTGAATCTGTCCTGCAGCTCATTCCTCAAACACTTATCAGATCCCCGGGATGCCGGGTGCAGATGTATCAAACTACTTATGCCGTTTTCTACTCATTTTTATTCACATTTGTTGTTTTCAACTTAATCATTTTGTTCAGCCTTGGCTCGATGCCGGGTTGCGTTATCATGCGAGTCCTCGAGTTGCATTTCTTATTCACTCTCTCTTTTCGTCTCAGCTCTACCCGCAACTTGTTTCTTTTTTGGTATTCGAGTCACAAGAGTTAAAGAGCAGAGCTGCAAATACTTAGCCGCTTAGAAACAATCATAGTAACGCAGCCCACCATTTGGCCGAAAAGACAAGACAAAGAACAGTAGTAAATGCACCCTACTCGGTTCCTGCACTCTTTTCTTCCTTAGCAATTTTTCTTGTGCCCATTGACCTTTTGCTTGTTCTCTTGCTTGCCATGAAGCCGGGTTTCGGACAGCAACAGAGTCGAAGAGTTGGCATGTAGGTTTAAACACAATACTCAATGTACTTTTGAATTTTGAAGTAGAGCAACCGAATAGGCAAAAAGTAAAGCCGAGTAGAAACACTTAGAGAAATTTTGGACGAAGGGCAGTCCCCGAGTTCAATTTCAGATTACGGAGTAGAATTGAGAGTACATACACATTTTTGCTCACGAATGAAAACGACGGAGTAGGGCTACATTCCAGGGACGCTTAGATTCCTCTCCAGCTTTATCTGCCCTGTTCTCCTGTGAGGGACGCACATCTACAAGATAGTACGCATCATTGTGCAGCGCTTTGCTCACAATGAAAGGCCCTTCCCATGGAGGAGACAACTTGTGCATCCCGGCTGTGCGCCGCACAAGCCTAAGGACCATGTCTCCTTCTCGGAAAACCCTTGGGTTCACCTTTCGGCTATAATAACGCCGCAGGTTTTGCTGGTAGATAGCCGAACGTGACAGAGTCAGCTCTCTTGCTTCTTCAAGCAGGTCAACGTCGTCTTCTCGAGCTTCTCTCGCCTCCACCTCAGTGTAGAGGGTTACTCGGGGTGAGTCATGCTCTAAGTCTATTGGCAACACGGCCTCAGCCCCGTATACCAAGAAGAATGGTGTGTAGCCGGTTGACCGGTTAGGGGTAGTCCTTAGACTCCACAACACCGCTGGCAATTCGTCTAGCCAACACCCAGGTGTTTTCAGCAGTGGCTCAATCAGCCTTGGCTTTATGCCTGCTAGCACCATGCCGTTTGCTCTTTCCACTTGCCCATTGGAGGCGGGATGCGCCACGGACGCAACATCTAGTCGGATGTGCTTATCTCTGCAAAACCGCACCATTGCCCCCTCTGCGAAATTTGTGCCGTTGTCGGTGATGATGCTGTGCGGGTAGCCATATCTCAGGATCACATCCTTCAAGAATTTCACAGCTGTGGCCCCATCGCACTTCCGAATAGGCTTCACTTCGATCCACTTGGTGAACTTGTCCACCATGACCAATATGTGTGTCATGTTGCCTTTAGCCGGCTTAAAGGGGCCAACCATGTCCAGGCACCATACGGCAAACGGCCATGTGATAGGAATTGTCTTCAGCTCGGAAGCAGGCATGTGAATCTTACTCGCGAACATCTGGCAGCCGTTGCACTTCCTCACGATGTCTTCAGCTTGCTGCAGAGCTGTGAGCCAGTAGAAGCCATGCCGAAAAGCTTTCTTGACCAATGCCCGAGAAGAGGCGTGGTGCCCGCATTCTCCTTGGTGTATTTCCAGCAGAATTTCTCCTCCTTCTTCTGGGTCCACACAACATTGCAGCACGCCGGTGGCACTTCTTTTGTGCAGCACATCTCGGAATATAGTGTAGCCCTTGGAGCTTCTCTGAATCTGTCTTGCGGCCACCTGATCCTCTGGCAGGGTACCGTCCCTTAGAAAGGATAATATGGGCATGGCCCAACTCGGTGTCTCCCGTGTGGGAAACACTGGTTCGTCCACTTCCATTGGGACATGCATCTCTGGTTGCTCTGTAGGGTTGGGAGCACTTCTCTGGAGCCCTGATTGGTTGGCGAGGACCTCCTCAATGAATGCGACAGTCCCCGGGTTAAGGACAGCAGTCCCCGAGTATGGAGTGGCAGTCCCCGAGTAGGGAGTGGCAGTCCCCGAGTAGGGAGTGGCAGTCCCCGAGTAGGGAAAGGCAGTCCTCGAGTAGGGAACGGCAGTCCCCGAGTAGGGAGCAGCAGTCCCCGGGTTTCCTGTAGCATTCTCCCAGTCAATCTCCATGGGATCAGATTCCTCACTTGGCAGAGAAGGGACAAATATGGATTCCGAGTTGGGGGAGGGCTTGATGGATGGCTTCCTTAAATGCTCCAAGGCAATCCCCGCCGGGATGGACTGCCGAGAAGACCCCAACTTGGACAGCTCGTCTGCCGCTTCGTTCTCTGCTCGGTGAATGTGCTGGAACTCGCAGCCTTCGAAGAATCCAGTCATAGACTGTACCAGGAAGCGATATGATGCCATGTTGGCATCTAGAGCATCCCAAGTGCCAGAGACTTGCTGCACCACCAGATCTGAATCGCCATAGCATATGATGCGCTGCACGCCAACCTCCTTGGCTACTCGCAAGCCATGCACCACTGCCTCGTACTCTGCTACGTTGTTGGACGCCTTGAAATGAATCTGCAGCACATACTTGAGTTGATCTCGCTTGGGTGACGTAAGCACTACGCCAGCACCAAGGCCTTCCTTCACCTTCGAGCCATCAAAGTGCATCTTCCAGTAATTAGAAACTGGAGCAGGAGGTTCATACTGCACCTCGGCCCAATCCACCAGAAACTCCGCCAGAATTTGAGACTTGATAGCTTCTCTTCTCGCATACGCGGGTGCATACGCGGCCAGCTCGATTGCCCACTTGGCTACTCTGCCACTCGCCTCCTTGTTGCCCATGATGTCCGAGATGGGCGCAGAGCTCACAACCGTGATAGGATGCTCTTGGAAGTAATGCTTTAGATTCTTGGCGCCCAGGTACACGCCGTAGGTCATCTTCTGGTAATGCGGGTAGTTTTGCTTGGAGCTACACAGCACTTCACTGAGATAGTACACTGGGCGCTGCACACTCTTGCCTTCTTCTTCTCGCTCCACCACAATCACCACCCTGACTACTCGGTTAGTGGCAGCAATGTATAATAGCATCGGCTCCTTGGGTAGGGGACTAGCCAAGATGGGAGCGCTAGCCAGCATTGCCTTCAGCTCATTGAATGCCACATCCGCTTGCGGAGTCCAGACAAACTTGTCACTTTTCTTCATCAGCTGGTATAGAGGCAGGGCCTTCTCGCCCATTCGGCCCAGGAAGCGGCTCAGAGATGCCAAGCAACCAGTGAACTTCTGTACATCCTTCAGGTATCTCGGCAAAGACATGCTCTCAATAGCTTTTATCTTTGAAGGATTGGCTTCAATGCCCCGACTAGACACCAGGAAGCCGAGTAGGTTGCCAGCCGGGACGCCGAAAGTGCATTTACTCGGATTCAGCTTCATTTTGTACTTGCGTAGGTTAGCAAAGGTTTCCTCCAGGTCGGCAAGCAGAGTATGTGTTTTATTCGTTTTTATGACAATGTCATCTACGTACACCTGCACATTCTTGCCGAGCTGGTCGTGCAAGCATTTCTGCATGCATCTCTGATAGGTTGCACCCGCATTCCTCAAGCCAAAACACATGACACGATAGCAATAAGCCCCGTACGGGGTAATGAATGCAGTCTTTATTTGATCAGCAGGATTGAGTGTAATCTGGTGGAAACCAGAGTAGGCATCTATGAAAGACAGCAGTTCACAACCAGCAGTGGAATCGATCACCTGATCGATGCGAGGTAGCGGGAAGGGATCCTTGGGGCATGCCTTGTTCAAGTCGGTGTAGTCGACACACATGCGCCATGCAGTAGCAGCCTTGGGATCCTCCTTCTTCTTCTCGACCATGACCGGGTTGGCTAACCAATCCGGATGCAGCACCTCCATGATGAAATTGCTTATCAGCAACTTGGTGATCTGGTCACCAATGGCCTTCCTTCTCTCATCTCCGAAACGACGCATAGCCTGCTTCACGGGCTTGGCGTCAGGACGCACATGTAATGAGTGCTCAACCAACTCCCTCGGGACTCCTGGTAGATCTTCATTGGACCAGGCGAATACGTCCCGATTCTCACGGAGGAAGTGGATGAGCTCGCTTTCCTATTTCTCCGCCAACCCGGAGCCAATGATGGCTACGCGGTCGGGGAACTTGGGGTCGACCTGGACCTTCTTGGTTTCCTGAGATGCCTGGAACGCGGTCCCGTGTTGGCTACTCGGCACGCCTTGCGCACCAGCCTGCGCGGATTGCGCCATGGCCACCACCTCGTACATCTTCTTCTTCTCGGCAGCAATCACCATTGACTCCGCCAACTGAGAACTAGCAGAGGCACACTCCATGGACTTCTTGTAGTCACCAGAGATAGTAATTATGCCATTGGGACCAGGGATCTTCATCTTCAGATATGCAACATGAGTAGAGGCCATGAACTTGCTCAGAGCAGGCCTGCCGAGTAGAGCATGGTAAGGGCTCTGATGATCAACCACTTCAAACTGCAGGCGCTCTGTGCGGCAGTTCTCCCTGGTGCCGAATAGCACATCTATCCATACTCGGCCAATCGGATTGCACGAGATCCCGGGCACAATGCCATGGAAGGTGGTCTTGCTGGGCAGCAGCATGTTCTCGGCCAGGCCGAGCTTCTCGAGTGTGTCTTTGTACACGATGTTGATGCTGCTGCTGTTGTCGATTAGCACCTTGCTGAACCCCACATTCTTCTCGGGACCCAGGAAAGTAGGATCCAACACCAAGGCGTAGCTACCCGGGTTGGGCATCACCTTGGGATGATCTACTCGGGACCACCTGATCTCTTGGTCACACCAATACATGTAGTGAGGGACAGCAGGAATCACTGCATTGACCTCCATGGCACGCCTGTGCTGGGATTTCTTGTCGACTGGCTCAGAAGTGAAGATCATGTAGCTCTCGTGGTGCTCCTGATACTGGTTGGAGCCTCCGCCCCCATTGTTGTTGTTGTTGTTGTTGCCTTGGTAATTGTTTGTAACATCCCAAGTCTGAAAAACAGCCTTTAGAATGTTTGCTCTATGTTATTTTATGTTTTGCATCATGGCATCATGTTGATTGCAATTGTTTTGCTTGTTTTCCTTTTGTTTTCCTCTGTTTTCATTTGTTTTCCAACTATTTTCCTTTGTTTTCCTTTGTTTTCTATTTGAATTTCAAACCATGTGTTCCAAACAGAACCCAATGTGAAAGTATAAAAATAATAACCCAAAGCATTTATGATCTTTTGTTTCCAATTAATCACTTGGGTCATTCTATTAAAGTGTTGACTTAATAATCATTTTAATTATTCAAAATCATCTAATTTGGTTTATTTTCCAAACACAATTAAAAATTCAAATCAAAGCACCAAATCAGAACCATTTTGAATTTATGTTGATGCCAAAACAAATCATTTCAATTTGTCTAAATACCTTAGGGGTTACCCTATTTAAATGGTTGATTTTATTAATGTTTATTAATATTAACAATTTCACCCAAAATTGGTTCAAATTTCAAAAAGCATTCAAATCTTTAAAATTTTGAAAATAAGAAGCACCAACTGGTTGTATTTGAACTAAGGAGCTTCTCCAAAAAAATTTCCATTTTTTTCCATTAATTAAACCTATCCTTTTCTTCCATTATTGGTTGCAGCAAAAAAAAAAAATAATAACAAAAAAAATAACAAAGGAGAGAGGAGGCAGCAGATAACCCCCAGCCCAGCAACCCAGCCCATTTTCCTTCTCCCTTCCCCTAAGCCCACCTAATTTTTTCCTCACCTGGCCCAGTACCCCTTCTTCCTCCCCAGACGTCATCTTCCTGTACGAACGCATCAGACACCACCCGATCTCCTCTCCCCACGCCGATGCGCTGCCGTACAGGGACTACTCCCTCCATATAGCTAGCCCTTCCCCCTCTGCTTACCCTAAGACCTAGAGCCCTCCCTCCTAGCGCCGCCTCCATTCTCTCTTCCTCCCTCTACCTCTGTTCTCTGAACCTGCAAAAGCACCACCGAGAGCAGAACCACCATCGCCTTTTCCCCTTAGCTCCGACCGCCGTGGTAGCCTCGAGGGGCATCTGAGGAGGGGAATGGAGCCGCCTCGTTACCCTGAAGCCCCTCATCCTCTCGCCGCGTGCTGGGACGCCCCGGAGCGGCCGCGCCATCGCCGGCAAGCTCCCTCCGTTTCGGCCTCGAGACTGATCGTCGACAGCAACCATCGAGGTGAGCTCGCCTCCTTCTTCCCTTCCCCTCTCTCCCTGTCCGCATCCGTCATGCACCTCGCCCCGCACACCCACACCACGCACCCCAGCCCTCCTCGCGAGCAGCAGCTGGTCGCTGACCACCATCGACCGATCTCCCTGTCAGGTTACAGAAGCGTGCGAACTGGAAAAGTTCAGTTAAGCCGCTGCGCCACCTTAACCTCCCTCGTTACCCCCTCCTATCACAAGCGATAGCACAGCCCACTGGCAGCAGCGCGCGCAGGGAGCCCTCAGGTCGTGGGTTCGACTCCCCATCTCCACCCCTTTTCGCTGTTCTTTTTTCCAATTAAATTTTGTGCAGTATCTGAAGCTTAAGCCCCCCGCAGCCCCCTTCCTGTCAACAAAACATCATCAGCCCATCTGGTTCCACCCCTTTGGCGCAGTGGGAGGTCCTAGGGTCGAATCCCACCTCCCACACATAAAACAAAATTTTATTTTTGCAAGGTTTTGGTACTGGAACTTCCATCAAATCACACATAGATCCCTGCTAATTAATTCTAGTCCCTGTAAAATAATTTCCAAGTCCCCAGATCCATAAAAATGGCAGATTTGCACCCAATTTTGGAAATTGCATAAATAAATCATCCTAACTCCAAATCCAACATTTTTGATATGTTTTCAATACCAAATTAAATGTTCTATCCAAATATAAAATTTGTTTACTGTTTTGAATATTTTAAATTGGTGCAAAATTTGAAAACTTGTCAAATTCACTTAAATTTGCAAAATTCATAACTTGTTCATAAAAATTCCAAATTTCACAAACCAAATATGTTTTCCAATCAACTTTTCATGTACTTTCCAAATATAAATTTTGTTTGCTGTTTTGAATAATTTAAATTGCTGAAAACAATTGTTTCTTGTTTAATGCATTTAAAATTGCCAAAATAATAACTTGCTCATTTTAAATCCAATTTCCACAAATGAACTATGTTTTCCATGACAAATTAAACCCTCTTTCCAAATATAAACTTTGTTTTCTGTTTTGAATAACTAAAAGTGGTTAAATAATTTAAATCTTATTTAATTCATTTAATATTGTTAAATTTATAACTTGATCAAAACAAATTCTTTTGGGGCATAAAAAATATGTTTTCAAACCACAAAAGTATAACATTTTCAAATATGAATCTCACTTAATGTTTTGCACAAATAAAAATTCATTTAAGTTCATGTTTGAATTAAATTCATTTAATTCTTGCTTAACCTTGTTTAATTCATAAGTAATTCATCTGAAATCCTTTCTCAACAAGTGAAACATGTATTCCACCTAAAATTGTGTGTTATTTCCAAATATGAACTTTGTTATCTGTTTTGAACAATTTAACTTGATGAAAACAACAAATGCTTGAGTGACACCTTTAAGTAACCAAAATTTCCTAAATTAATAAATGAATTTCTAAACTTGTTAAACCTTATTTCAATTTGATTCTATTGTTGTTATTTTGCTGTTTTCCTCATCCATGCATCATGCTAGTTCACTTACACAAGTTCATTAGTTGTAAAACAATTAATTCAACCATAATTCATGGGCTTTTCATATGCAATCCAATTGCATATGGGTCCATTTAATCCTGTTTCTATCTTGTCAACTAGTTTATTTTGATGCAACCATTAACTTGACATGCATCATCTTTGATTGTGCACAATGCCATGATAATGATTGTTTATCTTTCTGCCTTGTTTGTTTGCTTCTTCTCGGATACACGACGACGTTGAGACCGACGATACTTACGACACCCCTTCTAAGGAGTTAGCTCAGTACCAGGCTACTGGGTTTTGCAGGCAAGTTATCACTCACATGAACCATCGTGTTCCTTTCAACATTGATTACCGATACTTTCCGTTGTTCTTTTCTGCTAGCCTTAGTAGTAGTTGTTTCTGTTACGAACCCATCACATGAATCCCTTAACCTTGATATTGCCTCACCTCCACTCCTATCACCCCTTGGTTGAGCCAGTGTCTTACTAGCATGCTTAGGTTGCTTTGCTCGAGTCTGTTACCCGTTACTTTCTGTTACTAGTTCTATTATGTTCTGGGGGCTCGATGTTTAATCAATCAATCATGCTAATGTTACTATTAATAATAAATTTGATGATAAGGCACCGGCAGGAGGCCCAGGGTGGTTTTGAGGCCTGCTAGTGTCGACCCCCTAATTAGGAAAAGGGTCTTGTCTACTGATCCATGATGAGCGCACTACCCGCATGTGGGAAGCGAGTATGGGCGCCCCCCTCAACTTGACCCGATTCGCATCTCGTCCAAATCGCCGTACTAGTTCGGGCTTTCCATTTGCTGCATGCATGATCTTGCGAGCCCTTGGCGCCCGGGTGGAACTTTCGTAGTCGGCATTTAGGGCGGCGTGGTCTTCCAGTGCTATGAGGGTCCTCCTTTTCTTCGGGGGGCTCGATTAGCCGCGCACGCACAGCACGCGGTGCTTTGGGCTTGATGCGAAGAAGGGTTGGTTGTGTTGAGTACCCCGCTTGGTGGGGTGATTTCCCATCTGGCGGGTTATTCATGCGTGTACGGTTACTATGGTGCACCCCTGCAGGGTAAATCTTCTCGAGAAGCCGTGTTTTCCGCGGTTATGGATTACTTGGTGAAAGTACTGGCTAACAAGTACTCAGGACAACTTAAACATAATGATCAATCATGTTACACCCAATGCTGAATAACTTGACTAGTAATAGGTTATTCACACAATAACTTGACTCATCTTAATACCACGGTGTGAGTTATCCTCGGATTGCTTCTTCGGATAAGGGGCGAGATCAAGGATGGGTTTGTTTGCAGTTATCTTTCAGTTGGTTACTTTCCTCGATCTTATCTCCTTTCTGTTAGCCGGAAGTGGTAGAATCTCTGTAGTTGTTTAGTGCAGCCAGTTGCAGCACCTTTTATACCCCCCTTTCCTTCCGTTGAAACCAAAGCATCTGTGCTTGGTGTTGACGGGTTACACTTTGGTGAACTGTGAGTCTTGCTTGCCAGTACGTTTATGTACTGACCCCTTTGGGGCTGTGGTTTACGCAGACGACGTTTCCGAGGATCTACATGGTGGCTACTACGTGGAGTATGACGAAACTGCTGACGAGTAGATAGCGGACCCGGGCAGGATCCGAGACTTCGTGGATGGGCTCCGTCTGTTTGTTTCCGGCCTCTTAGGCCTATTTGGTTCTTGTCTGTATTCAGACATGTTGAATGCTTCCGCTGTATTGTAACGATGTATTGTTGGGGCATGTGCCCTCTGAATGGTTGTATTTGCTATCTCTGCTCTAATGAGAGCCATTTGCAACTTATTTCAATCTTTTGTGTCGTAGAGATCTGTTGTGATATCACTTGTTAAACGCCGTTGACGTACCATGTGTGTATGGTTTGAAGTACGTCGACGGAAGTGCCTTTGATCTCTAGTGGATAGTTTACATCGACGATGGAATAGCAGGGCTTGTGTTGTCGCGCATAAGCGCAGGCCTACCAGGAAGCTGGGACGTGGGAGCAGTTATGCCCCATAATCCAAGCATCTGCTATCCAGTTCGTACGGTGAGTATCCCCTAGAAATCAGGGTGCGACAAATGGTATCAGAGCCTGTCTGCCCGTAGGATCCCTTTTTACTGGTCGCAGTTGAGTCTAGAAACTATTTTGTAGCTATATAGGAAAAATGAAACGTGAGAGTAGGAATTCTGTTCTTTTTCTTCTTTTCCCCACCCTCCCTCCCTTTTCTGGTAAGGAAGTGCAACGTTGATTTCTCCCTTCTCATCTAAACTTTCAAGTTAGGATTTCACGTGTTTTGGGTTCTCCGTAGTACCTCAGGAATCTTGTTCTCGTTTCCCGGAGTTGCTTCAATATCATGTTCTTCTAAACATTTCCTTTCCGTCCGTTGAAATCTTGTTGTTCTTCCACTTCAATTCTTCTACCGGCGTCTAATCAAAGTATCCCCGTTCATTTGCTAAACTCTATTCCAGCCAAAAGTGTTGTTTGATACCGGAGCATCACATTCTTTTGTGTTAAAGATCTTTTCCACAACATACAACCTAATTCTGATTCCACTAAGCAATCAAATCACCGTTCACTCTCCGGGGCCTCAAATGTTGACTTCCAAGATAAGTAAGAACAATCCAATTCTAATGGGAGGCCACATATTCCTCGTTACTCTCATGTTGCTGATTCTAACATTGATGTCATTCTTGGTGTTGCATTGATGCCAATAACTCTGTTCCACCATTCTAGCCAGATAATCTATTCTGCAAATGAATCAAGTTCCATTCAACTATACACCCTCAATACAAAACCTCTCCCTTTACTTGAAAATGTTCCGGTGGTTTGCGAATTCCCTGACGTCTTTCCAGAGGAGTTGCCAGAAATGCCTATCATTTTGAACTTCCAGAAAAACTATCCAAGGTGCACGATGTGTTTCACGTGTCACAGCTCAAGAGGATCTTCCCAAGAAGTTTCCGGACCTTTTCTTTTCTCAGTAGGAATCTCGGGGCGCGATTCCTTCAAGGGGGGGCGTTTTGTAACATCCCAAGTCTGAAAAACAGCCTTTAGAATGTTTGCTCTATGTTATTTTATGTTTTGCATCATGGCATCATGTTGATTGCAATTGTTTTGCTTGTTTTCCTTTTGTTTTCCTCTGTTTTCATTTGTTTTCCAACTATTTTCCTTTGTTTTCCTTTGTTTTCTATTTGAATTTCAAACCATGTGTTCCAAACAGAACCCAATGTGAAAGTATAAAAATAATAATAACCCAAAGCATTTATGATCTTTTGTTTCCAATTAATCACTTGGGTCATTCTATTAAAGTGTTGACTTAATAATCATTTTAATTATTCAAAATCATCTAATTTGGTTTATTTTCCAAACACAATTAAAAATTCAAATCAAAGCACCAAATCAGAACCATTTTGAATTTATGTTGATGCCAAAACAAATCATTTCAATTTGTCTAAATACCTTAGGGGTTACCCTATTTAAATGGTTGATTTTATTAATGTTTATTAATATTAACAATTTCACCCAAAATTGGTTCAAATTTCAAAAAGCATTCAAATCTTTAAAATTTTGAAAATAAGAAGCACCAACTGGTTGTATTTGAACTAAGGAGCTTCTCCAAAAATTTTTCCATTTTTTTTCCATTAATTAAACCTATCCTTTTCTTCCATTATTGGTTGCAGCAAAAAAAAAAAATAACAAAAAAAATAACAAAGGAGAGAGGAGGCAGCAGATAACCCCCAGCCCAGCAACCCAGCCCATTTTCCTTCTCCCTTCCCCTAAGCCCACCTAATTTTTTCCTCACCTGGCCCAGTACCCCTTCTTCCTCCCCAGACGTCATCTTCCTGTACGAACGCATCAGACACCACCCGATCTCCTCTCCCCACGCCGATGCGCTGCCGTACAGGGACTACTCCCTCCATATAGCTAGCCCTTCCCCCTCTGCTTACCCTAGGACCTAGAGCCCTCCCTCCTAGCGCCGCCTCCATTCTCTCTTCCTCCCTCTACCTCTGTTCTCTGAACCTGCAAAAGCACCACCGAGAGCAGAACCACCATCGCCTTTTCCCCTTAGCTCCGACCGCCGTGGTAGCCTCGAGGGGCATCTGAGGAGGGGAATGGAGCCGCCTCGTTACCCTGAAGCCCCTCATCCTCTCGCCGCGTGCTGGGACGCCCCGGAGCGGCCGCGCCATCGCCGGCAAGCTCCCTCCGTTTCGGCCTCGAGACTGATCGTCGACAGCAACCATCGAGGTGAGCTCGCCTCCTTCTTCCCTTCCCCTCTCTCCCTGTCCGCATCCGTCATGCACCTCGCCCCGCACACCCACACCGCGCACCCCAGCCCTCCTCGCGAGCAGCAGCTGGTCGCTGACCACCATCGACCGATCTCCCTGTCAGGTTACAGAAGCGTGCGAACTGGAAAAGTTCAGTTAAGCCGCTGCGCCACCTTAACCTCCCTCGTTACCCCCTCCTATCACAAGCGATAGCACAGGCCACTGGCAGCAGCGCGCGCAGGGAGCCCTCAGGTCGTGGGTTCGACTCCCCATCTCCACCCCTTTTCGCTGTTCTTTTTTCCAATTAAATTCTGTGCAGTATCTGAAGCTTAAGCCCCCGCAGCCCCCTTCCTGTCAACAAAACATCATCAGCCCATCTGGTTCCACCCCTTTGGCGCAGTGGGAGGTCCCAGGGTCGAATCCCACCTCCCACACATAAAACAAAATTTTATTTTTGCAAGGTTTTGGTACTGGAACTTCCATCAAATCACACATAGATCCCTGCTAATTAATTCTAGTCCCTGTAAAATAATTTCCAAGTCCCTAGATCCATAAAAATGGCAGATTTGCACCCAATTTTGGAAATTGCATAAATAAATCATCCTAACTCCAAATCCAACATTTTTGATATGTTTTCAATACCAAATTAAATGTTCTATCCAAATACAAAATTTGTTTACTGTTTTGAATATTTTAAATTGGTGCAAAATTTGAAAACTTGTCAAATTCACTTAAATTTGCAAAATTCATAACTTGTTCATAAAAATTCCAAATTTCACAAACCAAATATGTTTTCCAATCAACTTTTCATGTACTTTCCAAATATAAATTTTGTTTGCTGTTTTGAATAATTTAAATTGCTGAAAACAATTGTTTCTTGTTTAATGCATTTAAAATTGCCAAAATAATAACTTGCTCATTTTAAATCCAATTTCCACAAATGAACTATGTTTTCCATGCCAAATTAAACCCTCTTTCCAAATATAAACTTTGTTTTCTGTTTTGAATAACTAAAAGTGGTTAAATAATTTAAATCTTATTTAATTCATTTAATATTGTTAAATTTATAACTTGATCAAAACAAATTCTTTTGGGGCATAAAGAATATGTTTTCAAACCACAAAAGTATAACATTTTCAAATATGAATCTCACTTAATGTTTTGCACAAATAAAAATTCATTTAAGTTCATGTTTGAATTAAATTCATTTAATTCTTGCTTAACCTTGTTTAATTCATAAGTAATTCATCTGAAATCCTTTCTCAACAAGTGAAACATGTATTCCACCTAAAATTGTGTGTTATTTCCAAATATGAACTTTGTTATCTGTTTTGAACAATTTAACTTGATGAAAACAACAAATGCTTGAGTGACACCTTTAAGTAACCAAAATTTCCTAAATTAATAAATGAATTTCTAAACTTGTTAAACCTTATTTCAATTTGATTCTATTGTTGTTATTTTGCTGTTTTCCTCATCCATGCATCATGCTAGTTCACTTACACAAGTTCATTAGTTGTAAAACAATTAATTCAACCATAATTCATGGGCTTTTCATATGCAATCCAATTGCATATGGGTCCATTTAATCCTGTTTCTATCTTGTCAACTAGTTTATTTTGATGCAACCATTAACTTGACATGCATCATCTTTGATTGTGCACAATGCCATGATAATGATTGTTTATCTTTCTGCCTTGTTTGTTTGCTTCTTCTCGGATACACGACGACGTTGAGACCGACGATACTTACGACACCCCTTCTAAGGAGTTAGCTCAGTACCAGGCTACTGGGTTTTGCAGGAAAGTTATCACTCACATGAACCATCGTGTTCCTTTCAACATTGATTACCGATACTTTCCGTTGTTCTTTTCTGCTAGCCTTAGTAGTAGTTGTTTCTGTTACTAACCCATCACATGAATCCCTTAACCTTGATATTGCCTCACCTCCACTCCTATCACCCCTTGGTTGAGCCAGTGTCTTACTAGCATGCTTAGGTTGCTTTGCTCGAGTCTGTTACCCGTTACTTTCTGTTACTAGTTCTATTATGTTCTGGGGGCTCGATGTTTAATCAATCAATCATGCTAATGTTACTATTAATAATAAATTTGATGATAAGGCACCGGCAGGAGGCCCAGGGTGGTTTTGAGGCCTGCTAGTGTCGACCCCCTAATTAGGAAAAGGGTCTTGTCTACTGATCCATGATGAGCGCACTACCCGCATGTGGGAAGCGAGTATGGGCGCCCCCCTCAACTTGACCCGATTCGCATCTCGTCCAAATCGCCGTACTAGTTCGGGCTTTCCATTTGCTGCATGCATGATCTTGCGAGCCCTTGGCGCCCGGGTGGAACTTTCGTAGTCGGCATTTAGGGCGGCGTGGTCTTCCAGTGCTATGAGGGTCCTCCTTTTCTTCGGGGGGCTCGATTAGCCGCGCACGCACAGCACGCGGTGCTTTGGGCTTGATGCGAAGAAGGGTTGGTTGTGTTGAGTACCCCGCTTGGTGGGGTGATTTCCCATCTGGCGGGTTATTCATGCGTGTACGGTTACTATGGTGCACCCCTGCAGGGTAAATCTTCTCGAGAAGCCGTGTTTTCCGCGGTTATGGATTACTTGGTGAAAGTACTGGCTAACAAGTACTCAGGACAACTTAAACATAATGATCAATCATGTTACACCCAATGCTGAATAACTTGACTAGTAATAGGTTATTCACACAATAACTTGACTCATCTTAATACCACGGTGTGAGTTATCCTCGGATTGCTTCTTCGGATAAGGGGCGAGATCAAGGATGGGTTTGTTTGCAGTTATCTTTCAGTTGGTTACTTTCCTCGATCTTATCTCCTTTCTGTTAGCCGGAAGTGGTAGAATCTCTGTAGTTGTTTAGTGCAGCCAGTTGCAGCACCTTTTATACCCCCCTTTCCTTCCGTTGAAACCAAAGCATCTGTGCTTGGTGTTGACGGGTTACACTTTGGTGAACTGTGAGTCTTGCTTGCCAGTACGTTTATGTACTGACCCCTTTGGGGCTGTGGTTTACGCAGACGACGTTTCCGAGGATCTACATGGTGGCTACTACGTGGAGTATGACGAGACTGCTGACGAGTAGATAGCGGACCCGGGCAGGATCCGAGACTTCGTGGATGGGCTCCGTCTGTTTGTTTCCGGCCTCTTAGGCCTATTTGGTTCTTGTCTGTATTCAGACATGTTGAATGCTTCCGCTGTATTGTAACGATGTATTGTTGGGGCATGTGCCCTCTGAATGGTTGTATTTGCTATCTCTGCTCTAATGAGAGCCATTTGCAACTTATTTCAATCTTTTGTGTCGTAGAGATCTGTTGTGATATCACTTGTTAAACGCCGTTGACGTACCATGTGTGTATGGTTTGAAGTACGTCGACGGAAGTGCCTTTGATCTCTAGTGGATAGTTTACATCGACGATGGAATAGCAGGGCTTGTGTTGTCGCGCATAAGCGCAGGCCTACCAGGAAGCTGGGACGTGGGAGCAGTTATGCCCCATAATCCAAGCATCTGCTATCCAGTTCGTACGGTGAGTATCCCCTAGAAATCAGGGTGCGACATTGTTGTTGCCTCTGTTGTTGTTGCGGTTGTAATTGTTGTTGTTGTTGCGATAGCCCTCATTGTTGAAGTGACGGTTGGCTCCTAAAGCCACTTGGTTCACATTTTCCCTTCTCGGAAACACTGGCAGCCGAGCTGCGGGTGCGCGAGCAGGCTGCACATTAGCATTGGCCGCTGGCAGAGGAGGAGGAGGAGGCAAGCCTTCATTCTTGATCTCATACCACCACTCGCACTGCCGAGTAGTGTGGTTAGCAGGCCTCGACGGATGATGCGTATGGAAACTGCATGGACCATCCCTCATGTCGTTGAAGACGAACTTCCTTGGCTGCTCCGAGTTGCCGCTACCCGACTGAGGAGCACGGAATGGTTTCTTGTTGCCTTGGCCCTGGTTCTGGTTCTGCCCGTAGGCTCCAGCAGGTTTCTGCCTTTGGCTACCACTAGCTCCAACAGCCACTGCATTCACCTCTCCAGGGTCGTACCAAGTATCTATTCGGTCACCCCTGCGCTTGTTGCGGAACTCGTTGCGCTTGCTGTTGCTGAAGTTTCTTCTCGGCTCAGATGAATCCATCAGAGGCTGAGTAGGGTCACCGAGTGCGTACTGATCCGCAATCTTGATGGTCTCTCCCAGAGTGTTTGGCATCTCCCTCTGCAACCTCTGCCATAGCATACTGCCATGTCTGCAACCCTGCGCGAACCAAGTAATGGCCTGGGCTTCATTCACACCTTCACAGGTGTTCCTCAATGTGCTCCACCGAGTAAGGTACTCGCGGTCCGTCTCGTCTTCTCGCTGCCTGCAAACGGACAACTGCTGTGGCCTATTCGGCCTCTTGTAAGTGCTTGTGAAGTTGCTGATGAAGGCGTCCGAGAAATCCAGCCAGCAATTGATGCTGTTCTTGGGCAAGTTGTTGAGCCAAGTGCGAGCTGGACCCTCTAGCATCTGCGGGACGTAGCGCACCGCCCATCTCCGGTTGCCGTTCGCGATATGAACCGCGGTGACATAGTCATTGAGCCAATCTTCCGGCTTGGTGCTGCCGTTGTAGCTCTTGGTGCCCCTTGCGAGCTGGAAGTTCTTCACGGACGGCTCGTTCATGATGCGCGGGCCAAAACACTCGGGGCCAGGAGGACCCGTGTTCTCCAGCCGCGCCGACAAGCTGATCCGGTCCAGCTGGTGCCTTGCATCTCCAGGCGCCAACACGCGCTCGCCAACACGATCCAGAATATCATAGCCAGCCATCTCCATGGCTGAGTAGCCGTCATCATATCTGTCCACCTGCACAACTGCAGGATGCTCCACCGGGTTGGCGATTGGCGCCACTGCACGCGGCTGCTGCCTCTGCCGGGTAGGCTGAGCGGCGGGATGCTGAGAAGGACCTGGGCGCTCTCCAGCTCGGACCTGGCTTTGAGCTTTATGGGCTTGAGAGCCTGCTCCCGCAGCGTTGTGTTTCTGACCGGGCTGCTGCGGCACAGCGAGCTGTTTCGCGGCAGCAGCCGGGTCGTACACCTGCATTTGCCTGTCCTTGCCAGAACGCCCACTGCGGCTCTTCTCGCGGCTGGGATGCGGAGATGAGGCCTGATCATTAGATCTGGCCACATGCGAGTGCACCACCTGAGAAGCTCCAGCACCCGGGTTGGCTTTCCGGAACTCCTCGTTCTGTCTAGCCGCCTCTAGCACCAACTCGTTCAGCCTCTCCTGCTGCCTAACGCGCGCGTCGCCTACTAGATGTGGCAACTCGGCAGCTACAGCCTCAGCAGCTCTAAGTGTCTTGGCGGGTGTGCTATATCTGGGTCGGGTGGAGGTGTTTGCGGTGGCGGACTGACTGGGAGCTTCTACAACAGTTGCCATCTCGGCACCTAGGTTACGACGCGTAGCGCCTACTTTGCTAGCTCTCCTAACCACTGGTGTGAAACCATGAGCCTTGTTGTACTCTAGCTGATCTAAGCTAAGGTCTAGCCTGATCTTGTCCAACTCTGCCTGCTCCGCGAGCAGCTCTTGGCGCTGCCGGTCGAGCTGCGCCTTCATGGTCAGGAGCTCGAGGTCGGTGGGAGGCGGCATGCCATTCCGCCCAGCATACGCAGGGATTGTCGGAGTAGTGGAGAGCGGGAGGTTGCACTCCTTCTCGTAAGGCTTGTGCGTCTTCCCGCCAGCACTAGAGCCAGCGAGATCCTTGACGACGACTGCAGCGGCAGCAGCCGCGCCCTTCCCGGCGTCTGCAGCCAGGCCAGCTACCATCACCTCCGCGACGTCCGCGGAGCAGCCCAGCGGCCTCCCGCGCGCGGCGATAACGGCAGGCGGATCCTCTGCGTCATGCACCAGCTCGGGGTACTCGCAGTCGACGACGGTGGCGACGTAGACGAGGTGCGCGCCGAAGGAGATCACCGAGCCGCCCTCCGGCATGGCCTTGCCGCCGAAATCGCCGGCGTTGTCGGTGACGAAGTCGAAGGAGCCGAATCTGTGGACAAGGCCACAGACCACGCGCTCTCCGGTAGCAGAAATCGATCCCGTCCGAACGGAAACTCCAGCCAGCGCCGTTGGTTGCCCCACGGTGGGCGCCAACTGTCGTGGTGGTGTCACGGCAGATGCCATAGGATGGCTAAAGATGTGGGGACGAAGGACGCTGGAGGCGCTCGGGGAGGGATCACGCGACGAGTAGACGCGTGAGGTAAAGATCAAACACTACAAACAACACGATCTACCCAGGTTCAGGGCCCTCGTGAGGAGGTAAAACCCCTACTCATGCCTTTCTCTATGTATTCTGGTGTCTCACCGAGTAGCCACAGTACAATGGTTCTTGCTACCGAGTAGCCACTCTTCTCTCTCCGGGTAGAATTAGGTCAAGAATCTCTACGTGTGTCGCGTCCTCCCTCGCGCAGGAGGCGGCGGGGCACCTTATATACCCGGTGCCCAGCCGGATACAGCCAAATACAAACAAGTGTCGACATTGTGTGCACACCGTCCTTCTTCCGAGTTCCCGCTGACAGCTTTGGCTTCTAAGCTTGTCCTGATGCAGAAAGTCGTTGGGCAAAACCAAGTAACCAGTCTGTTATCACTGTGCAAACACAGAGTAGGTCCCCCCTATCCTGCGACGCCCTACTGACACACTGTCGCTGTCAGGCACGCCGTCCCCAGATGAACAGTGCTGTGAACAGTGCCATGTACGGACCCGGGATACGCGGGATCCGTTGTCAGAACGGCTCCTTTGACTTCTGGCCCGAGTAGGTTCCCGCCAAACTTACTCGGACCAACTCTTCTACTCGAACAGATATAACTTGCTTGATATCTCCTTCTGGTCATCTTTTTGTAAGACCGAGTAGCAGTCGACCGGGTAGCAAGTACCGGGTAGGCGGCTACTCGACCAAACTTCTCCTCTGATTGTTGCCTTTACCACCTGCCTTTACCCTACTCGGGGGTAACCCCCCGACACTTACACTAGCTGAATCACCTACTAATTACATGTGAATAGAACACTGAAGCTTTGGACACTGCTAGAATTCTCTGTGATTTGTTATTAATTAAGTGCAGTATTTTACTTTGATCAATATATATGGAGGTTTTTTTGGCATGATATATGAATTTCCTGGGAGTTTTTGTGCCATGTGATGACAGCAATGCAAGGAACTGTTTTTGTGGCCATGCATGTGTGCATTCAATTTATGTTGCAGGTACATTGAGTGCCAATGTTTTGTCGGAACGTTGATTCATTTCCGTTCCGGCGAATTTCTGGCACTCCGGCATGACCATTTATAGCCGAGGTCACGCCGAATTTTTCCGGTGACTAACAGTATACGTTTTGTCTACTGCTAGCTAGGGCATGTCTTCTTCTACTACGGATCCGGCTTTATTGGACCACTACATCCTTATGGCCCGAGAGTCGCAAGAGGAAGATCGGACACAAACTGACCATGATGTCGAGCCCCACAATGATGAAGGGCTCGCCGGTGGAGAGGAGGAAACCACTGATAGTGGCGCCGGGGGTCCCTCAAGGAGCAGCACGACGGGAAACAAGCGTCGGAAGCGAGCTCCGAACAAGGTCCGGACCGTTCGAGAGAAATTCACGGAGGTGGACCCTTCCAGTGGCACGCCTGTGATGCCATTGGACCTTGTGAAGGGGTACTTCCTCCAACTTGGCGCGATACTTCGAAACGTCGTCAATGTCAACGAGCCGACTCTCAAGAAGAAGCCAACTCTGCGCGCCCAACTCATCTCGAGGCTGCACGCGCGGTACGAGTTCCCTCCCCCCTACAACAACGAGAATCTGAAGGGCAACCTCGTGAACAAACTCGCCCTCACTAGATTCACCAAAGCCCTGAGCAATTACAAGACTATGGTGAGGGCGATGATTAGGGAATCGAAACCATTCGAAGAGATCCATCGCCACTTCCCGCGGATTACGCCCGATGACTTCAAGACTTTCCTAAATAACGAGTCGCTTGATTTCACTAAGAATCAAACGGAATGGGGGAAGGATCTAGCGTCGAAGAACATCGGTCACCACAATCTCGGCTGTCGTGGCTACGACGGGAAGGAGCCAGTTTGGGCGAAAGAGGACCAGGCCTACATTGAAAAAGGGATTGAGAACCCTTACGCCAAGTATGCCCATGACCCGCAATTCCAGAAATTCATGAGGTCGAGGTACAGAAAAGTAACTCCGACCGGGGAACTTGTCTCGGACCCGAAGATGGTGGAGGGTGTTATTTTGGTCACGGACGATAGCGTGAAGAATGTTGAGAAGCTAGTGGTAAGAAATTTACCATTTCATTCAACTCATCATCATCAAGTCCATGATTTCATTCTAGTACGAAACCAATTCTAAACCGTTTATATGTTGCTTCTGCAGCTAGAAGAACAACAACTTGAATCTTCCTCGTTGCAGACGTCGACGGCCAAAGTCGCGTCGGATAAGCCTTTCATCAGGGGGTACAACAAGGCAAAGATCCAGGACCCTCTGAAAAGGCCGCACTTAGGCCGTATCACCGGCGGCGGACTTAATAAGAAGCACGCCAACTATGGCTTGGCTGAGCCCAGCACTAAGGAGTCGCGGGCGGCGAAGAAGAGCGAGGAGACGGAGGAGCTGAAGAAGAAGGTCCATGACTTGGAAACAAACATGGAGAAGAAGATTGAGAAAACGGTGGGGGAAAAGATGAATGCGCTCATCCCCGCCGTATTTGAAAAAATATGTGGCTACATCGCCGGGGGCTCACAGGGGCCGTTACCGACGTTCAACATACCGTCGATGTTGGTCGTGCCCGCCGCGGCCGCCGCCGGTGGTCCGTCGACGTCGGCCGTGCCTGTCGCCCCCGCCGTGCCCGACGCGTCTTCCCCCGATGGACCGTCGGCCGTGCCCGACGCGCCTGCCCCCGATGGACCGTCGGCCGTGTCCGGCGCGGCCACCACCCCGTTGCTCGACGAGCCCACCATCACCTGTGGTCCGTCGACGTTAGCCGAGCTCAATGCCCTGGCGGTAAATTATTGACCGTCTCAAGCTGTAGCCAGTTCAATATAACCCTACTCTCTGACCTATCCATGCATGTTATCGCAGGCTGACGCGACGGGACGCACCTTCCTGCTAAAAGTGGGCAGTGAGTTGAAGGATGTTGCAAAGGGGAGCATCTTGCAGCCACTATCCCGCAAGTACCACTGCAGAGATATACCGGCCAACGAGCTTCGGGTTCGCGTCGATCTGGTGCTACCGGGATTCGAGAACTTGTATCCTCCTAATCAACCCGCCGATGCCGACAGCGAGCTGAATCTCGGCCAACTGGACAATCAAATCTTGCTATGGCCGAAAGCCCTTATTCGGCTGAACACGACGTCAGGGTCGGCGCCAAGCCAAGCCATGACCGTCACCACTACACCGGTTGCGCCCGCGGCAAGCCAACAAGACAAGGTCCAACATGGCAATGTCCTCTCTCCACCTCCGGTGGATCCTCCTCCTCCCGAGCATGAGACGTCCAATGACGATCAACATCACGAGCATGAGACCCATGACAACTACATGGATATTGAACTTGCTCCCATTGACGATTTCATAAATCAGTTGGATGGCGAGAAGCCGGTTACCCGCCAGAACTCTTGATATCCAGAAGAAGGTAGATGGCGGAGAGGGCGGTTCTTCTGAGTTACCCACCAGAAAACCGGATATCCAGAAGAAGCTAACCTATTCCCAAGAAACTCCCGAGGAGCAGACGGCCTTTACGGCTCCACAGCCTACGCTGGTTACCCCGAATACACTCCGTGCTACGGCCGCGGAGGCGGTAAAACAAAGCGGCACTCCCATCTGCTTGAGGCCGAAGAAGAATCGGAAGAGGACGATATCCAAGAAGAAGAAAGGTGGTGCCTCCTCTAGTAGCCAGCCAGCGGCCGCCCGAGTCCTGGACCGTTTGCCGCCCGCCGTCCCGTGGAGGAAGGTGCATGAGATAGGTCAGCCGATGCTGCCGCCAGAGGTTGTCGCTGTCATGGGTGGTGACATGAGGACCATCCACGACGGGATTTTGTTCAAAGAGAATGAACTTCTACGTGAGAAACATCCCTCCTACCCGCTATACGTGGTTAAGGTGCCCCGATCCGTGGGCTTTGTGGATTCAAATCCCGCAGAGGTGTTCTTCATCAGATACGAAGACATATTCAGGGTCTTCCACTTGGGTAAGCTCGACCGAAGCATTGTCCGCCTGGTATCGCTCAGCATGGCGCACGATATGGTCATGGAGAATACCCCGCACATCGCGATTATGGACCCGTACTACATGAATGAGGACTACTTGCGGTCACATGCGGACCGAGTTCTTATCACGACTTACATAACGGGGTTTTTGATAGATAACAAGGATAAGAACGCCATTCTCATGCCATACTTTCCCAAGTAAGTAGTCCTGTCCGCTTCACGTCGTTACATTCTTTCTAGAATCTCCTTAGTATTCCGATTGATGATATTGATGGCTTGTTCGAAATGTTCTGCGCAGAAACGGAGGATGCGTACTCATCGTCATGGAACCGCATTGGTCACAATGCACTTATCTCGATGCGGGTAGGGCGGTGCAGAAGGACTACACCGACATAAGAGCTGTTCTTAATAGTGCCCTCAACGGCTTCGCCGCCGATTTAGGCAAGCCCCTAAAAAAGGAGAAAATAGTCCGAGGCGCCTACGTGTGCACCCACGTAACAAACTTCCCCTGCCTCAAGCAATCGGAGCAAGAATCTGAGTTGGAAGCTTGGTATGTCATCTTTCAGATGAGGGAGTACTTAAAGGATGCCCAACAGGCCCATCTACCAAGTGATCTCCGAGACCTGACCACAAAGATGGCCAACACCCCCGATGAATATGTGCGGGCTGAGTTCCATCGCATCCAGCGGAGGATCTGCACGATACTCTCGTCGGATGTCATCACTCGGGGTGGCTTGTTCTTCCACGGCCACGCACCACCGAGCAACCGTGACATAGAAGCACACCTACGAGAGCAACGTGACACCCGGACATTCAACACGCTAGAAGGCGTTCGTCCGTTTCCGCCGAGACTATAGGATTGACAAAATGTTAGTATACACTTGCATCATATAACTTTTAGACCTTTATTTGTCGTGTTTTATTCGTAAAACTTGATGCTTCTATTTTTTGATAGTTATTTGCGGTCTATTATCACTTTCGATGCTAAACTCGTATTTTTGTCCTATGCACAGATGACATGGTATGTTGTGTATGTCGGTAGGGTTCCCGGAGTCTACGACGACTGGGACCAATGCCGGAGACAGGTGCACGGTTTCAGCGGCAACAGCTACAAGGGGTACAAGACCATGGTGGAGGCGGAAGCTCGATACGCCACTTACCTAGCGAGAGAGCAGACGGAGAAGACGAGGGCCCGGATGACCACCTTCGCCATCGCCGTGCTTATACTCCTTGTACTCCTAGTGTTGATGCTACTTGTTGTTTTGCTTGTCTAGATAACTAAACTATCGATTTGTTTGGACTATGTACTCCTAGTGTTTGAATGATGCTTGTAACTAAACTATTCGCTTCGAGACTATTTGGTGATGATCGAGACTATTTGGTGATGATCGAGAATATTTCTGTTATTTTACTGTCATTTTCATATTTATTACTGTCAATTTGCTGTCATTCTGTTATTTTCGTTTCTTTTATTTTTGACACAGCAAAACCATACCCCAGGCGAATAAGAAATCGTACCCCAGGCGAATATGTACCCCAGGCGCACATTGCCTGTTCGCCTCAGGTAAAAGGCTTACCCCAGGCGCACAGGGCCTGTTTGCCTGGGGTATGTCAAGCTACCTCAGGCGCATTTTGCTGTTCGCCTGCGCTAAGTCATTACCGCTGGCGATGTGGTCCCAGGCGAACACTTATTCGCCTGCGGTAGCCTAATTTGGTTCGCCTGCGGTAGTCTTTTCCCTAGTAGTGTATACTCGGAAAACTCATGTGTCGGCTATGGAGTTGCGGATGATTCTCTTGACTTGGCCGTTTGCTGTTTGGGGTATGGATGTGGTAGGTACTTTCTACATGTCTCCATGCAAAAATACCCATCTGCTAGTGGCTATTGATAAGTTCACAAAATGGGTTGAGGTCATGCCTGTTACAAATTGTGAGGCGGCCACTGCTGTGAAGTTTCTGAAGAAGATCATACATCGGTTTGGATACCCCCACAGCATAGTCACAGACAATGGAACCAACATGTCCTTAGGAGAGATGGAGAAATTTTGTGGAAACAATGGTATCCGGCTTGATGTAGCCTCTGTGGCCCACCCGCAAGCCAATGGGCAGGTGGAAAGAGCAAACCAGGAGTTTTGAGGATTGAAACCACGACTACGAGTCCCATGTCTTCGAGCTGCTGGAGCATGGGTGGAGGAGTTACCTTCTGTGGTTTGTGGAATTAACACTACACCTAACATATCTACTCAGATGACCCCGTTTTTTATGGTTTATGGTGCAGAGGCAGTCCTTCCGAGTGATATTATCCATGATTCTCCCCGTGTGGCGGCTTACGTTGAGCTGGAGAACGAGAAGACCCGGCAAGACGATGTGGACATGTTAGAAGAGCACAGGGAGCAAGCTTTGGAGCGATCAGCTATATATCAGCATGACTTGAGGCGGTACCACAGTCGCCGGGTCAAAACCCGGGTCTTCCAGGAAGGAGACCTGGTGTTGCGCTTAGTACAATCCAAGGAAGGAAAGCACAAGCTATCCCCCCATGGGAGGGCCCGTTCATCATAAGCCGGAATTTGCACAATGAATCTGTCGTGGGATAATCACGGCAGATGTTACGAGGGGTAACTGATCTTGGGGCAAGTCGACACAGGCGTTCGGGAGAGGGTTTAGCTCAAGGGAAGACATGGTATAACTTGATCTGATAGCCGGCAATCGAAGTCGCCGGATCTCTATTCTTGATACAATAACTCGATTAGGGTTTACACTGGATACTAGATACCACACGATATTGCTAGGGTTCTTAGATCTCTCTCTAAACTACCTCCGGGGGTCAGTTTATAAAGCACCCGTACCCCCTGGCTTGTCCTACAAGGCGCACCCTGAATCCTACCCGGACCCGGCGCACCAACCCTAACTTGCCTTTACAATAACCCACAATCCGGGTTATTGGGCCTACAAGCTTGGGCCTTCACAAGTTTCCCTATCCTTAGCCGGATCCTGCACATCATTCCTTGAGCCGGGTTATTCCTTGGAGCTTGGCCTACCGGGTTAGCATCCCCCTGTCAGTAGTCCCCAGAATAGCCTGGGCTTCACAGATCTCCTTGAAGCGCTTGCTATTCCCTGCAAAGATATCGATCATACGGGTATATGAAGATCGGGTTAAGATGCTTTAATATTCAGCTAGGCCTTGCTCCTGGGCAGCCATACAATAACCTCAGCTTTCCCTCCAAACACCTTGGTTCAAACTTCTGGGTCCAAACCATAATAATAACTCCAAGATCCTATGCTTGATAACCAATCCCGTCATCACGGGACGAATCCCCTTCTTCCTTTTATCCGGATGCCTTGCTCAAATACCTGGCGCACATCTCGCAGAAACTTTAAATAAATAGCCGTTTACCCCCTCCATTCTCGGCTCCCACTCACCAAACCGTGCTTATCCATTCGCACTATAAAAAAGCTCCTTAGGGGTGACTCGAACCCTAACGGCTCATTTCCCCCATTCCATTCTTCTCTTCCCCTGAGCTCTCCTTCTCCCTGAGCATCACCACGGAAACTCCGCGCACGCCACCGGAGCCCGTCGCCCGGAGGTTACGCTCCGCCACCGTTCGCCCCGTGCCGCCGCCAAGATCCGCCGGCGCATCCTCATCCGGCCCACCAAGATCCGCGAAGGGGCATCAGGCCTGCGCCATCTGCCTCCGCAAGGCTTCACTCAGATTGCCTCCGGTAAACCTTTTGCGCCCACTAATTTGCCCTTGCAGCCTTTAATTTCTTCCTCAGATTAGATCTAGATCAGTCCGCCTCAAATTTCTTGACTAGGCCGAATTTGGCTACCCGTAGTCTCTTTAGCTCGCGTATAGGATAAGGCGCATGCTCCAATCCACTCTCCTACTGCCTACAATCATTACCCTTGCCACAAATTTGAAAATAGAACTTCCAATCTAGACTCGAACTACTCGAGATTTCCGCCTTGGCATCAGTCACCCGGTGGGACCACTTCTTTTTAGTTCCTTCTATTCACGTTTGGCGCTTAAGCCATTGTCCACTATATTCAAAAAGCTTCTTCACCGTTTGGATCCCATAATTTTCACCATAACACTTGACACCCGGGACTTTCGAACTTAGCTCTGCAGTCTAACACCCGGAACTCATACCATACCTCAATATCATCCGGCTTATACTTGGGCGTTTCGCAACTTCCATGTCTTAACCTTCTTCTTATTTTGTGCTTTGCAGGCCGACCACATGGCTCCCAAGAAACAGGGGAAAACCCCTACCAAGACTAAAGCTGCCAACACCATTTCCGCCAATTGGGGGCGGTCTATGGTCACACAGGCCAAGTTGGAGGAGTTGGTGGAGCTGGGAGTTCTTCCTCCTCAGGAAAATATCCAATGGAGGGTGCCGGGTAAGGAGACCCGGCCCACCCCTACAAAAGATGAGGTAATCTGCTTCGTGGAACACGTGACCCGAGGTTTTCGACCACCGGGTCATCCCTTTTTTCGTGATATTCTTAGTCACTATGGCCTTCGCGTCTTCGACATCGGGCCCAACTCCGTGCTAAATATTACCCATTTTATCGTCCTTTCTGAATCCTACTTGTGCACTCCGCCAAGTCTAGCTCTTTTTATCGAGCTTTATCAATGCAAACCATGCCGCGAAAGCGGTGATGGGGCGCTTCTTGCTTGCGGCGGGGTTTCGATCCAACGCCGCAAGAACTCTCTGATGCCATCCCTCACCCTTAATTCTCATGTCAAGCACTGGCAGCTCTCTTATTTCTACTGCCAGGACACTTCCCCACCCGGCCAAAAGAAACTGCCGGGTTATTCTGATGGTCTTCTAGACATTTCTGATAAGTTTAGTGCCTTCGCCCCTGACCCGGACAGGGAGGCAATTCAACCCCTTCTTGCCAAGATCACCACTCTTACAGCCCAGGGCCTCATCGGCCTCAACCTAGTGAAGACCTGGGTCGATTTTAGGATCCAGCCCAACTCCATCCGCACGAAGCTGATGTGCGAGTATTCAGGAGAACCTTCTGATCCGCTCCGATATTCCGACAACATTTTCGCACCTGGCGACACTCATAAAACCATCAAGGGTTTTCTAACGGAAAAACTCGAAGTGATCCGGAACATATCCGGGTTAGAGCCCTTCACGCTTGAAAACCCGGCCCCTGAGGTAAAAACCCGATTTTGGCGCCTTTACTTTCATTCTTTCCACTTGATACAGTTGGTAACCCGTGTATTTACACCTTTCAGGCTAATGACGACTTTTGGAAAATCAACGCCTCCCCTAACTCCGAAAGTCCAGAGGAGCAAGAGGCCGTTCACTCGGATGAGGGTACTCTTCAAATTCTATTTGGTTCCTTTGAACTCGTCATAACCCCTTCATTTTCAACCATAACTTTGACGATATTTCAGAACAAGAGGATGATGAGGAGGAAGACTCGGATGGCAAGGTAGAATCTGCCAGCGACGAGGACGAACCGGAACCGGCGACCAAAGCCGGATCCAAAAGAAAAGCTCAAGAGGCCCCTTCCAAGGTTTCATATCCCCTCCTCGCATTCAATTCGCGTCACCTTAATGATATACCTGAGTTATTTTGACATTACTCCACTGGCCATTCTTGAAGGAGTCGCCCATGATCAAGCGTAGGTCAACTCGAAATAACCCGGGTGACAACGTCATCAACCCGGGTATTTCTTCGACCCCCATTCGGCGGGCTGGTAATTATTCTATCTTTTCTTGGCCGGCACATTCCCCTTGAACTATTCTTATATGACATCTAACCTGGCAATTTTCAGCCTCTCCCGAGTCTGATGACGGATTTCCTTGTGACTTCGCGGTGAATACCGGGTAAGATCCCCTTCCGGACGCTCTTCCACACTTCACCACCCTTTCCTGACCGCGTATTTTAACTGTTTCTTGATAACATTTACAGGGCCATGGTCGTCGTTAGCGACCAAGAGGGCATGGAAGACGAAGGCCCGGGTCAAGGGAGCCCGGCCGATAAGACTACTGTCATGTCTGGCGATGAAAAGCAAACCTCGCCGATTAAACCGGACGCCCAAGAAACCGAGTATCCAATTGCTTCCCATGCGAGCAAGAAGAAGAAAGCCACAACCTTGGGTGCCGAAGGAGTGTCGGATTCCAATGCACAAATGACCCGGGTTCCGCCTCCTTCTAAGAAGAAAACCTCTTCTCGGAATTCCCAAGGCCCAGGGTCTTCTGATACAGGTAAAGATACTTTTGATCAATTGATGAACACGCTCCTCACCATGAAGGCTTCAGAGGGCGATATTTTAGAGCGCATGGCTGCAGAGCACCAGGTAAAAGCGCTTGTCATCTCATATTGCATATCTAGTCCCCAAGTTCCGAGTATGACTTGCAAAAGTTATGCTTGGTACTTCACGCCAAATTTATCTTATCCTAACATCCCACTAATGTTTGCCCTCCTTTCTACTTTCAGGCACAGATAACTCGGTCTGATGAAACTTTACTGAAGACCGAACAACGTCTTCTTGCCGAGATAAAACGGCAGGAAATCCTTGAGGATGACATGGAAGCTTTGAAGAAGGATGTTTCCAAATATAAGAAGAAATGCCACACCGCTCGGACCGACTTGAAGAATTTATCGGATCAAATCACCGACACTTACCATATTTTACTGAGTAAGTTTTTGTCTGCCGACTAACTTCATGCTTCTTGTTATGCACCATTCTAGGTTTTATGATGCCTTCTTGCTTCTGTTTCAACTGCAGGTGCCAACCTTGCACCTCCAGAGGAAGATACTATTGCCAAGGCTAAGACCCTGAAGACTGTGCTCCGGACTTTCTTTGCCGGCACGAAATTTATATTGGACGCCATACATTGGCCCACAGAAGCCTATCCAGGTGAAGAGAATCTTGTCCAAGCCTGCTCCACTGTGCCTGGCTGGATTGAACTTTGGAAACGTTCGTCCTGCCGAATTGGAATAACCCGGGCATTGACCTTGGCCAAAGCCTACTTTCCGAAGCTTGACCCGGCGAAGATAATATCCGGGTTTCCCGAGTTTAAGGCGGATGGTGCCAAATTTACGCCTAAGGACTTCAAGGCCATTCAGTCAGCGGTGCGCCCCTCGGCTACCTCTTTAGCCGATAGCTTGGACCTGAATACGCTAATGGCTGCGTATGACGCCGATGGCAAAGTTATCACAGAGGAAGCACCCCCGCCCTTGCACCTCTTGGAGAAGTGGGCTGATCACTCGGCCAAAAAGAAGGAGGCAACCGTGAAGAGGGAGGCCGAGTTAAAATCAGGGCCATCCGCCTCTACACCGTCCGTCCTTCCACCCATCCGCCCTGGCGCGGTGAGTCCGGGTGGTTCTGCCAGGAAAGCTAAGCAGCAGGCTCAGGAGCAAGACCCGGAGGTCCGCACTCAGGAGGCCGAGTAGGGTGATGATGTCATAATACCTTAATCACGTGGGACCTTTTTATTTGAACTATTTATTCTGCCAATGGTGCGCTTGTGCACTTCTGATACCGATGCCATACTTGTAATGTACTTCTATTCGGTGACATATTTTCGCGGCTTTCCCTGCCCTTTGATAATCGTGCTATTTTGTCTGTTCTTTTGAACTTGTTCTTGATACCCAGCTTTCTTTTTACCTCCCTTTGTAAGACTCGATTTTCCGAGACCAGGAGTTTTAATACGTGGGCTTTTTCTTTAAGTCCCCAAGACTCGGATGGTGAGGTTTTTCGAACTGCGATAGCCAAGTAGTTTGTTTCTGTTTCGAAGTCCCCCAGCCCCCATGACCCAAAGTTCGAGTAATGGGGGTGTGGCCTTTCTGAGAGAACAAATTACTTTTTACCGAGTCGCAAACCTAAAGCCATTCCGTGTAAGTACTGAAGTTATGCTTGATAATTGTTGAGTTTCCGGTTTTTAGCCTTGTACTCTGCATAAACTTGTGGTTTAGATGACCCTTTTAACTATCTTGTACTGTAAGCCGGCTTTCGCGTGGATACCATGTTGTTACATCCATACGAGAACAGTGTCAGGCAAGTCCCATTGGGCTCCATGGCTGATTGTAATCGTAAGCGAACGAATCATGCCACTTAAGTGCGAGTCACATCAAGCTTAAGTAAGATAAGTCAAGAAAAGTTGGCTTCTTTGCCCAGTCATAAGATTGCAGCCGTGCTCGTTTGCGAGGAATCGGCCCTTATAACTTATAGCTATCTATGCCGGGTCATTCGGGTTAGTGGTTGGTTACCTGAGCAACCAACCCCCAAGACCTACATGCAATCGATGCTTTTGATGATACTGAATTATCGATGTCGCCGGGATACTACTTACTTGTAATCAGGGTGTAATGATATAGGACTTGATAACCATCTCTTTATTGATACTAGAAATTTTGGATCAGCAGGCCGCCTCATTAAAAACCTTCCAGTCCCCTTAGGTACCCTGGGTAGGAAAAGAGCGCGTCTGAAACCTGCTGCCCGTTACATTGTTTAGTTCCTCATAAGCGCTGGTCCCGGTCTGGCTTGACCAATGCACATTCTCCATATGTTGGATCTTTTCCTGATGAGTACCGGGTTTGCTAGCCAACCCGGGTGGGGTGTTCCAATGACCTGGCTGGTTGTAAGCGGCCGTGTGGCTTCTTCCTTTACAGCAAGCCGCTTGGGGGAATCATCCTCGATTAAGGCCACCATTTTAGAATCTTGCGTTGCCTTGAATTTTGTTCTTTCGCCTTCAGTACTCGGCCTTTTTGATGTGGCTATATCCTCCGGGTCTGCTTGAGATCGGTAGTGCTTGAGCTCTTCTTTTCTACAGGCCTGCTCGGCCATTGCTGCGTCTCCTTCGTCACATTCAGCTGCTATATCTCGATTTCCATGTATGGTAATGGTCTTCTTGGGACCCGGGATTTTTAGCTGTAGATATACATAACACGGCCTAGCCATGAATTTGGCATAAGCCGGCCTTCCAAACAGCGCGTGATAGGGGCTGCGTAATTTCACTACCTCAAAGGTGAGCCACTCAATTCGATAGTTATCCTTTGATTCTCCGAAAGCTACCTCCAATGCGATTTTTCCCTCGGGGCATGCTGAATGAACCGGCACTATTCCATGAAAAACTGTTGAGCTTTTTTGCAGTTGAGATTCCTTGAGACCCATGCGTAGGAAGGTTTCCCAATACAGTATATTGATGCTGCTTCCACCATCCATTAAAACCTTCTTTAGTTCGTACCCATTAACTTGCGGTGTGACTACTAGTGCCAAGACTCCTGGGTGTTCCACTCTTTCTGGGTGATCCCTTCTGCTCCATGTTACCTCCTGTTCTGACCATCTCAAGTATCTCGGAACGGCTAACGAAACTGAGTTGACTGCTTGCTTCAGTATCTTTTTGTCCTTGTTAGATCCTCCTGTGGTATGCACATGATATTGACCCAATTGCTTGGGGTTAGCCTGGAAGCCTCCTGCCCCCCCTTGGTTATTACCTTGATTTCCAGCCGCCAGGTTACCAGCTGGGGGTGGGCCGTTGCCCGGGTTTGCCCCTGGACCCGGTCCTCCTCCCCGCCCTGCACCTCGCATAGCTCTGTGCACTTCCTCATTTTTCCATCTTTGCAAATCGGCGCATTGTTCTAGGGAGTGGTTAGCTGGCCTGCCATTCCTGCTGTGCTTCGGACATGCCATTCTGAATATGTCCCAATTGTTACCCGGCCTTGGTGGACCTTGATAGTTTCCTCCATGGTGGTTACCTCCGTTGAAATTTCCTTCTGCTCTTGGCCTTGAAGACCCGGCTTCGGTGTTAGCGACAAACTCGGAGCCTCCTTCGAAGGGACGCTTGTTCTGACTATTTCCATTGTTTCCTGACGCTGTTCCGTTGCCGGTTCTTCCATTACCGCTTGTGTTTGCTTTTGTCTTCTTGTGATCAGCTTCTTCTTCTGTGGTATCTGTCGCAGCGTGTTTGTTGCACGCATCCATCAATTCTCCCATTGTGACTTCTGACGCATTTCGACTGGACTTCATGCGAGTTAACTTTTGCACTAAAGGTATATACTTGCATGTTTTTGCCATGGCTTGTAGCGCATCCTTGGGCTGGATGTCTGTGGATGAGTGAAGTATCTCCATAACCCGGCGCACCCAACTGCGCGCCGATTCTCCCTTCTTTTGGACGCATCGCTCTAGATCATCAATGGTGAATAATTTCCTGCAGGTCCCGTGAAAGTGCTTGATAAACGCGGTCTTCAATTCCTCCCAAGACTTGATCGATCCCTCTGGTAGATTGGTGAACCACAATTTTGCTGCTCCTTCAGACATCATCAGATACATGAATTTGGCTTGGAGGTTCTCGGACGCGTTGCGGATTGACATTGCCATCTCGTAACTGCTTAGCCACGTTTCGGGATCCATGGTTGGCTCATAATTCACTACTTTCCCTGGCTCTTTGAACTTTTCCGGGTAAGGTTCAGCTCTAATATTGTCCGAGAGACACTTGGGCCCCGCAAGAATGATTGAAGCCGGCCTTGCCCTGGAAACGTGTGATGCCGCGGGGGGCGCGTCTGGGCGCTGTGCGGCGGGAGGTCCATGCGCTGCAGACCCGGCCGCGGCCCTCCGAGCCCTAGAACTGTCCACGACGGCCTGTGCTGCTGATACTGCCTGAGCGCGAGGAGGAGGCGGCATTTGCTGCTGCTCTTCCCTCCGTCGCGCCGAACTCGTTTGTAAATTCCCTTGCTGCTGGCTGACATATGGCGTCCCGTGCATTCCGCTTCTGTGATCCGGGTAATTGGCTTGCTGCGCCACCGCAGTGTGCAACAGCTCGATGGCTTGCCGAGTCTTCTCCGCATGGGGCGACTCTCCCACAGGTATTTGATTCAATGCGAGTGTCGCCGCATATACGTTGTCCATAGGATTGTTGTAGTGGCCGGCTGGCGTGCGGAATCGTGATGGTGGCGGCGGCAGTAGATCGTTGCCGGTTGTGACTCTAGTTTGCGGTGGGGGTAACCCGGTCCGTTCATTCGCCGGATGTGTCGCTGCTGTTGTCTGTTGGGGTGCGGTTCCCTAGTTCACCACTGGTATCGGTTGGTCCTGAGGCGTGATGAACAAATTAGCCGGATTAATAACCCCGCCCGTTGCTGGCAACCTGGTGTGGTGCCTTTGATGTATCCTGGACGTTTCCTCTCGAAGCCGGGTTTCCAACGCGTCTAGCTCGCGCCGTCGGGTGGCCATCCCCTGTCTATCTGCTTCCACTTGCCTTCTTTGCTGTTCCAATGCACGACGAGCCACGTCCAGATCTCTAACACGCTCTGCCGCGTTTTCTGGGGTGATAACAGTGGCGAGGACTGTAGGATCCAAAATCAAATTATTATCGAACAGGGCCGGGTGACGCGGATTCGAGGGACCCGCCCCTGGTGTCCGATTGGCTTGAAACCCGAACATGTTGGCGTGTTGCTCCTCATCTGCTGCGCGACTGGTGACCGATGCTGACTCTCCATCGACCCGGGTCAAGACCGGGTCTCCGTTAACCGCGCCCTGTTGCTGGGCCACTGCCTGAGCCGCCCCGACTGGTGCCGCGGCTGTGTTTCCTTGGTTGGCCGCGGGGGCTGCATAGACTGCAACTCGGCGCGCGATATCCGGTGTAAATTCAGGCTGTTCCTCCTCACCGTTCTCCTCATACCGGTTTTCCAGTAGATCCAGGATAGACCCGGTGTCATCTTCTCCTTGGACCCGGTCGCGTGGGGTCCATGCCGGCTCCTCCGGCTGTTCCCACTCCGCGATGGGTTCTTCTGCCGGATATGTCGTTCCCGTTGATTCTTCATCATCTGATCGGATAGACGTGGCTTTTCCTGGCATAGAATCAGATCCAACGTTGTCAGGGACCGAATTGGAAGCACATACCATACCGATGAAGACGCTGATCCGGCCGATTGTTACGACGGATCCGGTTTCGAGGTGATCCGACTCCGGCCCCCAGCCGGAATCGTCCACCACCTTTTCTCCTTCGTGGTCGATGTAGATCTCGCCGATGACAAGATTCTCCATGCCCTTCCGAGCTTCTCCCGTGATGTAGACACCTTTGGACCCAGGCCCCACGGTGGGCGCCAACTGTCGTGGGATAATCACGGCAGATGTTACCAGGGGTAACTGATCTTGGGGCAAGTCGACACAGGCGTTCGGGAGAGGGTTTAGCTCAAGGGAAGACATGGTATAACTTGATCTGATAGCCGGCAATCGAAGTCGCCGGATCTCTATTCTTGATACAATAACTCGATTAGGGTTTACACTGGATACTAGATACCACACGATATTGCTAGGGTTCTTAGATCTCTCTCTAAACTACCTCCGGGGGTCAGTTTATAAAGCACCCGTACCCCCTGGCTTGTCCTACAAGGCGCACCCTGAATCCTACCCGGACCCGGCGCACCAACCCTAACTTGCCTTTACAATAACCCACAATCCGGGTTATTGGGCCTACAAGCTTGGGCCTTCACAAGTTTCCCTATCCTTAGCCGGATCCTGCACATCATTCCTTGAGCCGGGTTATTCCTTGGAGCTTGGCCTACCGGGTTAGCATCCCCCTGTCAGAATCATACTACTTTATGATGCAAGGGAAGAGTCGGACACTGTCAATGACACTGCCCATACCACTTCATCTATGCAAGAGCGAGAAAGACCATGGAATGTGGCTCAGCTACGTCCCTAATATACTTAGCATAGACTCGGTTTGCAAGTTGTATTGCACGATGTAACAGGCAGCAGGTTTCAGACGACCTCTTTTCCTATCCAGGGTACCTAAGGGGACTGGAGGGTTTTTAATGAGGCGGCCTGCTGACCTAACCTTTTCATATCAATAAAGAGATGGTTAAATCATTATAGTTCTTGCGTTTCCTGTATTTTAATTGTTTCTTTTGCATGTTTTTCCTATGTTTAATCATGATTTATATCAGGTAAGTATATTACGGTTAGTTAATTATAATTACCCAGTTATGAGAAATATAGTTTCAAGTTTACACTCCTTCTTGTTTTTATTTTAAGTTATCCGTAAAGCCTAGTATTGCATAGTATATACCTAGGTCTTGGGGGGCTGATTGCTTGAATAGCACAGTTACAAACTCAGACCCGGCCACGATGCCATTAAGGTGTGGGAACTGATTACTTGTAATAAGTACAGTTGCAATCTCATAACCTGGACTATAGAGCCAAACATTTCTTGACCTTTCTTGTTTAAGCCTGATGTGACTCGCAACAAAGTGGCATGTTTGCTAGTCTATAAATTCAATCAGTCATGATGCCCATGGGGACTTGCCTGACCCTGTTTTCATAGAGCTATAGCAACATTGAGTATCCACATGAAAGCCGGCCTACAACGAAGAGGGTCAAAAGGGTCATCCAAACCATAAGTTATGCAGAATAAAGGCAATAGCCGGAAATTCATAATATATTAAGCATACACTTCAAAGTATATAAAGGATAGTGATACGGTTGAGGACTTGGAGAAGATAAAAGGTTTTCCCAGACCCACCAAATCCCAGACCCCAAACCTGGGTCTCAAGGACTTGGGGACTTGAGAAAGTGAAAATATTTCTGAGCCTAGGATCCCAAGACCCAAAGTCCGGGTCTAGGCGTCTTGGGGACTTAAGAAGCAAAGTTTCCCAAGCCAGAAAACCCTTAACCCAAAGTCCGGATCTTGGGGACTTGGAGGAAAATCTTCACCATCCCACAATCCAGACCCGGTACCTATTGCAAAGAAACATATACCAAAAGCAAAAATATGCGAACATAAGGTCGAAAAGTGCATACCAAATGGATGACCAGAAGGGCCATCAAAGCCATAGAAGTTCAAACGTATTACAAACCAAAGTAGTATCAAAAGTGCACATGCGCACTATCAAATAAACAAGTGTAGCAGGCATATTACAAATACCTATTGGTCGAATGAGTGTTTGTTGATAAAGACGAGAAAATTACTCGGCGTCCATAGCCGAGTCATCAAGGGTGGTCTTGGCAGCCGGGTCTTCGGTGTTCTCCTCTGCAGCTTTCTCTGCCTCCGTGTCCGGGTCAACTGCGGAATCAGCGCGAGCTGGAGGAGGGACAACTGGAGTCGATGAAGTTGGCGCAGAGCCGGCCCCGGTTTTCTTCTTGGCAACCTCTTCCTTGTACCGAGTCAATATGTCAAAGGGAGCAGGGAAGTCAGAGCGTACCGGCTTATCTTCAGCGTCATATGGAGGTGTGAGCCTTTTTACGTCGAGCTTCTCGGCAATCAGGCTGGCCGAGTGACGAATCTGAGTATTGATGACTTTGAGGTCCTTTGCTGTGAACCTCGAACCATCAGTATTAAACTCAGGAAATCCATTCACAAGCGTGGTCGGCTCAATCTTCGGATAGTAGGCTTTGGCTAACGCAAGACTGCGTATCACTCCAACCCGACACGCCGAGCGTTTCCAGATATCAATCCACGCAGGGATTGTCGAGTAGGCTTCAAGCATCTGGGTGATGCCGCCATAAGTGCCGGTGCACTTTGTCCCCGCTGAGAATTGTCGGATGACGGTCTTGAGTATCCTCAATTTCTTGAGATCGTCATGTTCTCCAACAACTTCACCCGGACCTGCAGTTCAAAAAGAAAAGCAAGGTGGTGAGACTCGGATTAAAAGACCCTATAAAATGAAAAATCCGAGTGATAATCAGGAGTATAGATGTGCTTTACCAACGATGGACTTATAAGTATCGGCAATAAAAGTTGAGAGCTTGTTCAAATACTCCTCAGCGTGATGGAGTTTCTTCTTGTACTTTTTGCACTGATTGGAAAGATCTTTCACCTCTGCTTCCAAGTCTTCACGAAGTTTGGTCTCAGCCTGCAGGATTTCGTTGGTTTTTGCCAACATCTCGTCCGTCCGGGTCACATAAGCCTGAAAAAAGATAAGGAAACATCTGTCGGCAATAGGATAAAGTTGCACGAGAAAGGTCATGTAGCTGCAAAAGTACCGGATAAACTATTGACAGTCCACCCGGAACTTGGGGACTAGGATGAGTACGTAAGAGGTATTAGTTAAACTAACCTGATGCTCAGCCGCCAGAGACTCGATAATCTCCGTCTCAGTGGCTTTCAGGGAGTGGTACTCCTTTAATATCTTTTCAAAATCAAGGCGCTTAGAGCCGGCCTGGAAGAACTGGGGTTCTGATTACCCGGTCGTGGGGTCACCTCCTGTTTGAGCGGGTCGACTCTGGTCGCCTGGGTATTGGGAGCAGGAGCCGCCCTCCGCGTCCCAATATACTCGATGTCGGGGTCAGCCGACTGATGTGTGGGCGGAGGAGACTCGGTCCTGGGAATGGCCGTGTCTTCCGGCTCTTGCTCTTGAACAAATGGGGGCTTAATGGCGCTCTCCGGGTCTTCCATTGCCGGGTTATCAACAGGGGTTTCGTCTTGGTCACTAAGTGTGACCTTGGCTCTGATGAAAGAAAAACAAAGTTAGTAAGCAATAGAGGGAAAATGCGGAAATTAAAAGATATTGGCAAATAAGGCATGCGAATTACCCGGTATTCACGACAAAGTCGCTTGGAAGATCATTACTAGACCCGGACGACACTGATAAAGAATCGGAAAGTGAGACTCGGAGCTGTCCGGCTAACGGATGATTTGGAGATGGATATTTTCGAGGAATGTGGGAAGAATGAGTTGAAGGAGTACCGGCTCGGCGAGCAGGCGACATAGGGATCCCGGGGTTGAGGGGATCGTCACCCGGAGAAGTTCGGGTTGCCCGTCGCTTGGCTGGAGTTGTGTCCTTCAGAGATGATATAGTGGTTAGATACCTGTTAAGTTTGCACATACCGGCATAGGAGTACGGCTCTGAGGTCATGGAGGAGTACGGCACCTTGAAAGTAACACCCCTGGGTTTCCTCTTCTGCCCAACCTCAACCTCCGGCTCTGCCTCGCTCTCCTCCGATTGAGATTCGTCCTTATCAGCCAGTGCTGGTGATGGTGGTGCATTGTCGGAAGGAGAAGAATTTTGGTCTAATAGATTAACAAAGTATCTATTGAGTAGTGACTCGGAATTACCTTCCTCTCTATCACTCGGTTCTTCTTCTTCTTCCGAGTTTTTGGAAGGAGGCGGGGTAACAATCTTCCAGAACGCGTCGTTTTGCTGGGTAAAAGGTAGTCAAGTTAAATGATAATAAGAGTGCATTTCAAGTAATAGTCGGAACAGAAGGTGATAGCCGGTTCTTACTGGGGGAGCCTAGTTTGTACGAGTGAAAGGGCCGAGTCCGGAGACGCTCTTGATAACGTCAAGTTTCTCGGCCAGGAAGTTCTTCATAGTCCGGTTGATATCTGCGGCCGGGTATGACTTCTCCGAGTATCGGAGAGAGTCGGTTAAGTGACCGGAATATTCGCAGATAAGCTTGGGCCGGATGCTGTTTGGCTGAATCCTACAGCTAACCCAGGTTTTAACTAAGTATAGCCCGCAAAGACCATGGGCTGTAAGGACGGCCAGTTTGTGGAGGAGAGGCTGGATAGATTGTCTATCGGCTTCCGGCGCAAAGGAGCTAAGGTTATCGGAAAGGGAGAGAGTCTCAACAGAGAAAGCCAGCAAAGGCTTCTGGCCGGGTATGGATGTATCTTGGCAGTAGAAAAAGGTCTTCTGCCAGTGCTTCACATGACTGTGAAGACTGAGAGTCGGCATCGGAGAATTTTTGCACCCCTGAATGGATACCCCCCACAGACGAGGAGGGGCCCGTCCGTGCTCTCCCGGCAGGGCTTGCATTGAAATAACTCCAATAACAGGGTAAGATTGGGGGGTATGCAGAGGTAGGCTTCACAAAGAACGATGAAGTGGCAAATATTTAAAATCGAGTTTGGACCTATGTCAAAAATTCGGAGTTTGTAGTGGTCCAGAGGATCGCGGAAAAAAGGGTGACCCGGGGGGCGGAAACCCCGGATCACATGCTCGAGGAAAACAACTACTTCACCTGGACCGGGTGAAGGCAAGGTTTCTTCATCTGGCGCCCTCCACGAGATTTCCGACTCTGCGGGCAGAACCCCAGTCTCGGCTAGCTCCTCGAGTTTTGCCTTGGTGAAAGTCGATTTGTACCAGTTGGCGGAAATCGACTGACCCGGCTTTTGCTTCAAAGCCGGGTTTTTTCCCTTGAGCTTGGCGCTAGCCTTGGGTGCCATGAAATGAATCTAGATAAAATCGAACGCGAGAGAGTACAGATCCAAAAATTCAGAAAAACACATCTAATTGTAGAGCAATGGAAGAGAAATATAGGCAAGATGGAAAAACGCATCTAGGATGATTATTAATCTCGGATTGGAAAACGTGAAATCCTAGATCTAAGTTTAATGGAGCTTACCGGAGCGGTGGGGGAGCAAAGCTTGGCGCGCGGTGGAGGCTCGTTGACAGCGGCATGCGCGGCGGCGGCGGCTCGTTGACGGCGGCGTGCGTGCGCCTAGGAGTTCGAGGCCCGAGCTGCGCTAAGAGATCCAATGGCGCGGACCGAGGCGTGAGTTGGCGGCGTGGGACGGCGGCGCGGGCGGCGTCCGGCGATGAGCTTGGCGGCGCGTGCGCGCGAGTCCAGCGGCTAGGGTTTAACCTTGGAACTTTGGGCGCAAGGAAATGAGCGGGAGGTAGAAGAAGGGGGAGAGTGGCGTTTGGGGGATTTTAGGGTTTCCCCCTAGGCCTATTTATAGGTGCATGAAAACCCTAGGGTCCCAAACGGTAAGTTGAGCAATTTTCGGGAAGATTTGATCCGGCTCGTAAATTCAGGGATAAGGATCTTGGTAATTATCACGAGATATCTGGATTGATCAAGCTTGCTGAGAGAGTCGGTCTTGAGAAATTATTGCTCGGACTAGCAGGTGGAGAAATGAAAGCCGGGTTATAAAATATGCCTCGAAGTGTTAACTCGGGGAACGGTACCCGTCTCGAATGAAAATGGGGTTGTTATATGGACCGTCAAAAGAGCAGTCATGGCTATAGTTAAAGCAATCTAACCCGTCATGATATGGATATGAATGTTTATTATTTTGCAGGGAATAGCGTGCGCTTCATGGTTGGCTCCAAGATGCCCAAGCTATTTTGGGGTCTATTGTTGGGGGGATGATAACCCGGTAGGCCCATGTCTGGGCAAGACCAGGCCCAGAGAGATCGCGCGAGACCCGGCCCAAGAGGAAGGGAGTTCTAGAAGAACTGAAAAGGAGCGTGGGCCTTGCAACTCGTACCTTGGGGGTCACGGTAGGGGATTTGGAATTGTTTGCGGATCCTGAGTGGGATTCTGGAAAGTACCTTGTATGGAAAGTTAGGAAGTCGGGTGTTATATAAACCGTCTTCTAGGGCAAAGAGACTAGGCTTTTTAGGTTTTCGAGAGAAAGAGAAGGATTTGAGTTTGTAACCCTGGACTGGAGTCTCGGCGACATTATAGCCAGAAATCCTAGATTGTTAGTTGACATGATTTCCTCTGAGCTAAACCCTCTCCCAAACACCAGAGTCGATTTGCCCCAATCTAAGTTACCCCCGGTAATGTCTATCGTGAATATCCCACGACAGACATGCTACTAACATAATCTTGATCATAAAACTATAAAGGCATATGCAAGCTGAGATCATAGAACTTCAAACACAAACATGGTAAATAGAACTTTAATAATAAAGCAAAGCAATCACTTTTCATCATGAAGAGTATCTCAAACAAAGGATCATGAAAGATAATGCAAAGAAAGATAAAAGTTTGTTTCAGGTATAGAGAAAGCATGGAAAAGTGATATTTATCTAGTCCTTAAGAGTGGGGCAAAACATAAATGTCAGGACACCTTCAAAGTTCATGAGGAAGACTAGAGCAAATAATTTTAGAATAAATGATATCACATCATGAAGTAATTATTGATGTTTATGGGACAATGCACGTAGAACTAAGAATGGCAAAAATTCTCTCTCAACTATGCATAAAGTTAGAAGATGGAGACTCAACTTAAAAGTAAAAGAAAGGCCCTTCGTGTAGGGAAGCAGGGATCACTCATGTGCTAGAGCTTTTATTTGATTAAATAGAGGTATTAAAAGTTTGACACTCCTCCCATCCATCTTTCACAAACCATGGCTAACCGAATCCTCGGGTGCGTGCCAATAATCACATACCGTGGAGGAGTGTCTATATTTTGGGAGATGTATGCTAATGTCAACGAATGGTAAACAGAAAATACAGTACGTCACAAGTCAACTGGATTCACAAGAGAATCTCCCATGTGAAGGACGCACCTGGTTAGAAGGTCATCCTTCTTTCTCTTTTGTTTACACAATTAGGCTTTGGCTGATAAATCAGGGGCAAAATAGTGAAGAGATTTTGTGTGTATTGATTTGGGGCTGGGAACCCCGCTGCCAGCTCTTCTATCATTTGGATAAGCGGATAAAGCCACTAGTACAGGGTGTGAAATCCAATTAACAAGTGAGATAAAGATTCTCTATTGACGTCCTCATGAGCAAAAACAGGAACATAAAGCAGGAGTAATTTTGAAGGTTTTAAAGGTAACACATGAGCAATTTACTTGGAGTGGCAGTTAAATACCACATGTAGGTAGGTATGGTGGACACAATGGGAAAAACTTTGGTTTAAGGGAGTTTAATGCACGAGTAGAGCTCATACTCAGTACAGGTGGAGGCTAGCAAAATACTGGGAGCGACAAATCAAGAGACCATAAGAGCCATAATCATGCATAGCGACATAAGCATCATTAATTAAAGCATAAGCAGTATCATAGTTCAAAAACTAAGTGGTCATAGAGGCAATTCATGACTGGTTCATAGTCATAAACATGGTGTGAGGATGCGCCAAGTCAACCAAATAAAACATTCGAAAGAAAATACCATAAATTTATGCTTCCTTATGACAAGAACAACTCATGAATCTTTCAATGACATGTTAAACACTCTCAGCTATTTGAGGCTATTCATTCTACTCAACATCACAAGGATTTAGAACTAAAATAACATTTAGAATGGCATGAAAAAGTTCTAGCAAAAGTCTATACAAGCTTCTACTTGCACCATTATAAATTCTACTTTAAACAACAGTTTCTTCCTCCCAACAAGCACCATACAAGATATGTTTTAACAAAAACGCTCTAAATTCTACAGCAAGAAAACATGAGAGTACTCAACATAATATTACTAAAACTAACAGCTCTAATAAGAGATGCATGCAAAACAGGAGCTAAATAAATGCATCAGCTAGACAAAGATTAAGAATACAAAGTATTCCAATGAAAAAGCGGAGCGTGTCACTCTCCAATAAAAGAATGCTGGGGTCCAACCACGTTTATTTCAAAAGTAAAAAAAAAACTAAAAACAAAAACAAAAACAAACTGAAAGCAAAAATAAAAGACGCTCCAAGTAAAGCACATAAGAAGTGACCTGATAATTTGTCGATGAAGAAGGGGATGCCTTGGGCATCCCCAAGCTTATATGCTCTAGTCTTATTGGAATTTACTGGGATGTACCACCGGGGCATCCCCAAGATTAGGCTCTTCACTCTTCTTGATCACATCATATCATGCTCTTCTCTTGACCCTAGAAAACTTCCTTCACACCAAACTTCTCACAATCTTCATTAGCAACATTAGTGCAATCGAAATAATAAATTCACGTTGTTCAGTTTAAACACAAGTATAACACTCAAAAACACATAAGCTACTGTCGCAACATCTTTTAAAACTGTTTTTCTCAAAAGAACACCAAAAGAAAGCGATTAAGATGCAAATGCAATTATTGGCAGAAATCTGTCAAAACAGGACAACAGGTACAGATGATTTTTTTCGAAAATCTTATGTTTATGAAATCAAAATGTGGTCAACTAAGAAAAGTTGCATATATAGCCCAGGATTACACACAAAAAAACTCAAGTCGTTTTGAAGTTTCTGTGATTTTATACGGAATAAACAGTGGACAGCAGAAATCTGTTTCCTGCGCTGGAATCCGAAATATAGCCTCAACTTTCCAATAGAGGCTTTAATTGGCTCAACAAAAACTCAAAAGAAAAGATACAGAGGGGTTTCTAAGGAAAACGGGTTGAAAACAGCGAAATAAAACGGGTTGTCTCCCGGTAGCGATTTTCTTTAACGCCTTTCAGCTAGGCAATAGAAAGCAAGAAGATGCTCACATGAGAAATATTAATTAAGGAAAAGAGAGCATCAATAAGAAAGTATAGACCAAATGTAAGTCTAACCCAGTTTCTATGCATAGGAATCTTGTAAATAAATAAATTAAAGAAGCTCAAACTAGAAATCATGAGAAGATAGAACAAGAGCAAGTTCAAAACTTTCAACACAAAGAGAGGTGTTTTAGTAACATGAAAATTCCTACAACCATATTTTCCTATCTCAAAATAATTTTCAGTAACATCATGAACAAAGTCAACAACATAATTATCACATAAAGCATGTTTGTCATGGTCTAAAAGAATACAATTCATGTCAAGCTCCAAAATAGTGGGATCAAAATTTAAAATCGGCTCCTCTTTTTTTCCCACTTTTAGCAATATCAAAATAAGATGATTGATCACTCATAAAAGGTATATGACACCTTATAGCAATCCTATTTTCAGTAGCATTATAATTTACAACATCAAGTAACATAGGACCATCATCAAGAGCATTATCATAAGATTTATCCAAGTAGCATGGATTATCATAAATAACAGTAGCAATATCATTCTCACAAGTTTAATTGATAGTAGTGTCAAGGTCACAAGTATAGTAAGTATCAATTTCATCAAATAATGTATGAGATAAAGAGTTACTATCATTGGGAGGTAGACATGGGTTCCATTCTTACTCCTCTCGATCATCACTCTCCTCCTCTTTTTCATCCAATGAGCTTCCATATTCAGCAGTTTCTTCTTCCATAGGTTCCTGCAAGGAATTACTTACTTCCTTAGGTTAAGAGCATTTATTAAGATATTCCATTATGTAGTAATTACAATCCTTGTAATTATCAAAGCAATATTCAAGTATTTATAAGGTGCATCATCAGTACTTTCAAGTAAATAGGCAATTTCGAATGCACCCTTCCAAGCAATAAATTCTTCAATTTGTTCCACATCATATAATTTATAATTTCCCTTAACATAAGAATATATGGTAACATTATCATTATACTCACATTGAAAAGGGAGGTGTTTATACCTCTTAGAGCAGCAAGATTTATCAAAGCAATAAGTAACATTATAGGTGGAGCAATAAGATTTAGCATAGTCATGCAATTTATTAATTTGCTCCCATAAGTGTATCCCGTTTTGTGACAAGCGGTGTTCCTTATAATGTTTTTGTTGTTCATCCGTGAAACCACCTTGCCTAAAAGATCTAGTTTCAAAGACATCAAACATTGATAGCAAGCATGATAAAGCAAAAATAGCATGTGAATGCCACTACCAAATTCCGCGCGGTCTGTGACGTTTCAATACCGTTGCGGATGGGCTCCAAACCGTCGCTAAGGGCAATCCGGGACGGTTTACGCGACGGAGTGAGAACGTTCCTGATCGACTGTCACGGATGATTATGCGACGATTAAATGAACACTAATCCGTCGTGAGCTAATGGCTGGCCCAACACAAGGCCCAACAAGGAGCGACGTTTTTTTTTCGCCGCAATGTGTGTACACGTGGCATCGTTTTCCCGTTACCCGTTACTGACGCCACTTCCACCGTTCCTGACATCATCATCGTCTTGACATTTTAAAAACGTCGCGATTGGAACTACCGTTACCTCCGTTAATGACGTCATAATATGTGCGACGTTTATTTTCTCATCGCGGGCAT